>LR738710.1:281527823-281546659 GCA_902687465.1 Secale cereale
TCACCTGCTGGCCCACAAGGCAGGGGGCGCGCCCAGGGGGAGGGGGGAGGGGGCGCGCCCCCACCCTCATGGACAGGTGGTGCCCCCCTTGGCAGATCTCTTTCGCCAGATATTTTTTATATTTTATGAAATAGTGTTTCTTGGAGTTTCAGAGCTTTTTGAGTTGTGAAGAATAGGTCTCCAATGTTTGCTCCTTTCCAGCCTAGAATTCCAGCTACCGGCATTCTCCCTCTTCACGTAAACCTTGTAAAATAAGGGTGAAAAGGCATAAGTATTGTGACATAACATGTAATGACATCCCATAGTGCAATAAATATCAACATAAAAGCATGATGCAAAATGGACGTATCAACTCCCCCAAGCTTGGACCTCGCTTGTCCTCAAGCGAAAGCCGATATCGAAAAATATGTCCATGTTTAGAGATAGAGGTGTCGATAAAAATAAAATACGGACATGAGGGCATCATGATCACTCTTATAACAGCAACACATATAAATATATTGTCATATGACTCTTATGCTAAGGTAACAAGCTATTCACAATGTCAAGTATGATTCGGAAACTTCATTGAAAACCAACAAACTAAGATCTCAGTCATTGAAGCAATAGCAATTTATCATAACATCGGAAAGAGTCAACATAAGAGCTTTTCAGCAAGTCCACATACTCAACTATCATCTAGTCTTTTAAAATTGCTCACACTCACACAATAATTATGGGTATGGAGTTTTAATCGGACACACAGAAAGATAGGGGCTTATGGTATTGCTTCCCAACCTTTTACCTCAAGGGTAATGTCAACAGTAATAGACCATGATAACTTACATCCAATTGGATATATATGTTAGGATCTTTCCAACACAATGTGCTTGCCAAAGGATAAAATGTAAAAAGGAAAGGTGATTATCACCTTGACTCTTATAAGGCAAGAATAAAAGATAGGCCCTTCGTAGAGGGAAGCAGAGGTTGTCATGTGCTTTTATGGTTGGATGTACAAAATCTTAGCGCAAAAGAACGTCACTTTATATTGCCACTTGTGATAAGGACCTTTATTATGCAGTCCGTCACTTTTATTACTTCCATATCACAAGATCGTATAAAGCTGATTTTCTCCACACTAATAGATCATACATATATTAGAGAGTTTGCAATGATGACAACTTACTTGAAGGATCTTACTCAATCCATAGGTAGGTATGGTGGACTCTCATGGCAAAGCTGGGTTTAAGGATGTATGGAAGCACAAGTAGTATCTCTATTTGGTGCAAGGAGTTTTGGCTAGCATGAGGGGTAAAGGCAAGCTCAACATGTTGGATGATCCATGACAATATACTTTATTTCAGATATAAGAAAACATAACCCATTATGTTGTCTTCCTTGTCCAACATCAACTCATTAGCATGTCATATTTTAATGAGTGCTCACAATCATAAAAGATGTCCAAGATAGTATATATGTATGTGAAACCTCTCTTTCTTTATTACTTCCTATTAATTGCAATGATGACCAAAACTATGTTTGTCAACTCTCAACAACTTTTATTCATCATACTCTTTATATGTGAAGTCATTACCTTCCATAAGATCAATATGATTTCTTTGATACTTTTTATATTTTCTTTTATTCTCTCATGACCATAGCGAGGAAATCAAGCCCTTGACTCAACACTAATCTTTATTATGTAGTTCACGGACTCGATTACAAAGATAAAGATCACAAAGTAAAATCTCACAACTAGATCATGCTAACTTTATTCTACTAGATCAAGATATTACCAAAAGGATTGAACTAGGAAAAACAGTAAAGATAGGAGTGTGATGGTGATATGATACCGGGGCACCTCCCCAAGCTTGGCAGTTGCCAAGGGGAGCGCCCATACCCATATGATTATGTCTCCTTCTTCGGAAGTGGTGATGGAGTTGAAAGCAGTGATACCGGATCATCATACATCGACCGTAGGAGATCCTCCAACTTGCGGATAATACCTTTGAGTGCGGCGATATGCTCCTTCAGCAAAATATTTTCACTTGTGAGATACTTGTTTTGTATTTGAGCTAACTCAATCATCTTGAAAGCTTCAATCTCAGTTGAAGTAAAAAGGTTTGGAAGGAGTTGAAGGATGTCTTCTTCTCCTGTTGCCGGAGCCTGATCTTCCACAGCCTTCTTGATCCTATTCTCCTTGTTGGTCTCCTCGGGTTCTTCCCTCTTCAGCTCTATCTTCATTAGCCAAGCATCGTTGCCCTCATTGTTGGAGGAGGAGGAGGACGACATGATGCCTGGCCTTGTCAATCCTAGCAGAAAATAGCTCGAAACAAGAACAGATGATTTTTGCGTGATATGGTGGTCAAAACCTTCGGGAGAATATATAGTGAATTTTTACCGACCAAAAGAAGTAACGTGCAATAAATCAGAGTCTGGGAGGCACACGAGGTGCCCACGAGGCAGGGGGCGCGCCTAGGGGGTAGGGCACGCCCTCCACCCTCTCGGACACCTCGTGTCCTTTCCAGACTGCCACTTATTTTTCTATTTTTCTAAATATTCCAAAACGGTGAACAATTGCCATTATAACTGTTTTGGAGTCGGTTTACTTACCGTACCACATATCTCTTCCTGTTCGGAGTCTGAATCGTTCTGGAAAGTGTTCCTTATGTATTCCTCTGGGTTACTGTTTCAATAACATTGGTTTCAACTTTTATAGGATTACCTGAGATATAATGTTTGATTCTTTGACCGTTTACCTCCTTCAGATTTGTGCCTTCGAAGTTGTTGATTTTTATGGCACCAGAATGATGGACCTCCTCGATAACATAAGGACCTTCCCATTTAGAGAGAAGTTTTCCTGCAAAAATCTTAAACGAGAGTTGTATAGCAAGACATAATTACCTACGTTAAACTCACACTTTTGTATCCCTTTGTCATGCCATCTTTTAACCTTTTCTTTGAACAGCTTGGAATTCTCATAAGCTTGGGTTCTCCATTCATCCAGCGAGCTAATCTCAAATAACCTCTTCTCACCGGCAAGTTTGAAATCATAATTGAGCTCTTTAATAGCCCAATACGCCTTGTGTTCTAGCTCAAGAGGCAAGTGGCATGCTTTTCCATAAACCATTTTATATGGAGACATACCCATAGGATTTTTGTATGCAGTTCCATAGGCCCATAACGCATCATCAAGTTTCTTGGACCAATTCTTTCTAGACATATTAACTATCTTTTGCAAAATTAATTTCAGCTCTTTGTTACTTAGTTCTACTTGACCACTAGACTGTGGGTGATAAGGGGATGCAATTCTATGACTAACATCATACTTAGCAAGCATTTTACGGAAAGCACCATGAATAAAGTGTGAACCACCATCAGTCATTAAGTATCTAGGGACTCCAAACCTCGGAAACATAACTTCCTTAAGCATCTTAATAGAGGTGTTGTGATCAGCACTACTAGTTGGAATAGCTTCTACCCACTTAGTAACGTAATCAACAACAACTAAAATATGTGTATACCCCTTATAGGAAGGAAACGGTCCCATATAATCAAAGCCCCAGACATCAAATGGTTCAATAACAAGTGAATAATTCATAGGCATTTCTTGACGTCTACTAATATTACCAATTCTTTGACATTCATCACAAGATAAGACAAAGTTATGAGCATCCTTGAATAGAGCAAGCCAATAAAAACTAGATTGCAATACTTTATGTGTAGTTCTATCTCCAGCATGGTGTCCTCCATAAGCTTCGGAGTGGCACTTGCGTAGGATCTGTTCCTGTTCATGTTCAGGTACACAACGTCTAACAATACCATCTACTCCTTCTTTATAAAGGTGTGGCTGATCCCAGAAGTAATGTCTCAAATCATAGAAGAACTTTTTCTTTTGCTGGTATGTGAAACTAGGCGGTATAAACTTAGCCACAATGTAATTAGCATAGTTTGACTTCCATGGAGCAGTACGAGAAGTATTTATGACAGCTAATTGTTCATCAGGAAAGCTATCATCAATAGGTTGTGGGTCATCAAGAATATTCTGTAGCCTAGACAAGTTGTCTGCAACGGGGTTCTCAGCTCCCTTTCTATCAATAATATGCAAATCAAATTCTTGCAGCAAGAGAACCCATCTAATAAGTCTAGGTTTAGCATCTTTCTTTTCCATAAGGTATTTCATAGTAGCATGATCAGTGTGAATAGTTACTTTAGAATGAACAATATAATACCTAAACTTATCACATGCAAAAACAACTGCTAAAAATTCTTTCTCAGTAGTAGCATAATTTCTCTGGGCATTGTCTAGATTTTTACTAGCATATTGGATAACATTCAATTTCTTATCAACTCTTTGTCCTAGAACAACACCTACAACATAATCACTAGCATTGCACATAATCTCAAGGGGTAAATTCCAGTCAGGAGGCTAGACAATAGGTGAAGAGATCAATGCTTTCTTAAGTATTTCAAATGCTTCTACACAATCATCATAAAAAACAAAAGGAACATCGTTTTTGTAAGAGATTAGTCAGAGGCTTGGAGATTTTCGAGAAGTCCTTAATGAACCTCCTATAAAACCCGGCATGACCAAGGAAACTTCTTATACCTTTGATGTCCTTGGTACATGGCATCTTTTCAATAGCATCAACCTTAGCTTTGTCAACTTCAATACCTCTTTCAGAAATTTTATGTCCCAAGACAATGCCTTCATTAACCATAAAGTGGCACTTCTCCCAATTCAAGACAAGATTGGTGTCTTCACATCTCTACAAAACTCGATCAAGGTTGCTCAAGAAATCATCAAAAGAAGTTCCGTAAACGAAAAACTCATCCATGAAAACGTCAACAATCTTTTCACAAAAATCCGAGAATATAGCCATCATGCATCTTTGAAAGGTAGCAGGTGCATTACATAAACCAAAAGGCATACATCTATAAGCAAAGGTACCGAAAGGACAAGTAAAAGTGGTCTTTTCTTGATCCCCTTTTGACACAGGTATTTGAGAGAAACCAGAATAACCATCTAGAAAGCAAAAATGTGTGTGTTTGGATAACCTTTCTAGCATTTGATCAATAAAAGGCAAAGGGTAATGATCTTTCTTAGTAGATTTATTTAATTTGCAGAAATCAATTGCCATCCTATAACCTATAACAATTATTTGCGGGATCAATTCATCTTTATCATTAGGAACAACAATCATACCTCCCTTCTTAGGGACACAATGGACAAGACTTACCCATTGGCTATCGGCAACTGGATAGATTATACCTGCCTCTAGAAGCTTTAGTACTTCCTTCCTTACCACTTCTTTCATTTTAGGATTTAACCGTCGTTGATGATCAATAACCGGTTTAGCGTCCTCTTCCAATTTTATATTGTGTTGGCATAAAGTGGGACTAATGCCCTTAAGATCATCCGGAGTATATCCAATAGCAGCACGATGCTTCTTCAGAGTTTTTAATAATTTTTCTTCTTCCTGCTCTGAAAGGTTAGCACTGATAATAACAGGATATATCTTCTTTTCATCAAGATCAACATATTTTATATTATCAGGTGAAAGTTTAAGTTCAAACACGGGATCACCCTTGGGTGGAGGAGGATCCCCAAGGATTTCAATAGGCAAGTTGTTTTTCGAAACGGGTCTCTGCTTAAAGAATATTTCATCTATTTCCCTTCTCTCATTCATATACATATCATTTTCATGGTCTAGCAGATATTTTTCTAAAGGATCATTAGGAGGCACAACAATAGAAGCAAGACCAATAATTTCATCCTTACTAGGCAATTCTTTATCATGGGGTTGTCTACGAAATTTAGCAAAGTTAAAACCATGAAACATATCCCCTAAACCAACACTAACAATATCTTTTACACAGTCTATCTTAGCATTAACAGTATTCAAGAAGGGTCTACGAAATATAATGGGACAAAAATTATCTTGTGGGGAACCAAGAACAAGAAAATCAGCAGGGTATTTAACCTTCCCACACAAGACTTCTACATCTCTAACAATCCCAACTGGTGAAATAGTATCTCTATTAGCAAGCTTAATAGTGACATCAATCCCTTCTAACTTAGTGGGTGCAATATCATGCATAATTTCTTTATATAAGGAAATGGGTATTACACTCGCACTAGCACCTACGTCACATAAACGATGATAGCAACAATCTCCTATTTTAACAAAAATAACAGGCATGCCTACAACAGGTCTATGTTTATTCCTAGTATCGGGTTTGGCTATTCTAGCAGCTTCCTCTTGGAGGTAAATAACATGCCCATCTAAATTTTCAACCAAGATATCTTTAACCATAGCAACACTAGGTTCAACTTTAATTTGCTCAGAGGGTGTAGGTGTTCTAGTATTACTCTTACGAACCACAGTTGAAGCTTTAGCATGATCCTTTATTCTAACTGGGAAAGGCGGTTTCTCAATATAAGAAGTAGGAATAATGGGATCACCATTATAAGTGATAGTCTTTTCTTCAACTTTAATAGGTTCAACTACTTTTACTTCAATGGGAGGATGGTATTTATACCACTACTCCTTGGGGAGGTCAACATGAGTAGCAAAGAATTCACAGAAAGAAGCTACTATCTCAGAGTCAAGTCCATATTTAGTGCTAAATTCACGGAAAACATCGGTATCCATAAAAGCTTTAACACAATCAAACTTAGGGGTCATACCTGACTCCTTACCTTCGTCGAGATCCCAATCTTCAGTGTTGCATTTAATTATTTCCAATAAATCCCATTTGAACTCAATAGTCTTCATCATAGAAGAACCAGTGCAAGAATTATCGAGCATGGAGCGATTATTCAGAGAAAGCCGAGCATAAAATTTTTGAATGATCATTTCTCTTAAGAGCTCATGATTGGGGCATGAATATAACATTGACTTAAGCCTCCCCCAAGCTTGAGCAATACTTTCTCCTTCGCGAGGCCAAAAATTATATATATAATTACGATCACGATGAACCTGATGTATAGGATAGAACTTCTGATGAAATTCCAACTTCAGTCGATTATAGTTCCATGATCCAATATCATCACATAGCCTAAACCATGTCAATGCATCTCCCTTCAAAGATAAAGGGAAGACCTTCTTCTTGATGACATCCTCGGGCATACCTGCAAGCTTAAATAATCCACAAACTTCATCCACATAGATTAGGTGTAAATCGGGATGCGGTGTTCCATCTCCTGTAAAGGGATTATCTAGCAGTTTCTCTATCATACCCGAAGGAATTTCAAAGCAAACATTTTCAGTAGGTTCAGTAGGTTGAGGAGCAACTCTTTGCTCTACTGGTCGGGGAGAAGATACCCCAGACAAGCCTCTCAAAGGATTATGAGTCATAGTAACAAGTAACAGTAAATTTCAGCACACTATATAAATTTTTCCTTACCAAATTCCACTTACCAAAGGCGCTTCACTCCCCGGCAACAGCACCAGAAAAGAGTCTTGATGACCCACAAGTGTAGGGGATCTATCGTAGTCCTTTCGACAAGTAAGAGTGTCGAACCCAACGAGGAGCAGAAGGAAATGATAGGCAGTTTTTAGTAAGGTATTTTATGCAAGAACTGAAATTATCGGTAACAGGTAGTTTTGTGATAAGGTAATTGGTGGCAAGTGACAAATAGTAAAAGTAAATAAGGTGCAACAAGATGGCCCAATCCTTTTTGTAGCAAAGGACAAGCCTGGACAAACTCTTATATGAAGGAAAATGCTCCCGAGGACACATGGGAATTATCGTCAAGCTAGTTTTCATCACGTTCATATGATTCAGGTTCAGTACTTTGATAATTTGGTATGTGGGTGAACCGGTGCTTGGGTGCTGTCCTTACATGGACAAGCATCCCACTTATGATTAACCTCTATTGCAAGCATCCACAACTACAGGTGAAGTATTAAGGTACACCTAACCATAGCATGAAACAAGTGGATCCAAATCAACCCCTTACGAAGCAATGCATAAACTAGGGTTTAAGCTTCTGTCACTCTAGCAACCCATCATCTACTTATTACTTCCCAGTGCCTTCCTCTAGGCCCAAACAATGGTGAAGTGTCATGTAGTCTACGTTCACATGACACCACTAGAGGAGAGACAACATACATCTCATCAAAATATCGAACGAATACCAAATTCACTTGACTACTTATAGCAAGACTTCTCCCATGTCCTCAGGAACGAAAGTAACTACTCACAAGACATGATATTGTTCATGATCAGAGGGGTATTAATATGCATAATGGATCTGAACATATGATCTTCCACCAGGTTAACCAACTACCATGAACTACAAGAAGTAATCAACACTACTAGCAACCCACAGGTACCAATCTGAGGTTTTGATACAAAGATTGGATACAAGAGATGAACTAGGGTTTGAGAGGAGATGGTGCTGGTGAAGATGTTGATGAAGATAACCCTCCCCAAGATGGGAGAGTTGTTGGTGATAATGGCGGTGACGATTTCCCCCTCCCGGAGGGAAGTATCCCCGGCAGAACAGCTCTGCCGGAGCCCTAGATTGGTTCCGCCTCGAGACGGCGGCGTCTGATCCCTAAAGCCTCCTTATGATTTTTTCCAGGTCAAAACACCTCATATAGGAGAAGATGGGCATCGGGGCGCGCCCAGGGGAGGGGCGCGCCCCCCACCCTCATGGACAGGTGGTGCCCCCCCTGGAAGATATCTTTCGCCAGATATTTTTTATATTTTCTGAAACGGTGTTTCCTGGAGTTTCAGATCTTTTTAAGTTGTGCAGAATAGGTCTCCAATATTTGCTCCTTTTCCAGCCCAGAATTCCAGCTGCCGGCATTCTCCCTCTTCATGTAAACCTTGTAAAATAAGGGAGAAAAGGCATAAGTATTGTGACATAACGTGTAATAACAGCCCATAGTGCAATAAATTTCAACATAAAAGCATGATGCAAAATGGACGGATCAGCTCACTCGGTAAGACATCATTGTAATGAGCTCAATGTGAGTAAGGAGTTGGTCACGGGATGATGTGTTACGGAACGAGTAAAGAGACTTGCCGGTAAGGAGATTGAACAAGTTATAGGGATACCGACGATCGAATCTCGGGCAAGTACTATATCGGTAGACAAAGGGAATTGTATACGGGATTGATTGAATCCTTGACATCGTGGTTCATTTGATAAGATCATCGTGGAATGTGTGGGAGCGAACCAGGGTATCCAGATCCCGCTGTTAGTTATTGACCGGAGAGATGTCTCGGTCATGTCTGCATGGTTCCCGAACCCGTAGGGTCTACACACTTAAGGTTCGGTGACGCTAGAGTTGTTACGGCAAATTGTACGTAATTACCGAATGTTGTTCGGAGCCCCGAAGGAGATCCCGGACGTCACGAGGAGTTCCGGAATGGTCCATAGGTGAAGAATTATATATGGGAAGTCATCATACGGTCACCGGAAGTGTTCAGGGGTATGCCGATATTGTACCAGGGCCCCCGAAGGGGTTCTGGGGGTCCATGGGCTGTGTGTGGAGGGGAACCAGCCCCTAAGTGGGCAGGGTGCCTCCCCCCTAGGGCCCATGTGCCTAGGATTGGGGGGAACCCTAAAGGGGGCGCCCCCTTGGCTTTGGGGGCAAGCCCCCTCCCTGGTCGCCGCCCCCTTAGATTGGATCTAAGGGGGCCGGCCCCCTCTCCCTTGCCCCTATATATAGTGGGGAGGTGGGAGGGCAGCCGCACCCATTTCCTGGCGCAGCCCTCCCCCTCCCAACTCCTCCTCTTCCTCCGCGGTGCTTGGCGAAGCCCTGCCAGAGAACTGCAAGCTCCACCACCACGCCGTCGTGCTGCCGGAGCACTTCCCCAACTTCTCCTCCCCCCTTGCTGGATTAAGAAGGAGGAGACGTCCCCTGGCTGTACGTGTGTTGAACGCGGAGGCGCCGTTGTTCGACGCTTAGATCAGAATCGAGCGCGATCTGAATCGCTGTGTGTACGACTCCACCAACCGCGTTCTTGTAACGCTTCCGCATCGCGATCTTCAAGGGTATGAAGATGCAATCCCCTCTCTCATTGCTAGTCACTCCATAGATTGATCTTGGTGATGCGTATAATTTTTTTAATTTCTGCAACGATCCCCTACAGATGCATCATGAGCTAGGTCTATGCGTAGTTTCTATGCACGAGTAGAACACAAGTTGTTGTGGGCGTCGATTTTGTCAATTTACTTGCCGTTACTAGTCTTATCTTGATTCGGTGGCATCGTGGGATGAAGCGGCCCGGACCGACCTTACACGCACGCTTACGTGAGACAGGTTCCACCGACTGACATGCACTAGTTGCATAAGGTGGCTAGCGGGTGTCTGTCTCTCCCACTTTAGTTGGACCAGATTCGATGAAAAGGGTCCTTATGAAGGGTAAATAGTAATTAGTATATCACGTTGTGGTGTTGGCGTAGGTAAGAAACATTCTTGCTAGAAACCTATAGCAACCACATAAAAAACTTGCAACAACAATTAGAGGACGTCTAACTTGTTCTTGCAGCATATGCCGTGTGATGTGATATGGCCAAAAGGATGTGATGAATGATATATGTGATGTATGAGATTGATCATGTTCTTGTAATAGGAATCACGACTTGCATGTCGATGAGTATGACAACCGGCAGGAGCCATAGGAGTTGTCTTATTTTATTGTATGACCTGCGTGTCAATGAAAACGCCATGTAGTTACTTTACTTTATTGCTAACCGTTAGCCATAGTAGTAGAAGTAACAGTCGGTGAGACAAATTCATGAAGACACAATGATGGAGATCATGATGATGGAGATCATGGTGTCATGCCGGTGACGATGACGATCATGGAGCCCCGAAGATGGAGATCAAAAGGAGCAGAATGATATTGGCCATATCATGTCACTATTTGATTGCATGTGATGTTTATCATGTTTTACATCTTATTTGCTTAGAACGACGGTAGCTTAAATAAGATGATCTCTCAGTAAAATTTCATGAATTGTGTTCCCCCTAACTGTGCACCGTTGCTAAGGTTCCTTGTTCTGAAGCACCACGTGATGATCGGGTGTGATAGGCTCTAACGTTCGCATACAACGGGTGTAAGCCAGATTTACACACGCAATACACTTAGGTTGACTTGACGATCCTAGCATGTACAGACATGGCCTTGGAACACGGAATACCGAAAGGTCGAACATGAGTTGTATAGAAGATACGATCGACATGGAGATGTTCTCCCTTGATGACTAGTCCGTCTCACGTGATGATCGGACACAACCTAGTCGATTCGGATCATGTATCACTTAGATGACTAGAGAGATGTCTATCTGAGTGGGAGTTCATTAAATTTGATTAGATGAACTTAATTATCATGAACATAGTCTAAAATATTTACAATATGTCTTGTAGATCAAATGGCCCATGCTAATGTTGCCCTCAACTTCAACGCGTTCCTAGAGAAAACCAAGCTGAAAGATGATGGTATCAACTATACGGATTGGGTCCGTAACTTGAGGATCATCCTCATAGCTGGCAAGAAAGCATATGTCCTTGAAGCACCGCTAGGTGACGCACCCATTTTCCCAGCAACTCAAGACGTTATGAACGCCTAGCAGTCGCGTAGTGATGATTACTCCCTAGTTCAGTGCGGCATGCTTTACAGCTTAGAATCGGGGCTCCAAAAGCATTCTGAGCAACATGGAGCATATGAGATGTTCCAAGAGCTGGAAATAGTTTTCCAAGCTCATGCCCGGGTCGAGAGATATGAAGTCTCCGACAAGTTCTACAGTTGTAAGATGGAGGAAAACAGTTCTGTCAGCGAGCATATACTCAAAATGTCTGGGTTGCACAACCGCTTGTCTCAGCTGGGAGTTAATCTTCTAGATGACGCGGTCGTTGACAGAATCCTCCAGTCGCTCCCACCTAGCTACAAGAGCTTTGTGATGAACTACAATATGCAAGGGATGGAGAAGTCCATTTCCGAGTTATATTCAATGCTGAAATCAGCGGAGGTGGAGATCAAAAAGGAACATCAAGTGTTGATGGTGAATAAAACCACTAAGTTCAAGAAAGGCAAGGGTAAGACGAACTTCAAGAAGGACGACAAGGGAGTTGCCACGCCCGGTAAGCTAGTTGCCGGGAAGAAGCCAAATAATGGACCCAAGCCTAAGACTGAGTGTTTTTATTGCAAGGGAACGGGTCACTGGAAGCGGAACTGCCCCAAATACTTAGCGGATAAGAAGGCCGGCAACGTAAAAGGTATATGTGATATACATGTTATTGATGTGTACGTTACCAGCGCTCGTAGTAGCTCCTGGGTATTTGATACTGGTGCAGTTGCTCACATTTGTAACTCAAAGCAGGAGTTGCGGAATAAGCGGAGACTGGCGAAGTACGAGGTGACGATGCGCGTCGGGAATGGTTCCAAGGTCGATGTGATCACCGTCGGCACGCTACCTCTACATCTACATTCGAGATTAGTTTTAAACCTCAATAATTGTTATTTAGTACCAGCTTTGAGCATGAATATTGTATCTGGATCTCGTTTAATGCGAGATGGCTACATATTTAAATATGAGAATAATGGTTGTTCTATTTATATGAGAGAAATGTTTTATGGTCATGCCCCGATGGTCAATGGTTTATTTTTGTTAAATCTCAAACGTGATGTTACACATATTCATAGTGTGAATGCCAAAAGATATAAGGTTGATAATGATAGTCCCACATACTTGTGGCACCGCCGCCTTGGTCATATTGATGTCAAACGCATGAAGAAACTCCATGCAGATGGACTTTTGGAGTCTCTTGATTATGAATCATTTGACACCTGCAAACCATGCCTCTTGGCCAAGATGACCAAGACTCTGTTCTCTGGAACAATGGAGCGAGCAACCAACTTGTTGGAAATCATACATACTGATGTGTGCGGTCCGATGAGCGTTGAGGCTCGCGGTGTTTATCTTTATGTTCTCACCCTCACTGATGACTTAAGTAGATATGGGTATGTCTACTTGATGAAACACAAGTCCGAGACCTTTGAAAAGTTGAAAGGAATTTTAGAATGAGGTTGAGAATCAACGTGACAGAAAAATAAAGTTCTTACGATCAGATCGTGCAGGAGAATATTTAAGTCATGAATTTGGAACAGACCTAAGGAAATGTGGAATTGTTTCACAACTGACGCCGCCTAGAACACCTCAGCGTAACAGTGTGTCCGAACGTCGTAATCGTACTCTGTTGGACATGGTGCGATCTATGATGTCTCTTACCGATTTACCGCTATCGTTTTGGGGTTATGCTTTAGTGACTGCCGCATTCACTTTAAACAGGGCACCATCTAAATCCATTGAGACGACATCGTATGAATTATGGTTTGGGGAGAAACCTAAGTTGTCGTTTCTAAAAGTTTGGGGATGCGATGCTTATGTCAAGAAACTTCAACCTGAAAAGCTCGAACCAAAAATGCGTCTTCATAGGATACCCTAAGGAAACTATTGGGTATACCTTCTACTTCAGATCCGAAGGCAAGGTCTTCGTTGCCAATAATGGATCCTTTCTGGAGAAAGAGTTTCTCTCGAAAGAAGTAAGTGGGAGGAAAGTAGAACTTGATGAGGTGGTTGTAATCCCTCTTGAATCGGAAAGTAGCGCATCACAAGAAGATGTTTCTGTAGTGCCTGCACCGACTAGAGAGGAAGTTAATGATAATGATCATGAAACTTCGGATCAAGTTATTACTGAACTTCGTAGGTCCACTTGGAAACGTTCCGCACCAGAGTGGTACGGTAACCCTGTCCTGGAAATCATGTTGTTAGACAACGGTGAACCTTGAAACTATGAAGAAGCGATGGCGGGCCCAGATTCCAACAAATGGCTTGAAGCCATGAAATCTGAGATATGATCCATGTATGATAACAAAGTATGGACTTCGGTTGACTTGCCCGATGACCGGCAAGCCATAGAAAATAAATGGATCTTTAAGAAGAAGACTGACGCGGATGGAAATGTGACCATCTATAAGGCTCGGCTTGTCACTAAGGGTTATCGACAAGTTCAAGGAATTGACTACGATGATACTTTCTCTCCCGTAGCGATGCCGAAGTCCGTCCGAATCATGTTAGCAATTGCCGCATTCTATGATTATGAGATATGGAAAATGGACGTCAAAACGGCATTCCTTAATGGTTTTCTTAAGGAAGAGTTGTATATGATGCAGCCGGAAGGTTTTGTCGATCCTAAGATTGCTAACAAGGTATGCAAGCTCCAGTGCTCCATCTATGGGTTGGTGCAAGCATCTCGGAGTTGGAACATTCGCTTTGATGAAGTGATCAAAGCGTTTGGGTTCATACAGACTTATGGAGAAGCCTGTATTTACAAGAAAGTGAGTGGGAGCTCTGTAGCATTTCTCATATTATATGTGGATGCCATATTGTTGATGGGAAATGATGTAGAACTTTTGGAAAGCATAAAGGCCTACTTGAATAAGTGTTTTTCAACGAAGGACCTTGGAGAAGCTGCTTACACATTAGGCATCAAGATCTATAGAGATAGATCGAGACGCCTCATTGGTCTTTCACAAAGCACATACCTTGACAAGATATTGAAGAAGTTCAATATGGACCAGTCCAAGAAAGGGTTCTTTCATGTATTTCAAGGTGTGAGATTGAGCACAACTCAATGCCCGACCTCGGCGGAAGATAGAGAAAAGATGAGTGTCATCCCCTATGCCTCAGCCATAGGTTCTATTATGTATGCCATGTTGTGTACCAGACCTGATGTGAACCTTGCCATAAGTTTGGTGGGTAGGTACCAAAGTGATCCCGGAATGGAACACTGGACAGCGGTCAAAAACATCCCGAAGTACCTGAAAAGGACTAAGGATATGTTTATCGTTTATGGAGGTGACGAAGAGCTCATCGTAAAGGGTTACGTCGATGCTAGCTTCGACACAGATCGGATAACTCCAAGTCACAAACCAGATACGTGTATATTTTGAATGGGGGGCAGTCAGCTGGTGCAGTTTCAAGCAAAGCGTCGTGGCGGCATCTACATGTGAAGCGGAGTACATAGCTACTTCCGAAGCAGCACAAGAAGGAGTCTGGATGAAGGAGTTCATCACCGACCTAGGAGTTATTCCAAGCACGTCGGGCCCGATGACTCTCTTCTGTGACAACATTGGAGCTATTGTCTTTGCCAAGGAGCCCAGGTTTCACAAGAAGACCAAGCACATCAAGCGCCGTTTCAACTCCATTCGTGGTTATATTCAAGATGGAGACATAGAATTTGTAAAGTGCATACAGATCTGAATGTCGCAGATCCGTTGACTAAACCTCTTCCATGAGCAAAACATGATCAACACGAGAACTCTATGGGTGTTCGATTCATCACAATGTAACTAGATTATTGACTCTACTGCAAGTGGGAGACTGTTGGAAATATGCCCTAGAGGAAATAATAAAATGGTTATTATTATATTTCCTAGTTCATGATAATCGTCTATGGTTCATGCTATAATTGTGTTAACCAGAAACCGTAATGCATGCGTGAATACATAGACCATAATATGTCCCTAGTAAGCCTCTAGTTGGCTAGCTCGTTGATTAATAGATGGTCACGGTTTCATGACCATGGACATTGGATGTCGTTGATAACGGGATCACATCATTAGGAGAATGATGTGATGGACAAGACCCAATCCTAAGCATAACACAAGATCGTGTAGTTCGTCCGCTAAAGCTTTTCCAATGTCAAGTATCATTTCCTTAGACCATGAGATTGTGCCACTCCCGGATACCGTAGGAGTGCTTTGGGTGTGCCAAATGTCACAACGTAACTGGCTGGCTATAAAGGTACACTACGGGTACCCCCAAAAGTATCTGTTGGGTTGGCACGAATCGAGACTTGGATTTGTCACTCCGTATGATGGAGAGGTATCTCTGGGCCCACTCGGTAAGACATCATCGTAATGAGCTCAATGTGACTAAGGAATTGGTCATGGGATGATGTGTTACAGAACGAGTAAAGAGACTTGCCGGTAACGAGATGGAACAAGGTATAGGGATACCGACATCGAATCTCGGGCAAGTACTATACCGGCAAACAAAGGGAATTGTATATGAGATTGATTGAATCCTTGACATCGTGGTTCATCTGATAAGATCATCGTGGAATGTGTGGGAGCCAACATGGGTATCCAGATCCCGCTGTTGGTTATTGACCGGAGAGATGTCTCGGTCATGTCTGCATGGTTCCCGAACCCGTAGGGTCTACACACTTATGGTTCGGTGATGCTAGAGTTGTTATGGGAAATTGTATGTAGTTACCGAATGTTGTTTGGAGTCCCGGATGAGATCCCGGACGTCACGAGGAGTTCCGAAATGGTCCGGAGGTGAAGATTTATATGGGAAGTCATCATACAGTCACCAGAAGTGTTCAGGGGTATGCCAGTATTGTACCGGGGCCACCGAAGGGGTTCCGGGGGTTCACCGGGAGGGTCCACCTGCCCCGGAGGGCCCTATGGGCTGTATGTGGAGGGGAACCAGCCCCTAAGTGGGCTGGGTGCCTTCCCCCCTAGGGCCCACGCGCCTAGGGTTGGGGGGAACCCTAAAGGGGGCGCCCCCTTGGCTTGGGGGGCACCCCCTCCCTGGCCGCCGCCCACCCTTAGATTGGATCTAAGGGGGCCGGCCCCCCTCTCCCTTGCCCCTATATATAGTGGGGAGGTGGGAGGGCAACCGCACCCATTGCCTGGCATAGCCCTCCCCTTCCCAACTCCTCCTCTTCATCCGCGGTGCTTGGCGAAGCCCTGCCGGAGAACTGCAAGCTCCACCACCATGCCGTCGTGCTGCCGGAGCTCTTCCCCAACTTCTCCTCCCCCCTTGCTGGATCAAGAAGGAGGAGACGTCCTCGGGCTGTACGTGTGTTAAACACGGAGGCACCGTTGTTTCGCGCTTAGATCGGAATCGACCGCGATATGAATCGCTGCGTGTACGACTCCACCAACTGCGTTCTTGTAACGCTTTCGCATCGCGATCTTCAAGGGTATGAAGATGCACTCCCCTCTCTCGTTGCTAGTCACTCCATATATTGATCTTGGTGATGCGTAGAATTTTTTAATTTCTACAACGATCCCCAACAGTAGATAGATGGGGGATGGTGATGAAGATGTTGGTGAATATAACAGAGGTGTTAGTGTAGATCGCCGTCGCACGATGATGGCCCCGACGGCATTCCGGCGCCACCCGAAGCGAGGGGGAGAGAGCCCCCCTCCTTCTCCTTCTTCCTTGGCCTTCTCCCTAGGGTCTCCATAGCATGGGAGGGGCGAGAGCCCCTCCGAGATTGGATCTGTCTCTCTGTCTCTCTCTGTTTATGTGTTCTAGATTCTGGCCTTTCACCGTTTCTTATATTCCCGAAGATCCGTAACTCCGATTGGGCTGAAATTTTAACACAATTTGTATTCGGATATTGGATTTCTTGCGGCGAAAGAAGGGCACCAACTGCCTTACGGGGTGGCCACGAGGGTCAGGGGCGCGCCCCCTGCCCCCTGCCACGTGCCCCCCTCGGGCATCGTCTTGCGTTGATTCTTCTTCCCAAAAAACCACATATATTCCAAAAAAATCTCCGTGCATTTTTATCTCGTTTTTACTCCGTTTGATATGGATTTTCTACGAAACAAAAAACATGCAACAAATAGGAACTGGCACTGGGCACTGGATCAATATGTTAGTCCCAAAAATAGTACAAAAAGTTACCAAAAGTATGTAAAAGTTGTATAATATTGGCATGGAAAAATAAAAAATTATATATACGATAGAGACATATCAGGGCACTCGAGTCGACTACGCATCCGTTGCACATCCTCAGTTGTATCGGCAGGCAGAAAGGGCAAACGGCTTGATCCTTCAAGGATTAATACCACGGCTGATGCGTGATCTCAAGCATGCCGCTGGAGCTTGGGTAACCAAACTGCCATCTGTTTAGTGGGGTGAGAACAACTCCGAACCGGTCGACTGATCGGACCCCCTTCTTCATGGTGTATGGTGTTGAGGTCGTACTTCCGAGTGACTTACTGCAGAACGCGCCCCGGGTAGAACTCTTCTTAGAAGCTGAAGCAGAACAAGCTCGCTAAGGTGCAGTCGACCTCCTGGAGGAAGAGCGCGAGATGGCTCTGATCCGATCGACCATATACCAGCAGGACCTGCGTTGATTCCACACTCACAATGTCCGAGGCCGAGCATTCCAGGAAGGAGATCTTGTGCTCCGAGTATGTCAGAAACGACCTCACAAGGTTGCTCCGGACTGGGAGGGCCCCTTCATCATCACCAAAGTGCTCCACAATGGGGCGTTCCACCTCTACAACGTGGCCAAGAAAATAGACAAGCCACGCTCATCGAATGCGGATCTACTCCGCCGCTTTTACACTTGAAGCACTCGAACGGACGAGTTGTAATAAGAATCCTTTAGTTTGCTTTTCAAAGACAAGTTTGTGGCAATATCGTAATGATTGTTGTTCCAAAGACAGATGTACTCAAATCCCCCAGTGGGTGGCTTAGCCGCGAATCCGATTCACCTAAGTTTCAAAAAACACTCCGAGTGTAGAGCAACCCTCTCACTCGGGGGCTTAGGTGCGACCCCGTAATCGCCTAAGTTCCAAAAACACTCCAAGTGAAGAGCAACCCTCTCGCTCGGGGGCTTAGCTCCGGCCCCGCAATCGCCTAAGTTACAAAAACAATCTGTGTGAAGAGCAACCCTCTCACTTGGGGGCTTAGCTGCGACCCCGTAATCGCCTAAGTTACAAAAACACGCCGAGTGAAGAGCAAGCCTCTCACTCGGGGGCTTAGCTGCGACCCCGTAATCGCCTAAGTTACAAAAACACTC
>LR738710.1:281547011-281685533 GCA_902687465.1 Secale cereale
GACCCCGTAATCACCTAAGTTACAAAAACACTCCGAGTGAAGAGCAACCCTCTCACTCGGGGGCTTAGCTGCGACCCCGTAATCGCCTAAGTTTCAAAAACACTCCGAGTGAAGAGCAACCCTCTCACTCGGGGGCTTAGCTGCGACCCCGTAATCGCCTAAGTTACAAAAACACTCCGAGTGAAGAGCAACCCTCTCACTCGGGGGTTTAGTTGCGACCCTGTAATCGCCTAAGTTACAAAAACGCTCCGAGTGAAGAGCAACACTCTCACTCGGGGGCTTAGGTGTGACCCCGTAATCCCCTAAGTTTCAAAAACGCTCCAAGTGAAGAGCGACCCTCTCACTCTGGGACTTGGTAGCACTCCGAGCTGTGCCACAAGTACAATGTACCTTGGCTCTCCGAGCTATGCCACAAGTATAGTATACTTTGGCTTTCCGAGCTACGCCACAAGTACAATGTACTTTGGCTCTCTGAGCTACGCCACAAGTACAATATGCCTTGACTCTCCAAGCCGCGCCATAAGTACAATGTCCATTCGGAACCAAAAGATCCAAAAGCATCAGAAGCAAAGCAAACATATTCCAAAGGAAATCATGTTCGGATAAAACCCGCAAGGTTTGGGCAGAAGTACCTGGGCGTCGAGCCCAAAAGAGTTCAATGGTTACAAAATCACTCGGCATTCTGAGGCAAATTGAATTGGGACATAAAGTTTGTTCACTCCTCAGGAGGAGGAGGGCTTGCGGGTGCGACATATTCGTCTATGCCGATTCCGTCAGCAATGCGAGTGGCGGCTTCGAGGAAAGTCTCCATGAATGACTGAAATTGAAGCTTTTTGGTATTAGAAACCTTGAGAGCAGTCAACCTTTCTTCCTTCACCTCCTTGCAATGCACACGGACCAGAGACAGCGCCATGTCAGCACCACACCGAGCGGATGACTTCTTCCATTCTTGCACTCGACCGGGAATCTCATTGAGCCAAGTCATCAGAGACTCGAGGTCGTTCTCGAGCACCATCCCCCGCCAGAGCACCATGTCGATCCACGACATCACCGCCTTCAGCTGTGCAAGATAACTGATGGCGCTGCTAAGGCGAGATTCCAGTCACAAAATGTTCATCGCAACCTCATCCTTTATAAGAGAATTGGCAGGATCCGGACCCGTCTCGATCCGTCCAGTGTCTTCCTCAAAGTTTTGGCAGGATTCTGCGCATACAGAGATATGATGAGTCGACAGTTGGGCTATGAGTCGACAATTATGATTCAGTCGGACAAAGGAAGATACCTTTGAGCATGAGGAACATCTTTTTGGCAAGATCCCCCAGATAAGTCTCCAACCCGTCCCTCTTTGCGAGAGGTCTCCAACCTTGTCGTCCAGAGCCATCTTCTCCTTCTTCAGTCGCGTCACTTCTCTGTTGGCCTCGTCAAGGGCAGTATTTGGTTTAGCATTTTCCTCTTCCAACTTGCCGACTGAAGCCAACTTCTGTTCAGCAAGTTCGATTTTCTCCTGCGCCTTCTGCTGCGCCACCGCCAAGTCAAGATCCTTCTGCTCCAAGGGTGCCTTCATTTGATCTGCAAGAGATAATGCTGGACAGATGAGCCCGAGGATATCTGTGTTCCACTGGACGCATCCATGTAAATATAGTCGATAGGTTCTGTACCTTTCATACCAGATGCTTCATCATTAGCTTTCTACAAGTTCTCCCTGGGTAGTCCCAGATCAAGATTGAGTTGGATCTGCTTCTTCTCGAGATCCGCGAATTGAGCTCCGAACTCACAAGACTTCTACAGTCAACAAGAATAAAGACAGTCGTTTCCACTCGGAGAGGTGCAGAGAGCAAAGTGTTACGCCAAAAGAGTTCTAAGACTACTGCCGAGTCAAACACTCAGCAGTAGCCTCGGGGACTACACCCACTGGGTGCACTTGGCGTGCCCCCACTGGTTCCCACTCGACTCGATCCGTCCTATACGAGTGGAAGAAGTAAAAAAAAGAGACCTGCAAATTGTTCTTAGACCATAGCCGACTGCCAGCAGTTGACCACGGTCTCGGGGACTACACCCAGTGGGTGCACTTGGCGTGCCCCCACTGGTTCCCACTCAACTCGATCCGTCAAGTACGAGTAAGAAGTACAAACGACGGCAACAGCGTCGGTTCTTAGACCATAGCCGACTGCTCACAGTCGACCGTGGCCTCGGGGACTACACCCAGTGGGTGCACTCTGCGTGCCCCCACTGGTCCAATCGACACAATCGGACCGATTGGATTACAAGACTTATATAGCAGAATCCAGAACACCCAGTGGGTGGAATATCATCTTACGAACAAAGCAGCGGTTTTCAGGTGGAATATCATCTTACGAACAAAGCGGCGGTTTTCAGATAAAATATCCTAACAGAATAACAGTCAGTCGGAAGAGACTCACCTGAACGTTGGTCTGAAGGGTTGAACTGACATTATAAGCAGCCATGCTGGCCTCATATGTTGCCTTCGTCTGCTCCATCATCAAACCTGCTTGACGAACGGATTCCTTAGCTGCGTTCAAGGGGTCCTCCGGGACATGATGAGTAGCAAAGAGTGAATACGGCGGTGCAGTCAGAGCAGCTAGATGATCTGAAGCTTGGGGCTGCGTAGACAAAGCAGGGACTTGGGCAGTCAGCGTAGAAGGACGAGTAGTCGACACAGGAACGACAAAAGAAACCTTAGCCCGAGCCATGTCTCCTTGTTGCTGAGCGTCTGAACCGTCAGGCATCTTCTGGCGTCTCCTTCCTGTGTTCCTTCGAGGCACTTCTACATGCTCATCATCATCATCAGGCAACTCGATAACATTGGGTGGTGCTGTTAAACATTCGACCAAAAAGAACGCTCAGTCGATTGACAGAGTGGCGAACAAAAGTAAAGACATTATCACAGAACTATACCCGCACTGGTTGTGGCCATGTCCGCAGTCTCCTCGTCATTGTGGCCCTTGTCAATCTCCATAGAGGTCCGATGTAACGCCCCGGACACACCCGTCGGTGGTCGTTACTCCTGGCGGGATCTAGACTGGCCTCACATATCAATACTAGTCTTTTCTGCGCACTTTGTCCTCACTCGTGCGCACCCGGGAGCAACTTCTCGGTCGGTCACCCATCCTGAAACTACTCCAAGCTGAGCACGCTTAACTTTGGAGTTCTATCCGAATGGGCTCCCGGAAAAGAAGGAATTCCTTATTGATATGAGTAGTCTATCATCCCTAATAAGCCAGGCCATCACATACACCCCCACTCATAGGAACCGACGTCCTCGTCGGGCCACAGGAACGTTCCCTCTTGGCACAACCGTCTGTGCTTCCAGGACAGCACATGTGCCATGGCGTGTGCCACGACGGGTCACAAAGGTCATGCACAACATGACTGCAAACTGTCCGCAAACATCCGTGTAACCGCGAGGGTCGGCTCTGATACCAACTTGTAACGCCCCGGACACACCCGTCGGTGGTCGTTACTCCTGGCGGGATCTAGACTGGCCTCACATATCAATACTAGTCTTTTCTGCGCACTTTGTCCTCACTCGTGCGCACCCGGGAGCAACTTCTCGGTCGGTCACCCATCCTGAAACTACTCCAAGCTGAGCACGCTTAACTTTGGAGTTCTATCCGAATGGGCTCCCGGAAAAGAAGGAATTCCTTATTGATATGAGTAGTCTATCATCCCTAATAAGCCAGGCCATCACATCCGAGAAGCGGCAGCGCTGAAGATTTCATAGCACACTCGGTCAAACAGACAAGTGAATCGGCAAGATGCATCAGATTTCTTGAACAAGAGAAGAGCATGGATGAATGACACTCACGTGGAAGCAATCGGAACCCCAACCTTGTTATGTTCTTCCATGGTATATATTTATGATGCTAGTAGTCATGTATGCCATGAGTAGCGTTATACTTGTGATATTCATGCTCGTCAGTATGCCATGCTTATTTGGATATATGCTTCATTGTGGTTATGCTCGATGATTATGTTGCACCTCCATGCTCATGTTGATATCATGCTCATGCATTGTAGTTGCATCATGTTATTTTAATATGGCTTAGCATCATTTGCATTTAAGTTTAACCGAACTTAAAATGAACTTGAACAACTGTTGGCTGAGTCATGGTGACATCGAATCGAGCTGACCAGTGCAGCCACACTTGCCTTTATGGGAAGGCCCTAACTGGGTCTATTGTCATGCCTCTCACTGGTGCCTCCAACGAGGGAAGGTTATGGGCGCGCTTTACCCTGATCAGGTAGGCGGGCATAAGCCTTGTGTGCCCGTTGTTGTTGTTCTGAGCTCGTGTCCTCGGGTGGGACGTTTATGTTTTGGCCACGACGGTGGTCGTTGGTGTCTTTGGTAGACATGGGGCCACCCAAGACTAGCCTAGTGGGGAGTGAGTTGGAGTGGCCGGGAGAGTGTCATGGCAGTAGGTCGGTTTTGTCGGAACGCCGTTGGTCCACTCGAATGGGCGTGCAAGGCCATTGGTTCTGTGGTGTGGGTACAGTGTGCTAACCTCTGTAGAGTGTGTGTTTAATCTATCGATAGCCGTGCCCGCGGATAAGGGCCCAGTTTGTGTCGGTCACACTGTGACTCAACAGTAACAATAATAATGTGCTTAATAACAACCCCGGTTCGATGATGAGAAAGAGATTGGTCGTGATCAAGAGATGATCACTGTTTGGTTACGAGGTAACCCGTTGAGCCAAGAGTGGTTCCGTTTGTGATCCGTGAATGATCACTGTGGTATCGAGGATACCGAGTTGTGGGATATTCGTGATGTTGTGCGAGAATCATGGGTAAAGATCAAGCTCGTTGTGGTCATTTAATGATTACTAAGGTATTGTTTATACCAAGCTTGATTTGATCCTGAGATGATCGTGTGATGTCTGTGGTGATAAGTTTGTGCATGTGAGGGTTACGAGCTAACCCGAGCAGAGTAAGTTGGTGCATGTTAGTATCATCATGTTGCATGTAGTATCATCATGTTGCATGTAGTATCATCATGTTCCTTTGTTCAGGCTATGCTTGTTCTAGTTGTATCATGTCCAGTTGTGCATGCCATGTAGTTCTGTTACTACCATGTTCATGATTGAATTACCTGCTAAGGCCATGCCGTTGTTTGTCTTGATTGCTTTTGGTTATTGTGAGCTTGCAAGTACATTCAATGTACTGACTTGGCGTGTCATGCCAGTTTGCAGGCCGTGCCTGGATTGCTTGCTTGTTTTGGTGTGGTTCCTGTGTTCGCGAGCTAGAATAAATGTCCCAGCCAGAGTCCCTACGGATTGGAGTCCATCATCGTCGTTCGTTGTTCCACTGCCAGTAGAGGTTCCGCTGCCTCGAGTTGTTATGCTGCTTGCATAGAGCAAGTGTGGTTGGCGTAGCGTCGCCGTGCCGGAGTTATTCATGTAATATCAGAGACCTTGTATCCATATTCGCGTTGGTTACGTCTAACCCCTGTTTAGTGCGTAGATGGCGGTCAACTTCCATGATTTCAGTGCCATCCCGAGAGCTCCCGGTGCTATTCCTATTGAGTTCAGTTCCACTCCTGCACCTCTCAGCTTTGCCACCCTCCTTGGAGATATGTGGCACCATATTTATCCCCTCGGAGATCCACCCCAGTATCAAGTATTCCAGTTTACTGCCGGAGGAAGAATTCTGGAATATGTTGCTCATGTTCATCTATCAGCCCCGATTCCTGTCGTTAAGCACACCTACAATTTCCACGGTGGTTATGGTGCTACTCCCGAGTGTGCCGTTCAGCTTGCCGCAATGGCAGGAATCACCGGTCTTCGTCATCAAGAGAGCATGGTGCATCAAAACCGTGCTTATCAGTATTACCCCCACCATCTTCGAGAATCCTAGGCGAATCCAGTTTCCCTCCGTCAACCCTCAAGATGACCCTGCTATCCTCGCCATCTCTCGTTACATGACAGCTGCGTGTCTTCTTATTTCTGATTTGGTCTGAGACGCCATTCGAGCCAGGAGATTGCTTACTACCGCTTTACCTCAGTCTCCACCAGCTTCTCAAACCCCTCCACCTCGTCCATCCGGAGTTTCGGAGTCAGCCATCCCGCTCGCTACTTCATCAGCTCCCGAGCATTTTCTCAAGTGTAGGGTGTAGTAATTCGTGTAGTGCATGTGCATCTGCTGTAGTATGATTGCTTGTTTATGCTTGTGTGTGCTTGTATGTGCCTGTGTGAAATAGTTTTGTAGCTTGTTTGCTGTGTGGTTTGTACAATCGGTCATTTTCTCGTGCTTCTTTGTTTTGAGTCTTCGCTGTTACCCCCTAATGGAAATTGCTCATCAACACTCCGGATCAGAAGAAGCAATGAGAAGTAAAATATACACCAAGGCACTCATCTAAAAGCAATGAGATTCTTAGCTGACGGCATTGTATTGCAGACATCTGGTTTGGATACAGATTATATTCTGCTCAGACTTTCAGCAATAAGTACCTGTCAGAGATCCATCTTTATTGAAGCAATAATTAAACCAACAGGAGAACAAAAATGGATCTAAGTCCAACATGCATTTTAATTAAAGGTATGCTACGTACACACTTATTGATTCTGCCATGAGTCAGATTTAAGACGTGCGACACCCAGAAGTCAGTCCAAATATGCAATGAATTCCGCAAGGACAGTCAGACAATACTTGTCATACAAAGAAATCAGCAGCTGGAATGACAAGAATATATGTTATTCCGTTCACAAAGAAAATCAGTCCAGTCCTTTTTCACAATTTTTCAGCGAAGCGTACAAGGCAAGATTCCTCAGTCTGCACCGCTAAGGTATGAACGGAATCACATGCAATATATTCAGTCTTCTTCAATAAGATTCTGCAAAAGCTTTTGTCATAAGGTACCGAGTCTTCCCTAGTTGTCCCTCCGTTCCGATTTACTTGCGTGGTTTTAGTTCAAATTTTAAATAAAACCACGTTGAGTAAATCAGAATGGAGGGAGTAAGTCTTTAAGGGGGGAAGCTTCTGAGGTATGCTATCCGGGCTTCCTCGGCAATATATCCACCGAAGGCTTCGAGCACAAGCTATACAGTCTTCCTCAGCAAGATATCCCGGCGGCTTCCAACGCAAGCTGCCCAGTCTTCTTCAGTACGTCACTGATACAAGAGATTAAACCATAAATTGTCGGCATACACAGTTTATTTCAAGTGTCATATCTACAACGGTTATGTCCGAAATGAGAATCAGTCGGAACAAAGGTATGATGGCAGAATATTGCATATGACAACACTAAGGGTCGCGAAAATAATCAAGGATATATAATGCCCAATCTTTCAGTTAAAAATCCAGACACATAAAATAATAAAAAAGGATCAAGACCAACAATACAATAAGGATCTCGCATCAGGACAACTTGCTTAGACCATAGTACGCTTAGAACTGACAAGCATTGAATACCCGAGTCTATCACGTTCGACCTCAGGATAGCTCAATATGTTGACCTCAGTGAAACATCGCACAGACAGTCATCCCCATGGATATACCAACAAAATAAAGAATGAGTGAGCTGGTGCATTGTTCTATTTAGACACATCAAGCAATAGTCAGACCTCCGGATACTCGAGACTGTGAAGCCAGTCAATATAAGTCAGAAACTCCTGCAAGACGTCAGAATCCATCAAAAGAACAGGTATGGTTCACATCACAGTTTTGAACCCAGAAGGCATGCATATATATATTTGAGCGACACGATGCCTAGATAAAAGAGAATTATTTGTTCCACGGGAAGGTATTCCCAACTCCGTGGAATATTCTCGATACTCAATAAAGACTAATATCTCTCTCAAGGATCAATATCGAGAAAGACACGTATGTTTGAATGATAATCTTTCGGACCTCAGCTAAGTTAGCAGTATGAAATAAAAATTTGTCACAGTATGAACATGAGCATATCTGGCAAGCCCGGTCAAAACATCAGGTACGGTAAAGCAAACCACCCGAGATCAAGGCAGTCAGTCAGATCAAATTTAGTGGAAATATTATATGGGAACATAATGTGAGAGTGAATAAAAGAAACCTGAGTTGGAAACGGTTTCTTTAAGTCAGAATATTTACTTGTTCCCTAAGCACACAAATCTTGAGGACGAGATTTCTTTAAGGGGGGAAGGTTTGTGACAGCCTGGATTTTGCCATTTTCTTTTTCTTTTAATATTCTTGGATTTCTTGATTTTATTTGCTTTTCTGTGGCTATGTGGTTCTGAAACTTGGGAAGACCCTGTCTTCCTAGGTTTTATACTGGCTTGCCGTCCTCCTCATCATTCCATGATCCTGTCATTTCCATCCTTGACCCAACCCAATATTCTTTTTCGAAGGAATATTCCTTTTCTATGAAAGGAATAATTCTTTTGCCCTAGGTTGTGAAGCAACCTATATCATTGTCATTGTAAAAATTCCCAAATAATTCTCATAAATTTTTTGGGTCCTATATTTCTCAAATATGGCAAAACATTTCATTGCCATGTTAAAAAATAATCCTCCAATAATCATTTTCCTATTCTGCCCTAAATGGCACTTTGCAAAGCAAGTGCTATTTATCTTTGCCCAATTGCCTCCATACTTTTTGGACATCTTTTGCTGTCCATATCATTGCCCTGTGCCAAATTTCATACTCCTTTGCCTAGTAAATAATTTTCAATGATTTTCCAAAGTTTCTATCCAGAAAGGAACTTTGTGAAGGAAGTATATTCTAGGCATGTCCAAATGAGTTGAAACTTTGTCACATTCTTCATTTGACCAAATCATGATTCTCTACCAAATTTGAGCTTATGGAGATCATCTATGTGAGCTCAGCTCCAAATCTTGGTTTCTGGTCAGATTTTCACTTTGTGAAGCAACTATATTTTATATTGCTTCATTGGAGCTACAAATTTACCAAGACATTGTTACCTCTATACCTACTCCCTCCACCAAGTTTTGGCTCAATCCACTTAGCCATTTACCCTCAATAAATTCTCCCAGTTTCTGGTCAGAATGGAGCTTTGTGAAGTAAGTGCCACTTTGGTAATTCCAAATGGCATGAAATTTTTACAGCATCTCCATATGGTCAAATAAGCCCACTCCACCAAATTTCAGCTCATGACACTTAAGTATGTGAGTGCAACATCTTAATCCCATAATCTGTCCAGTTTTGCACTTTCTACAGCAACCATCATCTAAACTCCTCCTCTTAGTCTAATTTTTGGTGATCTACATCATCTTAGTGTGAGATCATCACCAGACAAATTATTTACTGCATTACCAAGTTGGTGTCCCAACTGCACAGCACAAGCACTTGGCTGCTGGTTTATTTTGTGGCCATCTGCAAATCTCTTCTTTACCCCTGGACCCAATTATTTCTTCAGTTAGACTTAGGGCACGAGGGTCTATCTACTGGACATGGTCAGCCACGCCAAAGCGCGCCGCTTGCGCCAGTGCGCGTGGTGATCACGCTTGCGTCATGCAGATTGCAAGCTCTGGCACGTTCTTGCCCCCGTTCCCGTGTCCTTCATCCTCGTCTCGACGTCCCTCTGTGTCCTGGAGCTCGCCCGTGCTCGACTGTATCGCCCTGCGTCGTTGCTTCGTCGTCGTTCGCCATAAATGCACCGCAAGAACAGTGCCCGTGCAGCGCCCAGCCTCTGTCCACCATTAGAGCACTCCTTGAGCTCGTTAGCGATGTTCCAGAGCCTTCCCCTCGGCTATATAAGCGTGCCCCGATCCCTTTCATAGCTCACCAGCCTCTCCCCATTCCTCCTCGACCACCAGAGCCCTCGGCCTCCTCCTCTTTTCGCCTCTGTCCACCATGGCCACCTCGGCCTCGGCTTGAGTCCCTCCAACACAGTGTAATGCCCAGGATGGGACTATACCTCCTACGTGTCGAGGCACGACTTAAATGTATAAGCCCATTCTGGAATGATCTCAAGTTTGGTATCTTTGCACGACTCATGTAAACATAGGGATGAAAATGCAAAAGGATAGTTGGCTTACACTCGCCACGTCACACAATGCATTACATAAGCATAACAACATCCCAAAACATCACAACCCGACTACGGGCGAAGATCCAAAAGAAAGATACCAAAAACATAAAGCCACAGGTCCGAATCGCCCCTAGTAGAAACCACTACTGATCATCGAACACGTCACATACATACGGCCACTCTCTTCATCGAGCTCCCAGTGAAGTACTTGTACCAGCTCCTGCATCATTCTCGGCTGAACCTGCATCTGGTGTGGAAGTATCTGTGAGCCAAGAGGACTCAGCAATCCCATAACCATGGGTATCAAGACTAGAAAAGCTTTATGGGTATGGAGAAGGGTAGTGGTGAGGTTGCAGCAGTGGCTAAGCATAATATGGTGGCTAACTTACGAGTACAAGAATAAGATGAGCATCTACGCAACGGTCACAAACTAGTAGTGATCACTAAAGATCATGAACTACCTACGAGTCAAACATAACCCCACCGTGTTCTCTTCTCAGAGTGAAAAGAGACAGTCACGGTTACTCACACAGTTGTGTGTTTTACTTCGGATCCTCTGTCAAGTTTTCTACAACCGGACATTAAAAAATTCCAATCTGCCACATAACCGCGGGCACGGCTTTCGAAAGATTATAACCCTGCAGGGGTGTCCCAACTTAGCCCATCACAAGCTCTCACGATCAGCTGAAGTGATAAATATAATATCATCACCCCTTATCTTAGGGAAATCCGACCAGGCTCGGCATCCCGGTGCACAAGACATTTCGACAATGGTAAAACAAGTCCAGCAAGACCTCCCGGCGTGCCGACACCCTGATGGTAGCCGCGCGCATCTCGTCTCAGGCCACGTCCGGATGAGCACTACATACAGCAACCGAAGACCCCAGATAACTGGATGGCACCGCAAGTGGCTCTAGTTTGGGACCAACACCATCAGCACTGGCCCCCCCCTGGTATGTAGAAAAGAATCTCCAAGGAGCGTCCCCCTTATGCAATTTAATTAATTAATTAAGTTATTATTATGAGGCAAATTAAAACCAATGTTGGGCCTTGATGGAGGAGTTTTATTCAAAGACGAACTGTCAAGGGGTCCCCATATACCCAACCATGTAAGGAACGCAAAATCAAGGAACATAATGCCGGTTTATCGGCGCCTAAGGTGGCATGAGTGGAACAAAACACCAAGCAAAAGGCCAAGCCTTCCACCCATGCCCAGTATATATGTGTGTTAATAATAATAATAGATATTGTGATATTCCAACAACAAGTTCCCACCTGGAACGATCTTCATGTTCGCCTGCAACTAACAACGCTATAAGAGGGGTTGAGCAAGCGGGTAACATAGCCAAACAGTGGTTTTGCTAGGAAGGTGTCAAAAGGTTAGAGGTTTCATGGCAACAAGGAGAGGCTGACATAAAAGATGGGTAGCACGACATGTAACGATAGCATCGAGACGACTAAGCATGGCAATGGTAGTAAAGGTATCCAAGGGTATGATCATCTTGCCTGAGATCCCGCAAGGAAGAAGAACGGATCCATGAAGTAGTCGAACAGAACCTCACAACTCTGGAACGAACCCGAAGCTAACGAGGGAAGCAAACCGGAAAGAAACAAGCAACACGATAAACACACCACAAGAGACATGACAATATGCTCAACCAAGTATGATGCAAAACAGTTCTACACAGGAGGCACAGCAAGTCTATACAGGACGCAAAACATGGCAAGGTAGGAACACAGAAAACAACACAAGTCTATGTGATGCAATACATGGCAGGGTATGATGCATGACAAGTCTATACAGGAAGCAATACATGGCAAGGTAGGAAGCACAGAAAACAACACAAGTCTATATGATGCAATACATGGCAGGGTATGATGCATGACAAGTCTATACAAGAAGCAATACATGGCAGGGTATGATGCAATACATGGCAACATCTCGGTTCCGGTAACTCGTTGAGAGACCAGTGCAAAAGAAAAGGTGGCGTGAGCGAGTCGAACAAGATGAAAGGTGGGGTGATCCCGTCTTCCGGGTTTCCACGGGTCGACGACAAAAGAGGGGCACAACGTGCACGGCGCAAACAAGTACTTCATCTCATACAACACACATTCACAAGCGTTCATCCACTGGGTCGTCTCGGTATACCTTCGAAGCATGCATTTTGGGGCGGATCGAGGTCGTAGAGGAAGTAGTGGTACTTGCGGGTCGTGGTACACGTTCGTAGAGGGAAGTAGTCGTTCCGTTCGGAGAGGTACTTGACGAATCCATCGTTTCCGGGGCGACGGTAGTCGTACACGTTGGCGTTTTCGTTCACGGTTCTTCGGCGACGGTAGTGGTACTTGACGGGTCGCCGTTCTCGTTTCGAAGATGTACATGTCGTCGGACATAGTTGAACTTGGCGCAAAGGTCGTCGTGGTACTTGGGGTCTCGGGTCTTGGCGACGGTAGATGCACACGGCGAGGAACTTGACGCATCATCTTGTAGTCGTACACGAGGTCGTCGTGGTACTTGTCGCATCCACCAAGTGTAGTCATTCTAGGCACCGGGCGTCGAGGTACTTGGCGGGTCGTAGTGGTACTTGTCGCTTCACTGTGGTCGTCGGTTAACTTGTCGAAGCCAGAGGTGTTGGTGGTACTTGCGGTTCCAGCGAGACGTGAAGGTCACCGAGAACCAGAAGAGCAGCGGCAACACAAACAGGGCAAAGCACCAGCGCCGGCAACGCTGTGCCAAGCTCGAGCAAAGGCGCCAGCAAGATGTGCATGGGGATGAGGAGAGGTGCTGCGAACGGAGCAGAGGAAGGGGCAACAGGGGAGCAGCTCGGCGCGGGGTAAGGGCCGGCGGAGAAGATGGGCGCGGAGGCGCTGGTGATGTTGGTGGCGGCGGTCGCGGCACGGCGCGGCGGAGCAAGGCCAGGGGCGAGAGGAACCGGGCGGGAGTCGACCGGCAACGGGCAGCACGGTGGCGGGGAGCTCATGCACGAGCGGAGGCGGCACGCAGCACGTCGGCGGGACGGCGGAGACGCGCAGGACGGAGCGGAAGGCCGACGAGGTGGCCTCTGACTGGCGGTGCGAGGGGGATGACGACGCTGGATGGCGCCATGGCGCGGGGAAGGAGGCCACAGCGCTCGGCGGAGGAGAGGTGAGGGGCGCGAGGGAGAGAGATGGAGACGAGGGGATCGGGATGGGAGGCTGCGGCACTGAGGAAGAGGGAGCAGGGTGGATCGGTGGGAGGAGCGGTCGGGCTAGGGTTGCGAGGGGAGAGGGAGGCTGGGCCTTGAGGCCTTGCCAAATGGGCCGAGGGGGAAGGAGGTTGGGCCAGCTGCGGCTGGGAGGCCCAAGTTGGGCTCTCTGCCTCTCTGTCACTAAAATAAAATAAAAGAGAAGAAAAAGAGAGAGGAAAAAGAAAGGGCACTTAGGGAAAGAATTTGGGCCTGAGGGTAATTTCTCGGGACTCGCAAAAATGAGTCTGATCCCAGAAAATAAGAAGTGGCAAGATCAAAAGATATAAATTCAAACCCATTTGAATTTAATTCAAATGGTTTGAACTAGGACATGGTTTCAGAAGTGTCCAAAAATGTTTGAATTTTTGGAGGAACCTCGATAAAACGGATAAGAATTATAGATAAGGTTTTGACGGAGAAACTTGAAGTAGAAAAGGCATGAGAAATATATGCAAGTGTGTTCGGGTTAATTCCAAACAAATGGAATATTTATTTATAATAGCTCCATAATATTAGGAGGATATGTTGTACAGAGAAGTCACTCTTCCCTCGATTTAAATAGATCAAAAGATCTGTGCAATTTATTTGGTTGAGATGCAAAGATTAATGACATGATGACATGATGCTATGATGCAATGCAAAAAATAAATAGAGCAAGCACAACTGAAACATGCGGGAAAACCCGGAACATCTGGAATCTTCTGGGACGTCGGTCTTCGGGCGTCACAACTCTCCCACACTAACAGAGGATCTCGACCCGAGATCCTAGAGATGGCACCGAGTAAAAAAACGGAAGAGGAAGAGGTAAAACAAAGTTGCTTCTTCGACAAACGAGTGAAACCTTGAACCTTGAGAGGTTGAACAATCTTGAATAAAGAATACAATGGAGATGAACGAAGATGAAAACACTCCATTAGAAAAGAGGAACAAGGAACATTACAAGAACCTTGTAGGTTGAAAGACATGAAACAAGAGCTTACGAACCAAAAGAATATGAAACCACAATGGTATAGCCAAGGAATAAGAATGACATGATTCGGACAACACTCCGACTGAAAATGTAAGGAATTAAGGTGAGCTTGAGAAGATTGGATGATCCTGGATGAAATCAACAGCATATTGCCTCCGAAACAATTGAAAGAATGTCACAAGGGGTAAGGAAGGCTTCAGACAGCACTCCGGTTGAAAAGAGAGGCAAAGCTTGATGAGATTAGAGAATTAGAATGGAGAATACAACATTCCAGTTAAATAGACAATCAAGGGAAGAATATGATCTTGATAAAAACGAGATGATGGTCAAAGAGATCAATATCACAATGCCTCCGGAATGAAAGAATAGAGTATAGATCAATGAAAGAAATGAACGGAGAAAGATATGACAACTTCTCTCGAAATTGAATTGAAAGAGCATCCTTACGAAGAAGGGATGAACGGAGTTGTTGGAAAATCAACAACGAAAAGAATAAGCTCGTTGTGGACTTATGGAAAACATCACAAAATTAAGAGGTGATAACCAGCCGCTTACGAGAACATTTGATTGGATTGAGATCAACAAGGAGACGAAAAACTTTCACCGGGAGGATAAATGAAGAACTTGGGTCATTTATAAGCACCATAAATAGCAACAATCCTTAGGGAAAGCTTTTAGGTGAATTATAACCCAAGATAACTCCAATGAATAATTGAAGGGTTTAAAAGATCTCCTGAACAAGGAAAATGATGGTTTTAAATATCTCATTCTTGATAACTCATGAATCATAATTCATGAAGGAATTGTCAAGAATGACATAACACCATCTGAAAGATAAGGGAGAAAGAATTGCACTTCGTAATACAAGAACAAGAATACTTGAGCTCCAACAAGAATCTTGATGAAGACTTCGAGGATGAATTAAAACATGATGAACCAGCATGAGAACTCCGGTAATGAAAAACATGAGAAGCGAAAGATGAAAAGAATAAGATTCAAGGCCTGCGATGAATTAGATGAAGCTTCGAAATGATAATTGAAATAACTTGGAGCTCCGGAAAACAAGATGAACAACTTAGAACCGAGAATATGATATGATGAACAAGCTCCGAAGGAAGGGATGAATCACTTCGAGGAAATAAGAATAAGATTTACAGTATGCTTATCCTTCATCACATTAAATTGATGACAAGCAACGGATTTGGCATACTACTTATTCTCGTTGCAAAGAATTAAAGAGAGATCTCGCACAAACTTGGGTAAATCTTCAACGAACCACCGGTAGGATTGTGGAAAGAACGAGTGAAATGACATGATAACACAGAAAAGAATGTTTAACGAACCACCGTACAAATTGAAATGGAGTGAATATAAAAGAATGAATCACTGGGAAGAATATGGAGACAAACGAAGGGGCATCAATTAAGAATAGTTGGAGGACGAAGTTGAAAACTAAGAACGAAGAATCTTCTGAAATGATGGCCTTCAGAGGATCACAATGGAAAGAATTCATGAAATGCTTCGGATGGGTATAAAAAGAATTCTTCACAAACGGAACAATAATGAGGATGGCATGAAACTAGAACCACGAATCTTGGAAGAACGGATAAGGATTCAAGAGGAACTCGTCTTCGGGTCTTCAAAATCTGTGAAGACGATGAGATACACCACCATGAATTGTATAGGCACTCCGTAATGAAGAATTAAAAGGTTGAACCAATGATGAAAAAGAATTTGAAAGCGGTCGTGGAGAAGGACTGTGACTGATGGGATTCATACTTACGTCACACTTTGGAAAGAATTTGAGAATAACTCCGAAAAAATAAGAAGAGTCAGGTAAGATCCTGGAAAAAGACCTGTGGGTTAGGGCCCACTAAAGAAATCGCCGTTGAAAAAGATTGCATAAGAGATATTGCACCGGTTGAATTAAATGGCTTGAATAAGATGATAATCCTCAAAATAGCTTGAACGGATTAAGAATGGAAACATGAATCTTTTGAGACATCTTGAACACTCCGGATATGAATAATAGAGTTGAATAAATAAGAGAGCCTTCGGATAATAAATTTCAACATGGGAAAACATGTGAAACAAAAGGAAGAGATATGATCATGACCGAAGCTTGAATTTAGTCCACCGAAGAAGAATATTAGAATTAAGAATGATGAACTTGAAACTCTTGAGCATCTTCACGATAAATCACCGGATAAGAACATTGAAGGAAAATAATGAAGAAACATCACATGAATAAAATGGATATTTCATTTGAGAATTTCTGGCTCCATAAAGAAAAGGGTGGGAGGGTGGGGAAAACAAAGACAACTTGGGATGAATGAAACAGACAAATCGTCAGATTTCTCAATGGCGTCCGTATGGAATAACTTGAAGAGAAGGCACACCGGTTGAAAAGGATTAACATGAAAATCCTGATTGATCAAGAAGGATTAGCACTATAGAAATATGAGAACACCGATTAGGAAAGGTATGGAATCAACACTTGACATCGAAGCAACTCGAATACCAGAATCAAATCAAAACAACGGATAGATATGTTGCAACATAATCTTCACAATATCATTCGAACAGAGAATTGAACAAATGAATTCCGTAGGTACATCAACTTGTCGAGAAGCCACTTGGGAGAACAAAAAGTAAATAAAAGCAACAAGGAGCAGATAGAACAAATAACAGATGGAAGCTTCGTCCCACATATTCGTGCTGAAGCTCATGGAACGTGTTACGAAAGGGTTTTGCAATCCCCGGATCAGCATAGCCAAGGACCCTTTAAGATGCAACTCCCGATCGGAACAACGCCCATAAAACTACTTCACTCAATGTAGAACCCCGAACTTCATATCATGCATTCGTTGGAAGAATTCCTACGAACTACTAGAAGAACCCACCTATTAATTTTCGAAAGTTTCCAGTTATGCAATCAGGTGTTGGGGATACAGGGGAAGCACCGCGCACTCAACTCTAATCCTACATCCATCTGTATCCATCCTTCAACACATAACCAGTTATTTCCGGAAACTGTTTACCTCGGACCTTCGAAATGCATCTACTATACAAGCTATGGCAATACTCCCGAATTACCTCCCCAGTACTGGGTGATGTCGGGGTTATCTTGCCACTAACCGCATAGGAGAGTTTTCGATGTCGGTCGTCTTAAGTATTCCAGAACTGCTGCGATATATTTGTGACGACAACACCTCGGAGCTCAACTCCCCGGGACACTGCCATAACCCCTAAATGACAGGAGGCATCGAGAACAATGTTCTCGTCACAAAGACATCGAACAATCCAAACAATAATCGCGTGATCCTAAAAAAAATTTGTGAAATTTTGAGAGTAGAAGAGACAAGTAATCGTCAGGAGTCCTCACCAGAGTGAAAAGAGATGAGGAGCAAAAGAAATCCTACTCTCTGATATATATATATATATATATATATATATAGGACTCAAGACAATTTAAGTGTGTGCCTAGACTCAACCGTCAACGATTCGATCAATCAGTGGGGGCTTCTAGGTCGGAGAAGGCTCTGATACCAACTTGTAATGCCCAGGATGGGACTATACCTCCTACGTGTCGAGGCACGACTTAAAGGTATAAGCCCATTCTGGAATGATCTCAAGTTTGGTATCTTTGCACGACTCATGTAAAAATAGGGATGAAAATGCAAAAGGATAGTTGGCTTACACTCGCCACGTCACACAATGCATTACATAAGCATAACAACATCACAACCCGACTACGGGCGAAGATCCAAAAGAAAGATACCAAAAACATAAAGCCACAGGTCCGAATCGCCCCTAGTAGAAACCACTACTGATCGTCGAACACGTCACATACATACGGCCACTCTCTTCATCGAGCTCCCAGTGAAGTACTTGAACCAGCTCCTGCATCATTCTCGGCTGAACCTGCATCTGGTGTGGAAGTATCTGTGAGCCACGAGGACTCACTAATCCCATAACCATGGGTATCAAGACTAGCAAAGCTTTATGGGTATGGAGAAGGGTAGTGGTGAGGTTGCAGCAGCGGCTAAGCATAATATGGTCGCTAACTTACGAGTACAAGAATAAGATGAGCATCTACGCAACGGTCGCAAACTAGTAGTGATCGCTAAAGATCCTGAACTACCTACGAGTCAAACATAACCCCACCGTGTTCTCTTCTCAAAGTGAAAAGAGACAGTCACGATTACTCACACAGTTGTGTGTTTTACTTCGGATCCTCTGTCAAGTTTTCTACAACCGGACATTAACAAATTCCAATCTTCCACATAACCGCGGGCACGGCTTTCGAAATATTATAACCCTGCAGGGGTGTCCCAACTTAGCCCATCACAAGCTCTCACGATCAGCTGAAGTTATAAATATAATATCATCACCCCTTATCTTAGGGAAATCCAATCAGGCTCAGCATCCCGGTGCACAAGACATTTCGACAATGGTAAAACAAGTCCAGCAAGACCTCCCGGCGTGCCGACGCCCTGATGGTAGCCGCGCGCATCTCGTCTCAGGCCACGTCCGGATGAGCACTACGTACAGCAACCGAAGACCCCAGATAACTGGGTGGCACCACAAGTGGCTCTAGTTTGGGACCAGCACCATCAGCACTGGCCCCCCTGCTATGTAGAAAAGAATCTCTAAGGAGCGTCCCCCTTATGCAATGTAATTATCTAATTAAGTTATTATTATGAGGCAAATTAAAACCAATGTTGGGCCTTGCTGGAGGAGTTTTATTCAAAGACGAAGTGTCAAGGGGTCCCATATACCCAACCGTGTAAGGAACGCAAAATCAAGGAATATAATGCTGGTTTATCGGCGCCTAAGGTGGCATGAGTGGAACAAAACACCGAGCAAAAGGCCAAGCCTTCCACCCATGCCCAGTATATAGGTGTGTTAATTATAATAATAGATATTGTGATATTCCAACAACAAGTTCCCACCTGGAACGATCTTCATCTTCACCTGCAACTAACAATGCTATAAGAGGGGTTGAGCAAGCGGATAACATAGCCAAACATTGGTTTTGCTAGGAAGGTGTCAAAAGGTTAGAGGTTTCATGACAACAAGGAGAGGCTGACATAAAAGATGGGTAGCGCGACATGTAACGATAGCATCGAGACGACTAAGCATGGCAATGGTAGTAAAGGGATCCAAGGGTATGATCATCTTGCCAGAGATCCCGCAAGGAAGAAGAACATATCCATGAAGTAGTCAAACAGAACCTCACAACTCCGGAACAAACCCGAAGCTAACGAGGGAAGCAAACCGGAAAGAAACAAGCAACACGATAAACACACCACACGAGACATGACAATATGCTCAACCAAGTATGCTGCAAAACAGTTCTACACAGGATGCACAACAAGTCTACACAGGAAGCAAAACATGGCAAGGTAGGAAGCACAGAAAACAACACAAGTCTATATGATGCAATACATGGCAGGGTATGATGCATGACAAGTCTATACAAGAAGCAATACATGGCAAGGTAGGAAGCACAGAAAACAACACAAGTCTATATGATGCAATACATGGCAGGGTATGATGCATGGCAAGTCTATACAGGAAGCAATACATGGTAGGGTATGATGCAATACATGGCAACATCTCGGTTCCGGTAACTCGTTGAGAGACCGGTGCAAAAGAAAAGGTGGCGTGAGCGAGTCGAACAAGATGAAAGGTGGGGTGATCCCGTCTTCCGGGTTCCCACGGGTCGACGAAAAAAGAGGGGCACAACGGGCACAGCGCAAACAAGTACTTCATCTCATACAACACACATTCACAAGCGTTCATCCATGGGGTCGTCTCGGTATACCTTCGAAGCGTGCGTTTCGGGGAGGATCGAGGTTGTAGAGGAAGTAGTGGTACTCGCGGGTCGTGGTACACGTTCATAGAGGGAAGTAGTCGTTCCGTTCGGAGAGGTACTTGACGAATCCATCGTTTCCGGGGCGACGGTAGTCGTACACGTTGGCGTTTTCGTTCACGGTTCTTCGGCGACGGTAGTGGTACTTGTCGGGTCGCCGTTCTCATTTCGAAGATGTACATGTCGTCGGACGTAGTTGAACTTGGCGCAAAGGTCGTCGTGGTACTTGGGGTCTCGGGTCTTGGCGACGGTAGATGCACACGGCGAGGAACTTGACGCATCATCTTGTAGTCGTACACGAGGTCGTCGTGGTACTTGTCGCATCCACCAAGTGTAGTCGTTCTAGGCACCGGGCGTCGAGGTACTTGGCGGGTCGTAGTGGTACTTGTCGCGTCACTGTGGTCGTCGTTGAACTTGCCGAAGCCAGAGGCGTTGGTGGTACTTGCGGTTCCAGCAAGATGTGAAGGTCACCGAGAACCAGAAGAGCAGCGGCAACGCAAACAGGGCAAAGCACCAGCGCGGCAACGCTATGCCAAGCTCGAGCAAAGGCGCCAGCAAGATGTGCGTGGGGATGAGGAGAGGTGCTGCGAACGGAGCGGAGGAAGGGTCAACAGGGGAGCAGCTCGGCGCGGGGTAAGGGCCGGCGGAGAAGATGGGCGCGGAGGCGCTGGAGATGTTGGTGGCGGCGGTCGCGGCACGGCGCGGCGGAGCAAGGCCAGGGGCGAGAGGAACCGGGTGGGAGTCGACCGGCAATGGGCAGCACGGTGGCGGGGAGCTCATGCACGAGCGGAGGCGGCGCGCAGCACATCGGCGGGACGGCGGAGACGCGCAGGACGGAGCGGAGGGCCGACGAGGTGGCCTCTGACTGGCGGCGCGAGGGGGATGGCGGAGCTGGACGGCGCCATGGCGCGGGAAAGGAGGCCACTGCGCGCGGCGGAGGAGAGGTGAGGGGCGCGAGGGAGAGAGATGGAGACGAGGGGATCGGGATGGGAAGGTGCGTCGCTGAGGAAGAGGGAGCGGGGTGGATCGGTGGGAGGAGCGGTTGGGCTAGGGTTGCAAGGGGAGAGGGAGGCTGGGCCTTGAGGCCTTGCCAAATGGGCCGAGGGGGAAGGAGGTTGGGACAGCTGCGGCTGGGAGGCCCAAGCTGGTTCTCTGCCTCTCTCTAACTAAAATAAAATAAAAGAGAAGAAAAAGAGAGAGGAAAAAGAAAGGGCACTTAGGGAAAGAATTTGGGCCTGAAGGTAATTTCTCGGGACTCGCAAAAATGAGTCTGATCCCAGAAAATAAGAAGTGGCAAGGTCAAAAGATATAAATTCAAACACATTTGAATTTAATTCAAATGGTTTGAACTAGGACATGGTTTTAGAAGTGTCCAAAAATGTTCGAATTTTTGGAGGAACCTCGATAAAACGGATAAGAATTATAGACAAGGTTTTGACGGAGAAACTTGAAGTAGAAAAGGCATGAGGAATATATGCAAGTGTGTTTGGGTTAATTCCAAACAAAAGGAATATTTATTTATAATAGCTCCATAATATTAGGAGGATATGTTATAAAGAGAAGTCACTCTTCCCTCGATTTAAATAGATCAAAAGATCTATGCAATTTATTTGGCTGAGATGCAAAGATTAATGACATGATGCCATGATGCTATGATGCAATGCAAAAAATAAATAGAGCAAGCACAACTGAAACACGCGGGAAAACCCGGAACATCTGGAATCTTCTGGGACGTCGGTCTTCGGGCGTCACACACAACCCTCCTATTATCCTCCCGAACTGTCCTACCAGTTCCCCTCCTTCCCGTGGTTTGCCCAACCCACTTGCCCCCTTGATGGAGCGCCCGCATCATCGAGCACCACCACCACCCGTAGCTCTTTGTCCTCCTCTGTTGCCACGGCCTCTCCGCTCCTTCCCGGCGCCTACTAGCCACCTGTACGGACGCAGTGTGGTTCCCCGGTCCCGCCGGTGTCCTCAGATCAGCCGGAGCCCGCCGGAGCTGGCCGGCCCCATCGCCGCAGCCGCCCTCTGCCCTCCTCGTGTCCCCTTCGACGCCACCTTCCTAGGCCGCCCCGGCACTCCTGCTGCCCGTGTACAGAGGCGCCAGGCCCCGCCGGCCCCGCGGGTGGTCTCAGCTCGGCCAGGCCCGGCCGAAGCAGCCCGGGCCCCCGCCGTCCGCGTGCATCCTCTGCTCCTTGTCGGAGCAGAGCGATCGTGAGGAAGAAGACGAGCGCCTGGCCCTTCTCCCTGTCGCCTGGGCCCCGCCGTCAGTGGCCCGGCCAGCCCAGCTGACGTGGCAAGTGGAAGCGTCCCCGGGTGAGTATGATTTTATTTGACTGAAGGCGCATTTCCATTGGTACACTTTCATTTGCCCGGAAGCGTACTTCTTTCCTTCATCACCCCAAAATACGTTTTCTAACTCAGAAAGCGAATTTTCCTGAAATCCGTTTGTGTCTTATCCACTCAGGGACCCAGTTGTGAATATTATTTTTACAGGAAAGTCCCTGATCTTCCACACCTCATATCTCCGCAACCGTAACTCCGATCCAGGTGAAACCAGCGCTCACTTCTTCGTCCCTTTAAGATCTATCTTTTGGTACCATTTTCACTAGGTGGTTTGACAGTGAAAATGACCATTATACCCTTGCCTCTAATCAGCCCCTCCGAGAGAGAAGCGTTTCGGCATTTCATTCCGCGGCTTCACCGCACTTCTTCCCGGAGTCTCCGTCACCCCAGGCAAGCCACAACAACCACTTGCATGATAGCCATGGAGTAGCCATCCTGTTGTTTGTATTGATTGCTTTTGGTTATTGTGAGCTTGCAAGTACATTCAATGTACTGACCTGGCGTGTCATGCCAGTTTGCAGGCCGTGCCTGGATTGCTTGCTTGTTTTGGTGTGGTTCCTATGTTCGCGAGCTAGGATAAACGTTCCAGCCAGAGTCCCTACAGATTGGAGTCCATCATCGTCGTTCGTTGTTCCACTGCCAGTAGAGGTTCCGCTGCCTCGAGTTGTTATGCTGCTTGCATAGAGCAAATGTGGTTGGCGTAGCGTCGCCGTGCCGGTGTTATTCATGTAATATCAAAGACCTTGTATCCATATTCGCGTTGTAATATAAAGCTGGTTTCTTTTATGCTAAGCAGTTCCGTATTCGAGAAGACTTCACCTCAATCTCTGGGCTGGAATACGGGGCATTCCGGTTTCTCTGAGCTAGGGTGTCACAACGCTCGGTATCAGAGCAGGTCTGGCTGTAGAGCGTCCTAGTCCGTTGGAACGTTAGAAAACAGTAGTATATGGTCTGGTTGTTGACCTTGCTTGCTGCATTTGGTTGTTGCATTTGTTTGCTGCATATAGTCTTATTTGATTACGTCTAACCCCTGTTTAGTGCGTAGATGGCGGTCAACTTCCATGATTTCAGTGCCATCCCGAGAGCTCCCGGTGCTATTCCTATTGAGTTCAGTCCCACTCCTGGACCTCTCAGCTTTGCCACCCTCCTGGGACATATGTGGCACCATATTTATCCCCTCGGAGATCCACCCCAGTATCAAGTATTCCAGTTTTCTGCCGGAGGAAGAATTCTGGAATATGTTGCTCATGTTCATCTATCAGCCCCGATTCCTGTCGTTAAGCACACCTACAGTTTCCACGGTGGTTACGGTGCTACTCCCGAGTGTGCCGTTCAGCTTGTCGCAATGGCAGGAATCACCGGTCTTCGTCATCAAGAGAGCATGGTGCATCAAAACCGTGCTTATCAGTATTACCCCCACCATCTTCGAGAATCCTAGGCGAATCCAGTTTCCCTCCGTCAACCCTCAAGATGACCCTGCTATCCTCGCCATCTCTCGTTACATGACGGTTGCGTGTCTTCTTATTTCTGATTTGGTCCGAGACGCCATTCGAGCCAGGAGATTGCTTGGTGCCGCTTTACCTCAGTCTCCACTAGCTTCTCAAACCCCTCCGCCTCGTCCATGTGGAGTTTCGGAGTCAGCCATCTCGCTCGCTACTTCATCAGCTCCCGAGCATTTTCTCAAGCGTAGGGTGTAGTCATTCGTGTAGTGCATGTGCATCTGCTATAGTATCATTGCTTGTTTATGATTGTGTGTGCTTGTATGTGCCTGTGTGGTTTGTGCAATCGATCGTTTTCTCTTTGCTTCTTTGTTCTGAATCTTCGCTGTTACCCCCTTATGGAAATTGCTCATCAACACACCGGATCAGAAGAAGCAATGAGAAGTAAAAATATACACCAAGGCACTCAGCTAAAAGCAATGAGATTCTTAGCCGACGGCATTGTATTGCAGACATCCGGTCTGGATACAGATTATATTCTGCTCAGACTTTCAGTAACAAGTACCTGTCAGAGATCCATCTTTATTGAAGCAATAATTGAACTAGCAGGAGAACAAAATTGGATCTATGTCCAACATGCATTTTAATTAAAGGTATGGTACGTACACACTTATTGCATCTGCCATGAGTCAGATTTATGACGCGCGACACCCAGAAGTCAGTCCAAATATGCAATGAATTCTGCAAGGACAGTCAGACAATACTTGTCATACAAAGAAATCAGCAGCCGGAATGACAAGAATATATGTTATTCCGTTCACAAAGAAAATCAGTCCAGTCCTTTTTCACAATTTATCAGCGAAGCGTACAAGGCAAGATTCCTCAGTCTGCATCGCTAAGGTATGAATGGAATCACATGCAAGATATTTAGTCTTCTTCAATAAGATTCTGCAAAAGCTTTTGGCATAAGGTACTGAGTCTTCCCTAGTACTCCCTCCGTTCCGATTTACTCGTCGTGGTTTTAGTTCAAATTTTAATTAAAACCACGGCGAGTAAATCAGAACGGAGGGAGTAAGTCTTTAAGGGGGAAGATTCTGAGGTACGCTATCTAGGCTTCCTCGGCAATATATCCACCGAAGGCTTCGAGCGCAAGCTATACAGTCTTCCTCAGCAAGATATCCCGGCGGCTTCCAGCGCAAGCTGCCCAGTCTTCGTGGGTACGACACTGATACAAGAGATTAAACCATAAATTGTCGGCATACACAGTTTATTTCAAGTGTCAGATCTGCAACGGTTAAGTCTGAAATGAGAATCAGTCGGGACAAAGGTATGATGGTAGAATATTGCATATGACAACACTAAGGGTCGCGAAAATAATCAAGGATATATAATGCCCAATCTTTCAGTTAAAAATCCAGACACATAAAATAATAATGAAGAATCAAGACTGACAATACAGTAAGGATCTCGCATCAGGACAACTTGCTTAGTCCACAGTATGCTCAGAACTGACAAGCATTGAATACCCGAGTCTATCACGTCCGACCTCAGGATAGCTCAATATGTTGACCTCAGTGAAACATCGCACACACAGTCATCCCCATGGATATACCGACGAAATAAAGAATCAGTGAGCTCGTGCATTGTTCTATTCAGACACATCAAGCAACAGTCAAACCTCCGGATACTCGAGACTGTGAAGTTAGTCAATACAAGTAAAAAACTCCTGCAAGACGTCAGAATCCTTCAAAAGAACAGGTATGGTTCACATCACAGTTTTGAACCCAGAAGGCATGCATATATATATTTAAGCGACGCGATGCCTGGATAAAAGAGAATTCTTTGTTCCATGGGAAGGTATTCCCAACTCCATGGATTATTCTCGATACTCGATAAAGACTAATATCTCTCTCAAGGATCAATATCGAGAAGGACACGTATGTTAGAATGATAATCTTTCGGACCTTAGCTAAGTCAGCAGTATGAAATAAAAATTTGACACAGTATGAACAGGAGCATATCAGGCAAGCCCAGTCAAAACGTCAGGTACAGTAAAGCAAACCACCCCAGATCAAGGCAGTCAGTCAGATCAAATTTAGTGGAAATATTATATGGGAACATAATGTGAGAGTGAATAAAAGAAACCCGAGTTGGAAACGGTTTCTTCAAGTCAGAATATTTACTTGTTCCCTAAGCACACAAATCTCGAGGACGAGATTTCTTTAAGGGGGGAAGGTTTGTGACAGCCTGGATTTTGCCCTTTCCTTTTTCTTTTAATTTTCTTGGATTTCTTGATTTTATTTGCTTTTCTGTGGCTATGTGGTTCAGAAACTTGGGAAGACCCTATCTTCCTAGGTTTTATAGTGGCTTGCCATCCTCCTCATCATTCCATGATCCTTTCATTTCCATCCTTGACCCAACCCAATATTCTTTTTCCAAGGAATATTCCTTTTCTATTAAAGGAATAATTCTTTTGGCCTAGGTTGTGAAGCAACCTATATCACTGTCATTGTAAAAATTCCCAAATAATTCTCATAAATTGTTTGGGTCCTATATTTCTAAAATATGGCAAAATATTTCATTTCCATGTTCAAAAATAATCCTCCAATAATCATTTTCCTATTCTGCCCTAAATGGCACTTTGCAAAGCAAGTGCTATATGTCTTTGCCCAATTGCCTCCAAACTTTTTGGACATTTTTTGCTGTCCATATCATTGCCCTGTGCCAAATTTCATACTCCTTTGCCTAGTAAATATTTTTCAGTGATTTTCCAAAGTTTCTATCCAGAAAGGAACTTTGTGAAGGAAGTATATTCTAGGCATGTCCAAATGAGTTGAAACTTTGTCACATCCTTCATTTAACAAAATCATGATTCTCTACCAAATTTGAGCTTATGGAGATCATCTATGTGAGCTCAGCTCCAAATCTTGGTTTCTGGTCAGATTTTCACTTTGTGAAGCAACTATATTTTATATTGCTTCATTGGAGCTGCAAATTTACCAAGACATTGTTACCTCTATACCTACTCCCTCCACCAAGTTTTGGCTCAATCCAGTTAGCCATTTACCCTCAATAAATTCTCCTAGTTTCTGGTCAGAATGGAGCTTTGTGAAGTAAGGGCCACTTTGGTAATTCCAACTGGTATGTAATTTTTACAGCAGCTCCATATGGTCAAATAACCCCACTCCACCCAATTTCAGCTCATGACACTTAAGTATGTGAGTGCAACATCTTAATCCCATAATATGTCCAGTTTTGCACTTTCTACAGCAATTATCATGTAAACTCCTCATCTTACTCTGATTTCTGGTGATCTACATCATCTTAGTGTGAGATCATCACCAGACAAATTATTTACTGCGTTACCAAGCTGGTGTCCCCACTACACAGCACAAGCACTTGTCTGCTGGTTTATTTTGTGGCCATCTACAAATCTCTTCTTTGCCCCTCGACCCAATTATTTCTTCAGTTAGACTTAGGGCACGACGGTCTATCTACTTGACATGGCCGGCCACGCCAAAGCGCGCCGCTTGCGCCAGCGCGCATGGTGATCACACTTGCATCATGCAGATTGCAAACTCTGGCGCATTCTTGCCCCAGTTCCCGTCTCCTTCATCCTCCTCTCGATGTCTCTCTGTGTCCTAGAGCTCGCCCGTGCTCGACTGTATCCCCCTGCGTCGTTGCTTCGTCGTCGTTCACCATAAATGCACCGCAAGAACAGTGCCTGTGCCGCGCCTAGCCTCTGTCCACCATTAGAGCACTACTTGAACTCACTAGCGATGTTCCAGAGCCGCCCCCTCTGCTATATAAGCGTGCCCCGATCCCCTTCACAGCTCACCAGTCTCTCCCCATTCCTCCTCGACCACCAGAGCCCTCGGCCTCCTCCTCTTTTCGCCTCTGTCCGCCATGGCCGCCTCGGCCTCGGCTTGAGTCCGGCCAACACAGCCCTCCTATTCTCCTCCCGAACTGTCCTACGCGTTCCCCTCCTTCCCGTGGTTTGCCCCACCCACTTGCCCCCTTGCCGGAGCGCCCGCATCATCGAGCACCACCACCACCCGTAGCTCTTTGTCCTCCTCTATTGCCACGAACTCCCCTCCTCTCCGCTCCTTCCCGGCGCCTACTAGCCACCTATACGGACGCGGTGTGGTTCACCGGTCCCGCCGGTGTCCTCAGATCGGCCGGAGCCACCGGAGCTGGCCGGCCCCATCGCCGCTGCCGCCCTCTGCCCTCCTCCTGTCCCCTTCGACGCCACCTTCCCAGGCCGCCCCGGCGCTCCTGCTGCCCGGGTATCGAGGCGCCATGCCCTGCCGGCCCCGCGGGTGGTCTCAGCTCGGCCAGGCCTCGCCGAAGCAGCCCGGGCACCCACCGTCCGCGTGCGTCCTCTGCTCCTTGTCGGGGCAGAGTGATCGTGAGGAAGAATACGAGCGCCTGTCCCTTCTCCCTGTCGCCTGGGCCCCGCCGTTAGTGGCCCGGCCGGCACAGCTGACGTGGCAAGTGGAAGCGCCCCCGGATGAGTACGTTTTTATTTGCCCGAAGGCGCATTTCCATTGGTTCGCTTTCATTTGCCCGAAAGCATACTTCTTTCCTTCATCAGCTGAGAATACGTTTTCTAACTCAGAAAGCGTATTTTCCTGAAATCCATTTCTGTCTTATCCACTCAGGGACCCAGCTGTGAATATTATTTTTACAGAAAAGTCCCCAATGTTCCACACCTCATAACTCCGCAACCATAACTCCGATCGAGGTGAAACCAGCGCTCACTTCTTCGTCCCTTCAAGATCTATCTTTTGGTAACATTTTCACTAGGTGGTTTCACAGTGAAAATGACCATTATACCAGCCCCTCCGAGAGAGAAGCGTTTTGGCATTTCATTCCGCGGCTTCACCGCACTTCTTCTCGGAGTCTCCGTCACCCCAGGCAAGCCACAAAAACCACTTGCATGATAGCCATGGAGTAGCCATGGTTTCTACTTGAATATTTAATAAAAGTTTGCCGTTATATGTCTGCTTGTTTCCTACTGCTGTCGTTGTTTCGGTTATGCTCGTGGTTTCATGTTCACTTTCATGCTATGTTCCGATGCTTCTTGTTATCTCGTACTACTTCTTAGTATCATGTTTGCATGGTAGTAGAATTACATTCTGGTATTACTGATGTTTACCTTGATGGATGCTTGTTGTCTATCAAGTACCGTTGATATGCATGTTCCGTTGCAACTAGTTAGTTACATGATTACTTGGTCGTGTTCTTGTTATGTTCTTGCATGGTATTTATTTATGATGCTAGTAGTCATGTATGCCATGAGTAGCATTATACTTGTGATATTCATGCTCGTCAGTATGCCATGCTCATTTGGATATATGCTTCATTGTGGTTATGCTCGATGATTATGTTGCACCTCCACGCTCATGTTGATACCATGCTCATGCATTGTAGTTGCATCACGTTATTTTAATATGGCTCAGCATCATTTGCATTTAAATTTAACCGGACTTAAATGAACTTGAACAACTATTGGCTGAGTCATGGTTCCATCAAATCGAGCTGACCAGTGCAGCCACACTTGCCTTTATGGGAAGGCCTTAACTGGGTCTATTGTCATGCCTCTCGCCGATGCCTCCAATGAGGGAAGGTTATGGGCGCGCGCTACCCTGATCAGGTAGGCGGATATAAGCCTTGTGTGCCCGTTGTTGTTGTTCTGAGCTCGTGTCCCCATGTGGGACGTTTATGTTTTGGCCACGATGGTGGTCGTTGGTGTCTTTGGTAGACACAGGGCCACCCAGGACTAGCCCAGTGGGGAGTGAGTTGGAGTGGCCGGGAGAGTGTCATGGCAGTAGGACCGTTTTGTCGGAACGCCGTTGGTCCACCCGAATGGGAGTGCGAGGCCATGGGTTCTGTGGTGTGGGTACAGTGTGCTAACCTCAGCAGTGTGTGTGTTTAATCTATCGATAGCCGTGCCCACGGATAAGGGCCCAGTTCGTGTCGGTCACACTATGAGTCAACAGTAACAATAATAATGTGCTTAATAACAACCCCGGTTCGATGATGAGAAAGAGATTGGTCGTGATCAAGAGATGATCACCGTTTGTTTACGAGGCAACCCGTTGAGCCAAGAGTGGTTCCATTTGTGATCCGTGAATGATCACCGTGGTATCGAGGATACCGAGTTGTTGGATATTCGTGATGTTGTGTGAGAACCGTGGGTAAAGATCAAGCTCCTTGTGGTCATTTAATGATTACTATGGTATTGCTTATACCAAGCTTGATTTGATCCTGGGATGATCGTGTGTCGTCTGTGGTGATAAGTTTGTGCATGTGAGGGTTACGAGGTAACCCGAGCAGAGTAAGTTGGTGCATGTTAGTATCATCATGTTGCATGTAGTATCATCATGTTCGTATGTTCATGCTTTGCTTGTTCTAGTTGTATCATGTCTAGTTGTGCATGCCATGTTGTTCTGTTAGTACCATGTTCATGATTGAATTACCTGCTAAGGCCATGTCGTTGTTTTGTCTTGATTGCTTTTAGTTATTGTGAGCTTGCAAGTACATTCAATGTACTGACCTGGCGTGTCATGCCAATTTACAGGTCGTGCCTGGATTGCTTGCTTGTTTTGGTGTGGTTCCTGTGTTCGCGAGCTAGGATAAACGTTCGAGCGAGAGTCCCTGCGGATTGGAGTCCATCATCGTTGTTCGTTGTTCCGCTGCTAGTAAAGGTTCCGCTGCCTCGAGTTGTTATGCTGCTTGCATAGAGCAACTGTGGTTGGCGTAGCACCGTCGTGTCGGTGTTGTTCATGTAATATCGAAGACCTTGTATCCATATTCGCGTTGTACTAGAAAGCTGGTGTGTTCTATGATATGCAGTTCCGTATTCCAGAAGACTTCACCTTGATCTCTGGGCTGGAATACGGTGCGTTCCGGTTTCTCTAAGCCGGGGTGCCACATCGCTTATCGATGAGCTTCTTATCCTTGAGCCAGTCAATCAGTGGCTTGGGTGCAAGGGGATACATATGGAGTGGAGGTAATTAATTTGCCAAACCATAGTAGACATTCGCACATGCATAAATGACTTGGGATGATTCCAGAGGAAACAAAACAAACTTTCTCAAATTCACGGCGGCAACTTGCATCAAATGCTCATGAATTAGAGGAAGTCACTTCTTTCATATGAACATATGCTTCATGAACGGGACATGAAGATAATGTTTATAAAAGTTTCCAACACTAACTTACATGTTCATCATGAATCATGGACAAGATGAAAATGTTGTCAATGAGCTCAACAACAATTTATTGAGACTTCCATATTGATGGAATTCCATAACTATGTGTACAAAGTGATAGCATTGGTCAGACCAATAGATGTAACGGTGTATGCCCGAGGGATTAACCACGAGTAAGACAATATTACGAATATCGTTGGTTCTGATTTGACTTGTCGATAGCCCACACTCAAATCAAAGTTCTGACAAGACAATAGATCCAACAACTGATCACGAGTATCAATCAATGAAGATATCATCTTTATTCATCAAACACACAAACACAAGTATATCCCTTTTGAAATAAACTAAGTTAGATCAAGCTTTTATCTTCCAACTCTCCAAGTTATTGTTTAGCTCAACCAACTAGCTCAGGGTATCCAACACATATTCTTGGGGAAGGGGTGGTTTAGGGAGAAACCAACTTGATCACAAACTTAACATAGCGGTCAGGGAACAACCTGGTAATACTCCCGAGAAGATGTTCGGAAAATCACGAACCACCGATATGTTATTAAGCTTGATAACAATCTTGCCTTTTAGGGCAAGATGACATGATCAGAAGAGCGAGAGATTGACACAATCCTAACTCATTGATCGAAGAGTGCACCAGGAAAAATGGACTAGGTAGCATGATCAATCTTAGAGTGATGATTCAATAACCAGCACGCTAAGAATGAGATTATGGTCCATTAACTACCAAGCAACGGAGTTGCTAGGAGCATTCATTTCACATATCATGATTCACTTGTCAGTATTCCGGTTACAATAACACGGATACCAAGGAATGACCGATGATGGCGAGAAGTATCACTGTATCAAGAGTTCACATGAGGTGGTGCAATTCCCATGACATTCTTGACATAAAAGAGGGTAACACTCCAAGGTAGAACAATAAAAAGCTGGAGTGTCATTTTGATCCGCGGAATAAAACTGCTTTGACCAAATCCTAGATATGGATAAGGTACTATAGTTTGTATCTCCTTGTCATTCCGAAATAGAATGACCTGATGGACGACAAGAGTAAAAGGCATCGATGAACACGATTGCGCTCATACTCTTGACTATCACTTGATTGACGAAGGACACAATACAGCTAAAGAGGGACAAATCAATGGAACATAAGATTTTGTGAGTTGTGAATGCATAGATTAGCAAGTCAAACTAGTTCAACATATTTCCTCCGGATAACCCATGCAGAAAGGTTGAATTGGCAGAGTCACAATGTGGAATGGGGAACTCATCAAGAGCACTCCAGTTGTGATCTTTTGTTTCAAAAGAACTTCTACCATGATGGTTCATGGTATTGGAAGAACGATAACCACGGACCTCGAGGACTATCGCAAGGTTACTAATATCCTAAAGGAACGAGCAAACACTATCAACACGAGGTAAATAGAGTGTATCTTGGGTTCAAGAACCCAGGAATAGAATGCCTACTAACTATATGGCATCACGGGATGCTTTCGAGAATGATGGCCAGAATAATCACACTTGGGACACAAAACATGGCTAGATTACTAGGTGATTCTCTCAGATGCCTAGGGTCATAATAATTGCTCCAACATATATGGCGAGGCAACATAGTACATCAACTCGACGATTAGTGTGGTTAACCTTGCCCAAAGGAGCATCGGGAACGAGAAGAAGAGATTTGCAAATGCATTAGACTCTTTAGAAACCTAGAATGACTCAGACAACATAACGACTGTAAATGCTCAAAAAGATTTTGAGATCCATGCAAAAAGGTAGCATAACCACTCAATATCATAATGTCAAGGTTCTAAGACCAACTGTTTAAGACACTGAAGTAGTAGAAACTGAACTTATAGTTGAATCCACCATTAACGTGATCCTAATAAATAGAATGAGAATCCTAGTTCTTTATCCCCGTAGAAGAAGAGGGTGACTCAGATTAGAAGGACATAAGGTAAAGGAGTAAAAAGATCCTTACGTTCCCTTCCACCATCAATTCCCTTATATAAATGGAGAATTTCTAGAAAAGACTTCGACCAGTTTGTCTTGGTAATCCTACATGCAGTCAGGCTCTGATACCAAAGTTGTCAGGACCCTGATCCTAAGTCACACCGGTCTAGCATGTAACACATCATATCACTTTGCAGCCTCACGCACGGTATCCCCACGGGTGCCACCTTACCTGGCCCGGGACCGTTTGCACATTTTGGCTCACGTATATGATAGTGTCACTAGCATCCATATGACAGAGAACCCGAGCCGACATGACTAGTAATAAACCAAAAGTGGCACTAAATTACAGGGACATGCATACATGACCCAACAATGCATGTGTCGGTCAACAGCGAGTGTTGCTGGGCTCTAGCAAGCTAATAGGACTCCGATACACACCGCGTGACATTTCCCAAGAGGGGACATACACAGGAGCAAGGAAGGACACATGCCGGTCAATCCATGTGTTCCGGAGCAGTAGCAAGCTACCAAGGCTCAGTGGAAGCACTAGGAGGCATTTCCCATAAGACAGGCTACCAAGGGTTAACAACTAGGTGTCGGATCCCACACATACCAAGCATTTGAATAACATGCTCGATATGTGCAAATACAACATGGCATCACAACAAAACTCTATGAATCAAAGTATTTATTCATTAGGCTCCGAGGAGCCAGATATTACAAACATGGGTCTCATGACCCAACATACAGAGCATACAAGCAATGAAGCATAACATGTCTGAGTACAGAGATCATGTTGATTAATAAGCCGAGAGGGGTCGAGTTACCGGAACCCAATGTGTGGTAGTAACTGTTCATGGATCACAAACACAGAACTTAGTTCCTGAGGATGGTTTCAATGAGACAACCCACCTTGTACTCCTACATGGCCTCTCACCGCTACCTTTACCAAATCATGTTCACACACTTAGCTCTAAACAGTAGGACATGTTCACAACTTTCCAATTCATCCCCGATGAATCAGACCTGGCACAACTCTAAGCAATAGTAGGCATGACAAACAAGCATGAACGAGTAGGCACAACAGGGTTGAAACAACTCCTACTCATGCTAGTGGGTTTCATCTATTTACTGTGGCAATGCCACGTCATGCAAAGGAAAGGGGTTCATCTACCGCAACATGTAACAGTTGAATCGTTGTTGTCCTAATGTAGTAAAAGAGAGCAAGAGTGAGAGAGTTGGATTGTATCAGAATGAACAAGGGGGTTTTGCTTGCCTGTCACTTCTGAAGATAGTATAGCTCTTCATCGGTTTCATCGAACTCATCGTCGGAACACGTCTATCGAGAGGGAACAAACACCGGCAAACAAGAGGGAACACAATGAATGCAATGCAACAATATGATGCATGATAATGACATGGCAATATGCTATTGATTGAGCTAATGCAACTAGCAACGAGTTAAATGAAGTTGGTTTGAACTCAAGGTTCAAATTCAAACTCCATATGAGACATTTAAAATGCCATTTATTCAAATTGTCATACACAGTGGTTGTAAGTTCTTCAAACATGCATGAAAATGGCATAAACAGATTCTTCATATTTTTATGATAATTTTTCATATATAAATTATTTCATTTGGAGTTACAAATTATTTTCTATGATTTTGAGAAGTTTAGCTATTTTCTGAAATAAATAAATCATTTCTGATTTATTTAAAAATCACAGAAAAGCTTTACTGCGTCAGCACTACGTCAGGGTGACGTCAGCCGTCGGCAACGACATCCGCGGTGGAGGGGCTCGGAAATTGCGCTCTGGCGACCAATCGCTCGGCAAAGACCACCTACGTGATGCCTAGGCTCGCGCGCATCCAGTGGAACACACGGGAGGCCGTGGGGTGGTCGGAGCTCGCCGGAGTAGAGCTGACGGCGGCGGCCGGAGTTCGGGCATCGGCCAAGATGATGCTGTGGGGCACGGGAGGAGGAGTTGGTGGGTGTGTGGGTTTGGTGGGGAGCTGCTAAGCATGGTGACACACGCGGACGAGAGCTAGGGTGGCCCTGGCCATGACGGCGACATGGCCGGCGGCGGTGGGGTCTCGGGTCCGGCAGAAACAGCGGCTAGAGCGAGCAAAACGGCATGCGGAGAAGAGGGGAATAGTTCAGCGGCTCACCGTGGTTCGGTGGAGAAGCACGGCGAGGTCGGGGTGCAGCTGGAGCAAGCGAATCGACGACGGCAATTGTCGGTGCCGAAGCTTGAAGATGATGAAGGTGTCGGTGACGAGGGACTCTCGCGGCCGTGGACGTTATCTTGTGGACGTGTGGTCATGAGGTGGAGCCGATGGACATGCTAGCTAGGTGAGGGAGGCTCGTTGGACGCGGTGGCAGCGAACGGTGATGGCAGAGTGCTCTCGGTGAGCTCGTGAGAGGGGGCTAGAGGGTGAGGGAGAGAGCAGAGAGTGAGGGGAAAGTGAGAGGGGGCTCGAGCATCTCCAGGCGCGTGGACAGGGAGGAGGAAGAGCCTCCAGCACGAAGCAGGAGGTGGCCGAGGGCGAGTGTGCGCGTGACACACACTAGCTCCTACTGGCAGGAGGTAGGAGACGATGCGGTGGTGGACTGGGCCGGCTCTGGTGGGCTGGGTTGGGCTGCTACATGAGCTGGCTAGGTGAGGTAAGCCCAGGTTAGTTTATAAACCTTTTCTATTTTTGTTTCTGTTTTCTAATTTGCAGTTTGTTTTTGATATAGTTTTAAAAACCAAATCAATTTTATGAATCCTGAAAATATTCATCAGCACTTTCTGAATTATTTTAGTGGCCCACAAATAGTTCCAACATTATTTGAGTATTTAAACTATTTATAGTGCCTAAATGACCAAAGTCAAATACAATATGATTTAATTCAAAAATCCAGGAATGACATAGAAATATGTTCATCATTTTTTGCAGGGTTTTTTACCTTTATCAGAAATCATGAACTTTTTCAAAGGGCATTTTGGTTCATTGAAAGTGATTTTATTTGAGCCTATTTGAATTCATTTGGTGCTAGGGTTTGGTCATTCCCCACTTCAAGTTTAGTTGAAACTTAAACATGATGCAACACAAGATGCTAGCACTAAGCATTACCAGAATTAGGGATGTGACAAAGCATGTGGTCAGTGCGGCCTTGATAGCAGAGCGAGAAGTAGATGAAGCAGAAAGTGGCTAGATCACAGTAGAATCAGGAAAGAATCGGTGCAGCAATATGCACAGCAATGAGAGCAACCCCAAGGACGTGACAGGGAAGAAAGTGGTGCAGTGCCCAGTGTATTTTGTCAACTCCCTATTACAAGGGGCTCGATCGAGGTACTCTGACGTGCAAAAGTTGATCTTTGGCCTTGTCATGGCCTAAAGGAAGCTGCACCACTACTTCCAAGCCCATGAGATCACGGTTGTCACTCGTTTCCCGTTGCAAAGGATACTCCGAAACCCTGAGGCTACTGCCAGAATAGTGGAGTGGGCCTTGGAGTTATCCAGCTTTGGTTTGAAGTTTGAGAGAACTTCAAGCATTCAGAGAAGGGCACTGGCATAGTTTATTGCAGAATGGATGCCAACCCCCGACGAGGAGGTAACAGAAATAGCTCTCCCGGGCAAGTAATTACCCCAAGAATGGATCATGTATTTTGATGGTGCTTTTTCCCTACAAGGTGCAGGGGCTGGTGTGCTTATCGTCGCACCCTTCGGGGAGCACTTGAAGTACGTCGTCCAAATGCACTTCGCCCGGGAAGAAGCCACCAACAATACAATTGAGTATGAAGGGCTCCTTGCCGGGCTCAGGATTGCAAGAGAATTGGGAATTAAGAAGTTGATCATACGAGGAGATTCACATCTTGTAGTCAGACAAGTCCACAAAGATTACCAAAGCCCATTGATAGAAGCATAAGCCGAGGAAGTGAGGAGATTGGAGGAGCACTTTCGTGGGTTGCAAACAGAGCACGTACTGTCGGTGTACAAAAAGAGGGGCACACTTTTTGTACCCCTATGACTGTGCACGGGCAATCTGAGCCACGGGCACCACCACACCAAGCATGGCCAGGGAGATGAGCCAAGGTAAGACCGAGGCTCGATGGAATTGGAGCAACGCCAAGAACAAGACCACAAAGAGCAAAGGGACAAAGTGGCTTCCCCCGGCAAGGTCCTTGCCGGGAACCGGTTTCAGCAGCCCTGGCAAGACCCTTGCCGGGGCCGGCTCTGGCAGCCCCCGCAAGACCCTTGCCGCAGCAGCTCGCCCCGCGCCTACGGAGCGGATCACCCTTGAGTCCACCGCCCCCATGGGAAGAGGATTCGGGAGATATCCCCGTGGTGGCATGCATATCTTTGTGAAGACATCCAAGATCAGATACAAGCTAAGAAGACGACGACCCTTGGCGGGATCCCAGCCAAGGAGGACCACAAGGCCTTCGGCAAGCACCTTACCGGGGATGACAGCAGGCGCCCCGGCAAGGCCCTTGCCGGGGCCCGGCAAGGCCCTTGCCGAGGACACCCGCAAGGCCACCATCAGGCCCGCACCAACTGAGTTTCCACCGCCCCATGCGGCTGCCGACCCAACCAGCTGGACAGGCTTCTGTGTGGAAACCTGCAGATCTTCATGGAGACCTGCCGTTGCGCCACCTTAGCTGCCTGCCTGCCTACATGGCACCTCAGGCACCGCTGGCCAGGGCTCGTGTCAACACGAGGAGAAGCGGCGACAGACAAGACGGACATCTCCCCTCGTCCCAGATAAAGCGAGGACACCTAAGTAAGGCGCATTAAATGTGCCTTGTCCTGTAATGTGAGGGATAACCTCGCATCACTGTACCCTTTCCACCTCCTGTGTGCCACTGTGTGCCATTGTGGCAACCCCTTTTCCTACAAAAGGAGGCCCGAGGCGACCAGGAGAAGGATTCGGCTCTTTTGAACTCCTCACGACTCTTTTGGAGTTCCTCACTAGCTGAAGAACACAAACGTATAATCCACCAAAGCAGGAGTAGGGTTTAACGCATCTTTGCGGCCTGAACCTGGGTAAAGGAACCGTGTCCCGACTGTTAGACCCGCTCTTCTCTCAACCCCGCGCCCCGCAACCGTAGTAGGGATTCTTGTGATCCCATAGGCGTTGATCCAAATACACCGACATCTTTGGCGCGCCAGGTAGGGGGCGCAGGTGTGAGAATCGGCTTTAGCAGTCAGTTCGACGCTTCTTCATCGTCATGGTGCCCAAGAAGAAGACGACGGTGGCGGTTGGCCAGTCGGAAGTCGGACAGCCCGTCCCGACGTGGGCGAGCAGCGGACCGGTCACGGAAAGGACCCGGGGCGCTGCTCGCGAACACCAACGCCGTCCCAGCAGCCGGAGTTTGGGGGGTGGCGATGTTTGTGCGCCTGGTAACGGGCCACACACCGCCAGTTCCAAAGACGGAGCCCGGCCCTCCGCGGGTGGCGCGGGGCCTTCCAAGGTCGCTGCCGCATCACCCGAAGGTGACGTAAGGACCTCCAGAACTCCCACGCCGGCGCCAACAGCGCACTCCTCTCAAGCAGCGCACGACGAACGGCGTCGTCACCCCGAAGATCCCGGGCGTCGCCATGGGAAGAGCCCCGAGCACCACTCCCGGGGCGTAGAAGATCTGCCCGCCCGCCGAAGCGCTGGTGGAGACGGTATGCGACCGCGGGATCATGATGGGGCTCCTCCTGACACGCTCAGGGGTCGAAGCGCGTCGCGATCCGTGTAGGTTTCGCTACCGTTGACCCCAGCCGAAGCCCTGGCACGCGCGCAGTTGCTCCTCGACTTTCCTCTCGTTACGGGGAAACTCGACGAATGGAGAGCCACCATCTGAAGCCATGTCGCAGTCGCCAACAAGGATGAACCAAATCCAGCGGAGCTCCCGGGTCGACGCTCCGATGGAGTCCCACGCACCGGTGGCGGGAGGACCGGCAGCACTGTGGCTACGGTGCATTCGCCTCCTCCTCGCCCAGTACCGCGTGTGTCGACTCATCAAGACGTCGCGGGCGACGTCATCTCCATCGCGTCGTCCAACCCGCGGACCCACGGCGACCAGCGTCGAGTTCTTCAGGAGCGAGCTCATGAAGACGCTCGAACCACCATCGAGCGCCGGCGCGGGGCACGCCACCAGTCAGACAGGCGAGCGGGGCCTCCTGCAGACTACCCAGCACCGGAGAGCCCAGGGGGTCTACCTTACGAGGTAGGCTGTCCGGCTTTTACCCGTGAGCTGCGGCAGTTCTAGTGGCCCTCTCACCGCACCTTCAAACCTGATGTTGGCGAGAAGTACAACGACAAGACCCACCCGTCGGAGTTCCTCAGCATCTACACCATCGCGATGCAAGCTGCTGGGGCCCGCGACGATAAGGTGCTTGCGAATTACTTTCCGTTGGCTCTTAAACCTAACGCCATGTCGTCGTTGATGCACTTGCCAGTGGACTCTATTTCCTCCTGGTCCGATTTGTGCCATGAGTTTGTTGGCGCCTTTACTGGAGGCCACCAAGCCCATGGCCAAGCAAGTGACCTGCATGTCATACCCCAGAAGGAAGGCGAGAGTCTGCGCAAGTACATACAGAGATTCAGCCGGGTACAGTACAATATCCCCGATGTTCAACCTGCCGCCATCATCAGCACGTTCCATCAGAACGTGCGCAACCGCAAGATGCGTGAAGAGCTGGCGATGACCAAGGTGAAAGATGTGGCAGAGCTCTATGTTCTTGCCGACAGATGTGCTCGGGCTGAAGAGGGAAGGAAGTACCCCGGCGAAGATGCCGGCGCGGAAACCGACTCTTCAGACGACGATACTACCACCCCGGCGAAGAAGGGCCGGAACTGTAACAGGAAGCGCAAGGGTAAAGTCGTGCTCGCCGTCGAGGGATCTGATGACACCGGCTCCGCCAAGAAAACCAAGGCGGGTGACCTTGGCAAGGAAATTGCGAGGTGTGTCGCCTGCCGGGCCTTGGCGGCTGCCGAGAAGCAAGGAAACTCCGTCAAACGGTACTGCAAGATCCATCGCACCAAGGGCCATGATCTCCAGGACTGCCGACAGGTTGAGCTCCTTGCTGAGAAGCAGAGGGCTGAATATGAGAGGCGGGACAAGGAGAAGGGCCAGGACGGCACTGAGGGGTCCGGCAAGAAGCATGACGGCCAAGCAGGCCGTCGCGGCAAGGAGAAACAGCATGAAAGGCCCGCCCAGTGCCGTGACAGAAGGCCCGAAGACGACGATCGCGAGGAGGACGAAGAGTCCGGCGACCAAGAATTTCAGAAAGCTACGGAGGCCATGTGCGTCGACGGCGGCGCCTCGTTGCACACTTCTCACCGCCAACTTAAACAGTGGGCGCGTGAGATTACAGCGGCGGAGCCGTCGTCCGGCGCTCAAAAGCCGCTGAAGTGGTCCAGCACACCTATCATCATTGACGCTGAGGACCACCCCGATCGCACTACTGCGGTCGGGTGCTTGCCATTGTTGGTTTCACCAACAATACGCAACCTCAAGGTAACAAAGATGCTAGTTGATGGCGGGGCCGGTCTGAACCTACTCTCGCCCACCGTGATCGAGAAGCTGCAAGTTCCTGATGGAGACCTTGAAGAGACGGGCACGTTTCAGGGGGTCAACCCAGGGAGAAGCCAACCAAAGGGGAAGGTCACGTTACCCGTGACTTTTGGAAGTGATCTGAACTATAGGACGGAGAGGATTGTGTTCGATGTTAACAAGATCCCCTTGCCCTACAACGGGATCCTTGGCCACCCAGTGCTAGCCAAGTTCATGGCAGCGTCACACTATGCCTATAACACCCTGAAGATGCCAGGGCCTGTGACGATCATCACCATCCCCTCCAATAAGAAGGATGCGCTGATTTGCGTTGACCAACTGTACCAGCAAGCGGTCGCAGCAGCTGCCGCTACGAGGGCACTTGCTCCTGCCACTGGAGTCCCGGGAGGGAAGAAGAAGAAGATCGGCGAGACCTCGGGCACCCACTCCGGCAAGCGCACCTCCTCGGAGTGATGTGCTCCCGTCGAGGACGTGCCAGAGAGCTCCACCGGAAAGAAGAAGAAGACCAGTGAGACCTCAGGCACCCACTCCAGCAAGCACACCTCTTCGGAGTGTCACGCTCTCGTCGAGGACGTGCCAGAGAGCTCCACCGGCAGGAACAAGAAGTCTCGGGCCACGCCGCCGGCAACCAAGAGGATTTCCATCAAGGAGGACGGCACAGGAGGGGCTTTCACCATAAGCTCTTCCCTTGACGACAAATAGGAAGACGCGCTGGTGACCTTCCTGCGGGCGAATGTCGACGTGTTTGCATGGCAAGCATCCGACATCCCCGACGTTACCAGGGAGGTGATTGAGCACCACCTTGCTGTCTATCCTCATGCGCGGCCCGTCAAGCAGAAGGTCAGGAAGCAAGCTTTGGAACGGCAAGAGTTCATCACAAAGGAGATCCGGAAATTGGAAGCTGCGGGTTTGGTAAGAGGAGTGCTCTATCCAACGTGGTTGGCCAATCCAGTGGTAGTGCGCAAGGCAAATGGGAAGTGGAGGCTGTGTATTGATTACATAGATATCAATAAAGCTTGTCCCAAGGACCCCTTCCCGTTGTCGCGCATCGACCAGATTGTTGACTCCACGGCTGGGTGTGACCAGCTGTCATTCCTCGATGCCTACTCCGGCTACCACCAGATCTTCATGGCGAGAGAAGATGAAGAGAAGACAGCATTCATCACCCCATGTGGTATGTACTGTTTCGTACGGATGCCTTCGGGTTGAAGAGTGCTGGCTCGACATTTGCAAGGGCAGTCCAGATTGGTTTTGAACCCCAGCTCCATAGAAATATGGAAGCTTATATGGATGATATAGTGGTCAAAACCAAGAACAGGGCAACCCTTATACCGGATTTACAAGAAACATTTGTCAACCTACGCAAGATCAACCTCAAGCTAAACCCTCAGAAGTGCGTCTTCGGTGTCCCGTCCGGCAAGCTCCTCGGGTTCTTTGTGTCACAGCGTGGGATAGAAGCCAATCCGGACAAGATCAAAGCTATTGAGCAGATTGAAGCACCCAAACGGATCAAGGACGTGCATCGGCTTGCTGGCTGCGTTGCCGCCATGAGTAGATTCATTTCCAAGTCTGCCGAGCGCGCCCTTCCCTTTTTCAAGATTTTGCAAAAGGTGGGCCCAATGGAGTGGACGCCGGAAGCTGAAGCAGCATTGCAAGATCTGAAGAGGTATCTTTCCTCCGCGCCAATACTAGTTGCACCGAGACCACAAGAACCGTTGCTGCTATACTTAGCGGCAACAAACCAAGCGGTCAGCGCCGCACTAGTGGCGCAGAGAGAAATTGATGATGAGGTGATTGTAGTAACAGAGCCTGATGCCACTGGTGCAGAGACGACACGGCCGGTTGGAGTGCAGCCAAAGAAGAAAATGATGCAACACCCGGTCTACTTTGTTAGCTCCCTCTTGCAGGGGGCTAGATCAAGGTACTCCGGTGTGCAGAAATTGCTCTTCGGCCTTCTCATGGCCTCGAGGAAGCTGTGTCACTACTTCTAGGCGCACGAGATCACTGTCGTCACTCACCTCCCTCTACAACGGATATTGCACAATCCAGATGCAACGGGAAGGATTGTAGAGTGGGCACTGGAGTTGTCCAGCTTTGGCCTCAAGTTTGGAAGTACCTCGGCGATTCAGAGCCGAGTCCTAGCAGAGTTCGTCGCAGAATGGACCGCAACGCTTGATGAAGAAGTCCAGGAAACTGCTCTCCCCGGCAAAGAGGCGAGTTGCAACTGGATCATGTACTTTGATGGAGCTTTCTCCTTGCAGGGCGCCAGGGCTGGCATACTGCTGGTCACGCCCACTGGAGAGCACCTCAAGTACGTGGTCCAGATGCACTTCCCCAGGAGGTATCGATGAATAACACTGCTAAGTACGAGGGGCTGCTTGCTGGTCTTAGGATCGCGGCAGACCTCGGAATCAGGAAGCTCATTGTCAGGGGCGACTCGCAGCTTGTCGTCAAACAAGTCAACAAGGATTACCAGAGCCCGTTGATGAAGGCCTACGTCGATGAAGTGACAAAGTTGGAAGAGCGCTTTGATGGTATACAGGCGGAGCACGTTCCCCGAGCGGAGAACGACATCGCCGATTACCTGTCAAAGCGCGCTGCCCTCAAGCTACCTGTGGAACCAGGTACCTTTGTGCTTCAGCTTTCTCAGCCATCTGTTGATCCATCAACAGATCAGAACAAGAGCAGGAAATCAGCGCCCGGCAAGTACTTTCCCGCCGAGCTCCCCGGAGCCGCCGGCAAGGATGTTGCTGGAGACACTGAGCCTGCCACAGGAAGGCTAACTCCGGCGGAGCGTCAAGCTTTTGCCGTCGAGACGGCCGCTCCCTTGGCAGAGGAAATGCCTTTGGTCCTCGCCGTCGAGCCCCAGGCTCTAGCGTGGGCGTAGCATACCATCCGATTCCTCCAGACTAGGGAACTTCCTGAGGAACAGGAAGAAGCGGAGAAAGTAGCCCGTCGGTCTGCTATGTACCAGTTCGTCGATGACGTCCTGTATAGAAGGAGACCAAACAATGTGAAATTGAAGTGCATCCCTCGAGAGGAAGGACTGGAGCTGTTGGCAGAGATACATGGAGGCATATGTGGATCCCACATAGGGTCGAGAGCCCTTGCCGGCAAGGCATTCCGGCAAGGCTTCTTCTGGCCCACTGCCCTCTAGGATGCGACGGCACTGGTCACCAGGTGTGAAGCGTGCCAGTTCCATTCAAAGAAACTTCATCAACCAACTCAAGACCTTCAAACCATTCCTCTCTCCTGGCCCTTCTCGGTCTGGGGGCTCGACATACTGGGCCCTTTCCCCTGCTCCGTCGGGGGCTTTGAGAACTTGTACGTTGCAATCGACAAGTTCACAAAGTGGCCAGAGGTGGAGGCAGTAAGGAAGGTCACAGGTCAGTCAGCCGTCAAGTTCTTCAAGGGACTAGTGTGCCGTTTTGGTGTACCCAACAGGATCATCACCGACAACGGCACACAGTTTACAAGCCGCACCTTCATTCAGTATACCCAAGACCTCGGTAGCAAAGTCTGTTTCGCTTCCGTTGCTCACCCCTGAAGCAATGGTCAAGCTGAGAGGGCAAATGCTGAAGTGCTGCGAGGATTAAGGACAAAGACCTTTGACAGGCTGCACAAGAGCGGGAGGCGCTGGATTGATGAATTGCCGGCAGTTCTTTGGTCGATCAGAATGACGCCAAATCGAGCCACCGGCCAGACGCCCTTTGCCCTGATATACGGGGCAGAAGCAGTTCTCCCCACTGAACTCATATACGGGTCACCTCGAGTGCTCGCTTATGAAGAGCTTGAGCAAGAGCAACCGCGACAAGACGACGCAATGCTCCTTGAGGAAGATCGTCTTCGGGCGGCTGTGAGAGCAGCACGCTACCAACAAGCCTTGTGCCGCTACCATAGCCGCAAGGTCCGTGACCGAAGCTTTGAGGAAGGCGACCTTGTTCTCCGGCGCGTTCAATCGGCCAGGAAAACGAACAAGTTGACGCCAAAGTGGGAAGGCCCTTATCGGGTAATACGAGTCACCAGGCCTGGTGCAGTCCGCCTGGAGACCGAGGATGTCGTTCCGGTGAGCAATTCATGGAACATTGAGCATCTTCGCAAGTTTTACCCATAAGGAGCGGCTTGTCGGGCCCCCCGGCAAGCCACCCTTTTGTACAAGCCTTGCCGACAAGGCATGTAACCCTTTGTACAAAGCCAGGCGCAGACCCTGAGCATAAATAAATGAAGCGCTGGCGCCCTAAGTTATAGCATGCATGCTGAGTCGAGTCTCGTCCTTGGTTAGGGTTGATAGTGCTTAGCGGAGGCTAACCCTAGCTTAGAGGTCGAGTTTGCGTCTCTTTGTATTTCCTCTATCTCCTTTGGTTCACAGGAAGCACGGACATCCTTGCCGAGGCCACTTGGGGAGAAAAAAGAGGAACAGATCAGCATCAAGGCCCTAGCAAGCTAGTGTTGCCAGGAGCTACAAGAGCAAAGATTCGCCCACGGCAAACCAAGGTTGCCGGGGGCTACAAGAGCAAACATTCGCCCACGGCGAACCAGGGTTGCCGGGGGCTCCGGCTTCAGATAAGTTCTTCGTCCCTTATCATGCATTCCGTTATGGACTGAGGTATGTGAAACCTCGTTATTTTCCATAAGCTACCATGCTCCCATAATTTTAGGCCCTAGGGCTCGTCCCTGGGACTAAGTTTGGTCGTAGTCGCGGCAGCAAAAAGGTGAGACGAGGAGCCTAAGACCACTTCATCCCTGCCTCCGCCAAGGGCGTGAGAAAGGTCGAGCGAAGTAGGAAGACGGCAAGGCCTGTTGCCGGGCAAGAAAATGTTTATCTTAGAGATATCGGGGATTTATTCCCAGATGTGGGTTCTACCTGCGGACAAATGACCCGGCAAACATTCCTTTTTCATTAAAAACATTCCATTCAGGTATAGTCCATAGGGAATGAAAAACATGAACAAGGAGATTACAAGTTTTAAACTTAACAGATGCCCGAAGGCTTACAGACTAAAAAGAGATAAGATGCCCGTAATGCCTTCCTTCTCCCTCTCCTCAGGAGGTAGGTCAAGGAGGCGAGAAGGGAAAAAGGGGCACCTAAGCGAGCTACGGGTGGCAGAAGACACTAAGAGGACATCTCGGCGGCTGCCTAAGGGCTGGATGGTGATGACGGCGCCGGAGGCAGAGCTCGAAGACGAGGCGGCAGGACGTCAGTACGCGTCGAAGGCGTCGGTGCCCGCGTACTCCGACATGATGACCTAGCCGCCCGCCTTCTTCCTCTTCCTCTTCCGCAGCCTCCCTACGCCAGCCGCCAAGGAGACGGCCCCGAGAAGTTCACGGAGCCGACGACGCAGATGTTTGGGTCGCCAGTGCCACCAGGAGCGGCGCCCGACACCTAGTCGGACCCGTCATCCTGCCGTCCACCGCCCTCGTCGTCGCTGCCGCTGTCCTCCTCGTCACCCTCGTTCGAGGAGGAGTCTTCGTCATCGGATGAGCTCTCCAAGCAGCACCTCGCACGAGTCCCGAGGTGCCCGAAGACCTTGACGGAGAGATGGCCATCCTCCATCAACTTGAAATGGAGGGTGAGCCCATCCGTCAGCTGTGGACGCGAGCGAACGTCTTCCATCCTTGGCGAAGATACATCACATGAGGGGCAGGGAAGTCGACGCGGACCCGCGTGCCACTGATCCCGCAGCCCCTCATGTGCAGCCGCAGCGACTCCGGCGGATCCACCTCCATCTCCCGCGCAAATGGAGTCGGGAGACGAAGGTGATGGCGCGGCGGACCCCGCATCCTAACGAAGAACTCACAAGGGTCATCCCCAATATGACCTTCCATTGGAGAAGGGGCTGCTGGCGGGGGCGAGGCCGGCCGGCCGCCCCGTCCTCCTCTTCCCCGAACTTCCCGGCCTCGCCCACGGCCTCTCCCCCTCCCCCTTCCCCTCGTGGCTGGTTCATCCACTGCAGGTGCAGGAGAAGGAGGGACGCGTTGTCGAGCAGCGACCCTCGCCGCCATCATGGAAGCGGAAGCTGAAGGAGAAAGAAGATGGAGGAGTGCGGGGCGCCGTCCCTTCCCTCTGCCCTTTATAAAGGGGCGGGGCTGGGGTTCGACCACCCCGCTCTGAAGGAAATATGCCCTAGAGGCAATAATAAAGTTGTTATTTATATTTCCTTATATCATGATAAATGTTTATTATTCATGCTAGAATTGTATTAACCGGAAACTTAGTACATGTGTGAATACATAGACAAAACAGAGTGTCCCTAGTATGCCTCTACTAGACTAGCTCATTGATCAAAGATGGTTATGTTTCCTAACCATAGACATGAGTTGTCATTTGATCAACGGGATCACATCATTAGGAGAATGATGTGATGGACAAGACCCATCCGTTAGCATAGCACTATGATCGTTTAGTTTTTTCTGCTATTGCTTTCTTCATGACTTATACATGTTCCTATGACTATGAGATTATGCAACTCCCGAATACCGTAGGAACACCTTGTGTGCTATCAAACGTCACAACGTAACTGGGTGATCATAAAGATGCTCTAAAGGTGTCTCCGAAAGTATTCGTGGTGTTGGCATAGATCAAGATTAGGATTTGTCACTCCGAGTGTCGGGGAGGTATCTCTGGGCCCTCTAGGTAACACCTATCATAATAAGCCTTGCAAGCAAAATACTAATTAGTTAGTCACGAGATGATGTGTTACGGAACGGGTAAAGAGACTTGCCGGTAACGAGATTGAACTAGGTATAGAGATACCGACGATCGAATCTCGGGCAAGTAACATACCGATGACAAAAGGAACAACGTATGTTGTTATGCGGTTTGACCGATAATGATCTTCGTAGAATATGTAGGAACCAATATGAGCATCCAGGTTCCGCTATTGGTTATTGACCGGAGATGAGTCTCGGTCATGTCTACATAGTTCTCGAACCCGTAGGGTCCGCACGCTTAATGTTTGATGACGATCGGTATTATGAGTTTATGAGTTTTGATGTACCGAAGGTAGTTCAGAGTCCCGGATGAGATCACGGACATGACGAGGAGTCTCGGAATGTCCGAGACATAAAGATTGATATATTGGACGACTATATTCGGACACCGGAAGTGTTCCGGAAAAGTTTCGGATTTAAGGGGATTGCCGGAGGGGGTTACCGGAACCCCCTACGAGGGGGGATGGTCCATAGTGGGCCTTATGGAAAAGAGAGAGGCAGCCCATAGGGGCTGGCCGGCTCCCCACCTAGGGTTCCTAGTTGGACTAGGATTGGGGGGCGCCACCTCTCCTTCTTTTCCTTTCCCTCTCTTCCTTCTTTGGTAGTTCCTACTAGGAATAGGATTGCAATCCTATTCCTAGTAGGATTGCACCCTAGCCGCACCATAGGAAGGGCCGGCCGGCCTCCCCCTTGCTCCTTTATATACGGGGGCAGGGGGGCACCCAAAGACACACAAGTTGAATTGTTCCAGCCGTGTGCGGTGCCCCCCTCCACAGAAACACACCTCGGTCATACCGTCGCAGTGCTTAGGCGAAGCCCTGCGCCGGTAGATACATCATATCCGTCACCACGCCGTCGTGCTGACAAACTCTCCCGTGAAGCTCAACAGGATCAAGAGCTCGTGGGACGTCATCAAGCTGAACGTGTGCTGAACGCGGAGGTGCCGTACGTTTGGTGCTTGATCGGTTGAATCGCGAAGAAGTTCGACTACATCAACCGCGTCACTTGACGCTTCCGCTTCCGGTCTACGAGGGTACGTAGACACACTCTTCCCTCTCGTTGCTATGCATCTGGTAGATAGATCTTGCGTGATCGTAGGAAATTTTTATAATACTACGTTCCCCAACAGTGGCATCATGAGCCAGGTCTATGCGTAGATGATATGCATGAGTAGAACACAATGAGTTGTGGGCGATACTAGTCATACTGCTTACCAGCATGTCATACTTTGCTTCGGCGATATTGTGAGATGAAGCGGCCCGGACCGACATTACGCGTACGCTTACGCGAGACTGGTTTCACCATTACGAGCACTCGTTGCTTAAAGGTGACTGGCGGGTGTCTGTCTCTCTCACTTTAGCTGAATCAAGTGTGGCTACGCCCGGTCCTTGTGAAGGTTAAAACAACACATACTTGACGAAACATTGTTGTGGTTTTGTATGCGTAGGTAAGAACGGTTCTTGCTAAGCCCGTAGCAGCCACGTAAGACTTGCAACAACAAAGTAGAGGACGTCTAACTTGCTTTTGCAGGGCATGTTGTGATGTGATATGGTCAAGACATGATGAGTTATACGGTTTTGTATGAGATCATCATGTTTTGTAATGTTATCGGCAACTGGCAGGAGCCATATGGTTGTCGCTTTATTGTATGAAATGCAATCGCCATGTAATTGCTTTACTTTATCACTAAGCGGTAGCAATAGTCGTAGAAGCAATAGTTGGCGAGACGACAACGATGCTACGATGGAGATCAAGGTGTCGCGCCGGTGACGAAGGTGATCATGACGGTGCTTTGGAGATGGAGATCGAAAGCACAAGATGATGATGGCCATATCATGTCACATATTTTGATTGCATGTGATGTTTATCTTATTATGCTTCTTATTTTGCTTAGAACGACGGTAGCATTATAAGATGATCCCTTACTAAATTTCAAGGTATAAGTGTTCTCCCTGAGTATGCACCGTTGCGAAAGTTCGTCGTGCCGAGACACCACGTGATGATCGGGTGTGATAAGCTCTACGTTCAAATACAACGGGTGTAAGCCAGTTTTGCACACGCAGAATACTCGGGTTAAACTTGACGAGCCTAGCATATACAGATATGGCCTCGGAACACTGGAGACCGAAAGGTCGAGCGTGAATCATATAGTAGATATGATCAACATAAGATGTTCACCATTGAAACTACTCCATCTCACGTGATGATCGGACATGGTTTAGTTGATTTGGATCACGTGATCATTTAGATGACCGGAGGGATGTCTATCTAAGTGGGAGTTCTTAAGTAATATGTTTAATTGAACTTTAATTTATCATGAACTTAGTCCTGGTAGTATTAGCATATCTATGTTGTAGATCAATAGCTCGCGATGTTGCTCCACGTTTATTTTTTATATGTTCCTAGAGAAAACCAAGTTGAAAGATGTTAGTAGCAATGATGCGGAATTGTTCCGTGATCTGAGGATTATCCTCATTGCTGCACAGAAGAATTATGTCCTTGATGCACCGCTAGGTGATAGACCTATTGCTGGAGCAGATGTAGACGTTATGAACGTTTTGACAAAAGCTCGATATGATGACTACTTGATAGTTTAGTGCACCATGCTTTACGGCTTATAACCGGGACTTCAAAAACGTTTTGAAATGCCACGGAGCATATGAGATGTTCCAAGAGTTGAAATTAGTATTTTATATTGATGCCCGTGTCGAGAGGTATAAGACCTCTGACAGTACTTTGCCTACAAGATGGAGGAGAATAGCTCAACCAGTGAGCATGTGCTCAGATTGTCTGGGTAGTACAATTGCTTGAATCAAGTGGGAGTTAATCTTCCAGATAAGATAGTAATTGACAAAGTTCTCTAGACACTATCACCAAGTTAGTAGAACTTCGTGATGAACTATAATATGCAAGGGATGACGAAAGTAATTCCCGAGCTCTTCACGATGCTGAAATCGGCGAAGGTAGAAATCAAGAAAGAGCATCAAGTGTTGATGGTTAACCAGACCACTTGTTTCAAGTAAAGGGCAAAGGGATAGAAGGGGAACTTCAAGAAGAATGACAAGCAAGTTGTCACTCCCGTGAAGAAACCAAAAGCTAAACTCAAGCCTGAAACTAAGTGCTTCTACTGCAAAGGAAATGGTCACTAGAAGTGGAACTGCCCTAGATACTTGGCGGATAAGAAGGATGGAAAAGTGAACAAAGGTATATTTTGATATACAGATTATTGATGTGTACTTTACTAGTGTTCATAGCAACCCCTGGGTATTTGATACCGGTTCAGTTACTAAAGTTAGTAACTCGAAACAAGAGTTGCGGAATGAACAGAGACTAGTTAAAGGTGAAGTGACGATGTGTGTTGGAAGTGGTTCCAAGATTGATATGATCATCATCGCACACTCCCTATACTTTCGGGATTAGTGTTGAACCTAAATAAGTGTTATTTGGTGTTTGTGTTGAGCATGAATATGATTTGATCATGTTTATTGCAATACGGTTATTCATGTAAGTTAGAGAATAATTGTTGTTCTGTTTACATGAATAAAACCTTCTATGGTCATACACCCAATGAAAATAGTTTGTTGGATCTCGATCGTGTGATACACATATTCATAATATTGAAGCCAAAAGATGCAAGGTTAATAATGATAGTGCAACTTATTTGTGGCACTGCCGTTTAGGTCATATTGGTGTAAAGCGCATGAAGAAACTCCATAGTGATGGACTTTTTGAAATCACTTGATTATGAATCACTTGGTGCTTGAGAACCATGCCTCATGGGAAAGATGACTAAAACTCCGTTCTCCGGAACCGTGGAGCGAGCAACAGAGTTGTTGGAAATCATACATACTGATGTATGCGGACCAATGAGTGTTGAAGCTCACGGCAGGTATCGTTATTTTCTGACCTTCACTGATGATTTGAGCAGATATGGGTATATCTACTTAATAAACCACAAGTCTGAAACATTTGAAAAGTTCAAAGAATTTCAGAGTGAAGTGGAGAATTATCGTAACAAGAAAATAAGAGTTTCAACGATATGATCGTAGAGGTAAAATATTTGAGTTAGCGAGTTTGGCCTTCAGTAAAAACAATGTGAAATAGTTTCACTACTCACGCCACCTGGAACACCACAGTGTAATGGTGTGTCCGAACGTCATAACCGTACTTTATTAGATATGGTGCGATCGATGATGTCTCTTACCGATCTACCACTATTGCTTTTGGGGTTATGCATTAGAGACAACTACATTCACGTTAAATAGGGCACCATCTAAATCCGTGGAGATGACACCGTATGAACTATGGTTTGACGAGAAACCTAAGCTGTCATTTCTTAAAGTTTGGGACTGCGATGCTTATGTGAAAAAGTTTCAACATGATAAGCTCGAACCCAAATCAGAGAAGTAAATCTTCATAGGATACCCAAAAACAAACTGTTGGGTACACCTTCTATCACAAATCCTAAGGCAAGGTCTTTGTTGCTAAGAGTGGATCCTTTCTAGAGAAGGAGTTTCTCTCGAAAGAAGTGAGTGGGAGGAAAGTAGAACTTGATGAGGTAATTGTACCTTCTCCCGAATTGGAAGTACATCACAAAAACTCGTTCCAGTGATTCCTACACCAATTAGTGAGGAAGCTAATGATGATGATCATGAAACTTCAGATCAAGTTTCTGCTGAACTTCGTAGATCAACCAGAGTTCGTTCCGCACCAGAGTGGTACGGCAACCCAGTTCTGGAAGTCATGTTACTAGACCATGATGAACCTATGAACTATGAGGAAGCGATGATGAGCCCAGATTCCGCAAAATGGCTTGAGACCATGAAATCTGAGATGGGATCCATGTATTAGAACAAAGTATGGACTTTGGTTGACTTGCCCAATGATCGGCAAGCCATCGAAAATAAATGGATCTTCAAGAGGAAGACCGACGCAAACGGTAATGTTACTGTTTACAAAGCTCGACTTGTTGCGAAAGGGTTTCGACAAGTTCAAGGAGTTGACTACGATGAGACTTTCTCACCCGTAGCGATGCTTAAGTCTGTCCGAATCATGTTAGTAATTGCCGCATTTTATGAAATCTGGCAAATGGATAACAAAACTGCATTCTTTAATAGATTTATTAAAGAAGACTTGTATATGATGCAACCAGAAGGTTTTGTCAATCCTAAAGGTGCTAACAAAATGTGCAAGCTCGAGCGATCCATCTATGGACTGGTGCAAGCATCTCGGAATTGGAATATACGCTTTGATAAGTTGATCAAAGCATATAGATTTATACAGACTTGCGGTGAAGCCTGTATTTACAAGAAGTGAGTGGGAGCACTACAACCTTTCTGATAAGTATAGGTGAATGACATATTGTCGATCAGAAATGATGTAGAATTTTCTGGAAAGCATAAAGGAGTGTTTGAAAGGAGTTTTTCAAAGAAAGACCTTGGTGAAGCTGCTTACATATTGGGCATCAAGATCTATAGAGATAGATCAAGACGCTTGATAAGACTTTCGATGAGTACATACCTTGATAAGATTTTGAAGTAGTTCAAAATGGATCAGTCAAAGGAGTTCTTGCCTGACTTGTAAGGTGTGAAGTTGAGTAAGACTCAAAGCCAGACCACGGCAGAAAAATATAGAGAGAATGAAAGTCATTCCCTATGCCTCAGCCATAGGTTCTATAAAGTATGCCATGCTGTGTACAAAACACGTTGTGTACCTTGCCATGAGTTTGACAGGGAGGTACAATAGTGATCCAGGAGTAGATCACTATACAACGGTCAAAATTATCCTTAGTAATTGGATGACTAAAGGAAATATTTCTCGATTATGGAGGTGATAAAGAGTTCGTCGTAAAGGGTTACGCCGCTGCAAGCTTTGACACTAAATCCAGATGACTCTAAGTATCAATCTGGATGCGTATTGAAAGTGGGAGCAATTAGCTAGAGTAGCTCCATGCAGAGCATTGTAGACATAGAAATTTGCGAAATACATACAGATCTGAATGTGACAGACCCGTTGACTAAACTTCTCTCACAAGCAAAACATGATCACACCTTATTACTCTTGGGTATTAATCACATAGTGATGTGAACTAGATTATTGACTCTAGTAAACCCTTTGGGTGTTGGTCACATGGTGATGTGAACTATGGGTGTTATTCACATAACGATGTGAACTATCGGTATCAAATCACATGGCGATGTGAGCTAGATTATTGACTCTAGTGCAAGTGGGAGACTGAAGGAAATATGCCCTAGAGGCAATAATAAAGTTGTTATTTATATTTCCGTATATCATGATAAATGTTTATTATTCATGCTAGAATTGTATTAACCGGAAACTTAGTACATGTGTGAATACATAGACAAAACAGAGTGTCCCTAGTATGCCTCTACTAGACTAGCTCATTGATCAAAGATGGTTATGTTTCCTAACCATAGACATGAGTTGTCATTTGATCAACGGGATCACATCATTAGGAGAATGATGTGATGGACAAGACCCATCCGTTAGCATAGCACTATGATCGTTTAGTTTTTTCTGCTATTGCTTTCTTCATGACTTATACATGTTCCTATGACTATGAGATTATGCAACTCCCGAATACCATAGGAACACCTTGTGTGCTATCAAACTTCACAACGTAACTGGGTGATCATAAAGATGCTCTACAGGTGTCTCCGAAAGTATTCGTGGTGTTGGCATAGATCAAGATTAGGATTTGTCACTCCGAGTGTCGGGGAGGTATCTCTGGGCCCTCTCGGTAACACCCATCATAATAAGCCTTGCAAGCAAAAGACTAATGAGTTAGTCACGAGATGATGTGTTACGGAACGAGTAAAGAGACTTGCCGGTAACGAGATTGAACTAGGTATAGAGATACCGACGATCGAATCTCGGGCGAGTAACATACCGATGACAAAAGGAACAACGTATGTTGTTATGCGATTTGACCGATAAAGATCTTTGTAGAATATGTAGGAACCAATATGAGCATCCAGGTTCCGCTATTGGTTATTGACCGGAGATGAGTCTCGGTCATGTCTACAAAGTTCTCGAACCCTTAGGGTCCGCACGCTTAACGTTTGATGACGATCGGTATTATGAGTTTATGAGTTTTGATGTACCGAAGGTAGTTCGGAGTCCCGGATGAGATCACGGACATGACGAGGAGTCTCGGAATGTCTGAGACATAAAGATTGATATATTGGACGACTATATTCGGACACCGGAAGTGTTTCGGAAAAGTTTCGGATTTAACGGGATTGCCGGAGGGGGTTACCGGAACCCCCTACGAGGGGGGATGGTCCATAGTGGGCCTTATGGAAAAGAGAGAGGCAGCCCATAGGGGCTGGCCGGCGCCCCACCTAGGGTTCCTAGTTGGACTAGGATTGGGGGGCGCCACCTCTCCTTCTTTTCCTTTCCCTCTCTTCCTTCTTTGGTAGTTCCTACTAGGAATAGGATTGCAATCCTATTCCTAGTAGGATTGCACCCTAGCCGCACCATAGGAAGGGCCGGCCGGCCTCCCCCTTGCTCCTTTATATACGGGGGCAGGGGGGCACCCAAAGACACACAAGTTGAATTGTTCCAGCCGTGTGCGGTGCCCCCCTCCACAGAAACACACCTCGGTCATACCGTCGCAGTGCTTAGGCGAAGCCCTGCGCCGGTAGATACATCATATCCGTCACCACGCCGTCGTGCTGACGAAACTCTCCCGTGAAGCTCAACAGGATCAAGAGCTCGTGGGACGTCATCAAGCTGAACGTGTGCTGAACGCGGAGGTGCCGTACGTTTGGTGCTTGATCGGTTGAATCGCGAAGAAGTTCGACTACATCAACCGCGTCACTTGACGCTTCCGCTTCCGGTCTACGAGGGTACGTAGACACACTCTTCCCTCTCGTTGCTATGCATCTGGTAGATAGATCTTGCGTGATCATAGGAAATTTTTATAATACTACGTTCCCCAACACGCTCGGCCAATCAAGACGCAGAAGGCGAGGGAGGCGGGACCGACCTGCCGCGCCAACCAGCGACGTCTCGTTTTTCCCGCCTCCACCGCTCGCCACCTCGAGCGCATGGAAGGCACGTGGCGAACATGCAGAACCGAGGGGACGGGTGAGGCGACCTCTCCCCACCCCGTGATCGTGGGGAGTGGACGCCTAGACGACCGCGCCTCGGCCCCATTCAGTAAATGGGCCGCGCCTCCACGCCTCCCCCCGTTTACGGGGAAGGCGCGAAGCCGCCTCCTTTTGCATTTACTACGACGTGACGCATGCCTGCGGAAACCGCCACACGCATGCCGCCAACGTGATGCACGCCCCTCCACCCCGCGCCGTGCGCGCGGGTCGTGGAAGGCGCAGCGCGCGGAAAATTTTACCACGGTGAAAACCGCCCTGCCTACCCGCGCATCGTTCTAGACCTGGCCCAACAATGCGTCGTGCTCATGTGTGGCCCAGACCCGGGGGCTCCTGTCGGTGTACAAAAAGAGGGGCACACTTTTTGTACCCCTATGACTGTGCGTGGGCTGTCTGAGCCACGGGCACCACCACACCAAGCATGGCCAGGGAGATGAGCAAAGGTAAGACCGAGGCTCGATGGAATTGGAGCAACACCAAGAACAAGACCACAAAGAGCAAAGGGACAAAGCGGCTTCCCCCGGCAAGGTGCTTGCCGGGAGCCGGTTTTAGCAGCCCTGGCAAGACCCTTGCCGGGGCCGGCTCTGGTAGCCCCGGCAAGACCCTTGCCGCGGCAGGTCGCCCCGCGCCTACGGAGCGGATCACCCTTGAGTCCACCGCCCCCATGGGGCGAGGCTTCGGGAGATCTCCCCGTGGTGGCATGCAGATCTTTGTGAAGACATCCAAGATCAGATACAAGCTAAGAAGACGACGACCCTTGGCGGGATCCCAGCCAAGGAGGACCACAAGACCTCCGACAAGCACCTTGCCGGGGATGACAGCAGGCGCCCCGGCAAGGCCCTTGCCGGGGCCCCAGCAAGGCCCTTGCCGAGGACACCCGCAAGGCCACCATCAGGCCCGCACCAACTGAGTTTCCACCGCCCCACGCGGGTGCCGTCTCAACCAGCTGGACAGGCTTTTGCGTGGCAACCTGAAGATATTCATGGAGACCTGCCGTTGCGCCACCTCAGCTGCCTGCCTGCCTACATGGCACCTCAGGCACCGCTGGCCAGGGCTCGTGTCAACACGAGGAGAAGCGGCGACGGACAAGACGGACGTCTCCCCCTCGTCCCTGATAAAGCCAGGACACCTAAGCAAGGCGCATTAAATGCGCCTTGTCCTGTAATGCGAGGGATAACCTCGCATCACTGTACCCTTTCCACCTCCTGTGTGCCACTGTGGCAACCCCTTTTCCTATAAAAGGAGGCCCGCAGCGACCAGGAGAAGGATTCGGCTCTTTTGAACTCATCACGACTCTTTTGGAGTTCCTCACTAGCTGAAGAACACAAACGTATAATCCACCAAAGCAGGAGTAGGGTTTGACGCATCTTTGCGGCCCGAACCTGGGTAAAGGAACCGTGTCCCGACTGATAGACCCGCTCTTCTCTCAACCCCGCGCCCCGCAACCATAGTAGGGATTCTTGTGATCCCACAGGTGTCGATCCAAATACACCGACACATAACCCGTGTGGAAAACAACATAGCTGATCACCTGTCAAAGTGTGCTGTGCAGAAGCTTCCTGTGGAACCAGGAACTTTTGTTCTCCATCTCTCTCAACCCTCCGTATCACCAGCCACAATGACCCGGAAAAGGAGAAAGTTGGACTACGATAAGCCTCTCCCGGTAGAGACCCTGCTGGAAACAACTCCTCGCAGCCTGTCGGAGCACCCCCTCCTGCCGGGCCCAAGGGCCCCGCAGGCGAGGCTAGTGTTCCCGCAGCAAAGGAGGTGCCGTTAGTCTTTGTTGCTGAGCCTTAGGCTCCAACTTGGGCAAGGCATATTGTCCACTTCCTCCAAACCGGAGAACTCCATGGCAACCAAGATGAAGCTGATAAAGTAGCCTGGAGGGCCAGTATGTACCAGTTTGTCGATGACACTCTGTACAGAAGGAGACCCAATGGTGTGAAATTGAAGTGTGTTTGTCGGGAGGATGGAAAGGAACTGCTGGCTAAGATTCACAGAGGAATGTGCGGCTCACACCTTGGATCAAGGGCGTTAGTTGGGAAAGCATCCCGGCAAGGATTCTATAGGCCCACAGCCCTCCAAGATGCCGTCGAGCTCGTCACAACATGTGAAGCCTGTCAGTTCCATTCCAAGAGAACACACCTGCCTGCCCAAGCTCTTCAGACAATCCCTCCCTCATGGCCATTTTCGGTCTGGGGGCTCGATATTCTCGACCCCTTCCCCCGAGCAATCGGGGCCTTTGAATTCTTGTTTGTTGCCATCGACAAGTTTACAAAGTGGCCAGAAGTGGCTGTCGTGAGAAAGGTGACTGCCCAATCAACTATCAAGTTCATGAAAGAATTGGTGTGTTGATTCGGAGTTCCGGCAAGGATCATCACTAACTACGGCGCCTAGTTCACGAGCCACGCCTTCATGCAATATGTTCATGCCCTCGGATGCAAAATCTCATTCGCTTCTTTGGCACACCCCTAAAGCAATGGACAAGCTGAGAGGGCGAATGCTGAACTGCTTCATGGACTCAAGACAAGAACTTTTGATACGCTGCAGAAGCACGACAGGCGGTGGATTGAGGAGCTTCCGGTAGTTCTCAAGTCCCTCAGAACGACACCTAACCAAGCTACCAGGCAGACTCCCTTCTCCCTGGTCTATGGGTCAGAAGTAGTTATCCCCACGGAACTCATTTACGGGTCTCCTAGAGTGCTTGCCAACGATGAAGTAGCGCAAGATCAGCACCGGCGTGACGATGCTGTGCTACTCGAAGAGAACCGTCTCCAGGTTGCTACGTGTGTTGCACGCTATCAGCAAGCCATGCGTCGCTATCACAGCCGTAGGGTTCATGCCCGGTGTTTTGAGGAAGGTGACCTTGTCCTTAGGCGCGTTCAGTCTGCCAAGGGTACAAACAAGTTTTCACCCAAGTGGGAAGGCCCTTACCGGGTGGTACGAGTCACCACACCCGATGCAGTCTGTCTGGAGACCGAAGATGGCACTCGGTTGCAAAACTCATGGAATATTGAGCATCTCCGTAAGTACTACCCGTAAGGTGCGAGGATGTCGGGCACCGCCCGGCAGCCACCCTTTTGTACAGGCCTTGCCTCAGTTGCATGTAACCCCTCGTACAAAGCCGTGCGATGACCCCGTGCAAGAGAAAATAATGAAGCGCTGTAGGGGGGGCAACTAAGATTGCATGCATGCACCAGCACACCAAGATCACTGCATTTGCATGAGCATCAACATATGCATATAGACAGGATTGCATCCTCCATTCATTCTCATGTACATGGACTTGCAGGTTCCTGCCACGAACTTGGCTCCGACAAAGGACGAGAAGATTGCACGGCACGGCGATCCCCAGCAAGCCAGATAGATAAGTTTACCTCCTGTCCATCAGTGTTCTGTAAAGCTATAACTTTGCATGCGAAAACCCCGCCTCTCTCTTTTGAAACTTAGGTGCTCCCATCCATGACTCGAACGTTGCTTGGGTCGGGATGGTCGCAGTATCCTTTAGTAAAAAGGAGTTTGCGCGGGGGGGGGGGGCTGGCCTCTCTGTCTGTACCCCAGCAAACATGGCTCTCCGGTAGACAAAGAGGGCACTGAAAAGATATCTTGCCGGGGAAAACTCTTTTATTTTCATTAAAGAGGTATTCCACCTCTGCATGGACATACACATGCACGGGTTCCCAACAAGTTTCATCCTTTTCATTCACATGTTGATACAAGTACAAGCATTACAAAACACAAAGATGGACTCGAGGGGTTACATTATTTGAATTAAAATTTTGCATTCGCCAACAAGTTTGAGATTGAAAAAAGATACGTACCCCATGATGCCATTTCTTTCTTTCTCCTCTTAGGCACGGCTGTCGAAGGCGAGGGGGCGAAGGGAGCACCTGGGCGGAGGCCCGGCCCGCTCGACGTCGGGCTCCAGGAGGGTTAGCCTAGATGGGATGGGAGCGCGAGGGAATGCCTCGATGGAGAGCAAGGCGGAAGGCTGCAACTCGAGAGGAAGCTTGTCGGGGTCCAGCTGGAAGACTGCTGGAGGAGCCTGGTGGCACCATCCGCACCTCTACGCCCAACTCCCCGACAAATCACATTGCCGGTGTCATGGTTTAGTCACGGCAGATGTCCTAGCATAAGGACTTAGTCGTGGAGCCATCGCGACGGGTTAGCTTAAAGGGGTTAAAGCGGAAAAGGACACAATGAATTTTATACTAGTTCGGCCCCTTGCGGTGAAGGTAAAGGCCTACTCTAGTTTTTGTGGTATTGCTAGGGTTTCGATGACCAGGGAGCGAATCCGCTTAGCCTGTGTCTCGAGCTATTGTTTGTTGTCCCTGAAACGCCGCCGGGTCGTCCCTTTATATACACAGGATGACGCCCGGCCGATTTACAGAATCCCGAGGCCGGGTCATAAATGTTTGCGGCTCGGTTTCTACCTTTCCTATCTTACAATACAAGTTACACACCATATGGCGGTTTATGTCTACGGGCCCTAATCCGCATTCGGGCCTTGGGCCTTTTAGTTCTCTATAGTAACACGCCATACTCCTTGTCTTCATGGGCTTCAATAGGGGTAATTCAGTACAGGTATAACCCGGACCCTCCTGGGCGGTTTATACCTAATAGTTATATCCCCAACATTAGGCCCCAGGTTGATTTGAACCTGTTCATGTCAATCTTCAACACTTAGGAAAATTTCTTCTTCAAGTGCCTTCGAATGATATTGTAAACCACCATGACGTCATCTTCCAGGATCATAATAAACCACCATGACATCACTTGTTCATTAAAAACCTATATATATTTAACTTTTATTAATGAGCCTCCGAAGACCGAGGCAACAGCTCTGTCGCATATCCATTTTTTAGGTTCCTTGATTCCCGCGCCTCTCACTTATCCCTTCGGCTTATAAATAGGGCCAAGGGTCCCTTTCCTTTTCTCCCCTTTGCCTCTTAGCCTTTCTTCTACCCCGCACCTCCTCAGTGCTCGAGCGCCGTCGCCGCTGTCGACCTTCGCATCTGCTCCGACAAAGGCCGCTGCATCAACCTGTTTTGACCAGAGTCCCGTCGGCGCGCCTCCGCGTCCAACAGCCCTGGTAAGTCTTTTATTTGCTCCTCCCATAGATCTCATTAGGGCTTTTCCACAAGTTCATCGAAGTTGTCATGCTGTTCTTCCCTGTTCTTCTTCATGGCCTCAACGGCGAGTGTAGATCTAATGTTTTCCTGTGCGGTTGTAACTAGAATCCCCTTTCTTATCATTAGCACATCCTTTCTTTAGAGAAATCCCAACTAGGTCTGATGAACTGCTTAAGTGCCTGTTAACTTAGGTCTGAATATACCAAAATTTATTGATACACTGAAGATATGAAATTATCATGTCAATATGCGAAACTTGTTTTTCCATCGCGTAGTTATTTCAGATCCGCACCTTTCATACCCACATAGGTGGTTTAACTTTAGAAAATCATAATCCAGTAGGTAGCCTTAGTCCCCACTTAAACCGCCGTTTCGGTTTTCTTCAAAACGCTTCCAATATCTGAATCCGGTTTAATAGTGTATATATACCTCAACATCTTCTCTGGCTGACCTTTGGATGCTTTATACTTGTTAACCATGATTCATAAACCGGCCTTTTATCTATAATTTCAGCTTTTCATTTGAAATGACCAAGCAATTTTATTCTTGTAACTGGGTTCCGTCCCGGGTTACCGAGGAAGAACTGAACGGGTTAGTCGAGATTGGCGCTTTAGCAAAGAAGGATGTCATCCACTGGAGAGTCCCTGGTCCGGAAAATCCTCCTCAACCAAAAGATGGAGAAGTAGTCGTGTTCGTTGATCACCTGGCCTGAGGGTTTAGCCCTCCCGGATCAAAATTCTTCTGTGATGTGCTTGCCAGCTTCCAACTCCATCCTCAAGATATTGGATCAAACTCTGTGTCCAATATTTGCAACTTCCAAGTATTTTACAAGGCTTATCTGCAAGAGGAGCCCACAGTTGAACTGTTTAGGGTTTTTTTCCACTTGAACCGCCGTACATAATTTACGGACGGACCCAATACCGAGATTGGCGGGATGTCAATTCGAAAAAGAAAAGATGTCAGCTTCCCTCATGCCAAGCATCATAGTCATCCCAAGGATTGGAATCAGACTTGGTTTTACTGCCGAGATACATCTCCAACTGATGAGAATCCTCTGCTGGGTTATCGTCCTCACCGGCTTTCCAATACCCATCAATTTCCCCAATGGCGTAGCGCCAAGGAGCGATCTAAGTTTGCACCACAACTTTCAAAGCTTCGGGCCTTCACTACAAACGGCTTAACGGGCGTCGACTTTGTTCATTGCTGGATCTCCTGGAGCATTCTGCCTCTAAGCTGGCGCTCCGGTTTAATGTGCGAGTATACAGGAGACCCAAAAGACCCTCAATGACATACTGAGGCTCAGCTAACAGAAAATGAAGTTACTGAATCTGTTAAGAAGATACTGAATGAACCGGTGGTTGCCTGCAGCAAAACATGACTGAATCCCTTATATGAATCCAATAAACCGCCAACTGTAAGGATCCTGTCACTTGTTGCTTTAATTCAATCCTTTAAATATCCTCCTAAAATTCATCAATCTCTGATAGGGAGATGATCCGGTCTGGAAGAAGAAAGCGCAAGATAAACCGGCAAAGTGTTGGGGAACGTTGCATGGGAAACAAAAATTTTTCCTACCGTTCACCAAGATCAATCTAGTAGATGCAACTACGAGGGGGGAGTGTGATCTACGTACCCTTGTAGATCGCTAAGCGGAAGCGTTATGAACGCGGATGATGGAGTCGTACTCGTCGCGATTCAGATCGCCGAAGACCTAGCACCGAAGCAACGGTGCCTCCGCGTTCTTCACACGTACGGCTCGGGGACGTCTCCTCCTTCTTGATCCAGCAAGGGGTGGAGGAGAGGTTGATGGAGAACCGGCAGCACGACGGCGTGGTGGTGATGGTGGAGAAGAACTCCAGCAGGGCTTCGCCTAAGCTCCGCGGGAGAAGAAGATATTACGGGAGAGGGAGGGCAGCACCGAGGCACGAACTTGTGTCTGCTGCCCTCCCTTTGCCTCACTATATATAGGGGGGGTGGAGAGGTGAGGGCGCCCTAGGGTTTCCCCCTAGGGGCCGGCGGCCAGGGCAAGGGGAGGGGGCGGCGGCCAGGGCAGGGGGGGGCGGCCAGGCCCTAGGGTTTCCCCCCCTAGGTGCCTTGCCCCCCAAGGCCAAGGGGTGCGGCCAGCCCTAGGGGGTCCCACCCCCTTAGCCGCATGAGGAGAGGGCCCAGGGGGGGCGCACAGCCCCCTGAGGGCTGTGGTGTTCCCCCTTGTGGCCCACTAGGCCCAGAACTTCTTCCGGACCCCCCGAAAACCTTTCCGGTACTCCGCCGATTTCCCGATGCTCCCCGGAACACTTCCGGTACTCCGAAACCTTTTATCCTATATATCAATCTTCGTCTCCGGACCATTCCGGAGACCCTCGTCATGTCCGGGATCTCATCCGGGACTCCGAACAACCTTCGGTAACCATACACTTTTCTCACTAACAACCCTAGCGTCACCGAACGTTAAGTGTGTAGACCCTGCGGGTTCGGAAACCATGTAGACATGACCGAGACACTCCCAGGTCAATAACCAATAGCGGGATCTGGATACCCATATTGGTTCCTACATGTTTCTCGATGATCTCATCGGATGAACCACGATGTCAAGGATTCAGGCAATCCCGTATACAGTTCCCTTTGTCTCGTCGGTATGTTACTTGCCCGAGATTCGATCGTCGGTATCTCTATACCTAGTTCAATCTCGTTACCGGCAAGTCTCTTTACTCGTTACCGTAATACATAATCCCATGACCAACTACTTAGTCACTTTTGAGCTCATTGAGATGACGTATTACCGAGTGGGCCCGGAGATACCTCTCCGTCACACGGAGTGACAAATCCCAGTCTTGATCCATGTCAACTCAACAGACACCCTCGGAGATACCTGTAGAGCACCTTTATAGTCACCCAGTTACGTTGTGACGTTTGGTACACACAAAGCACTCCTACGGTGTCAGTGAGTTACATGATCTCATGGTCATAGGAACTTATACTTGACATGCAGAAAAACTATAGCGATAACTGTCACGATCAAAAGCTATGTTAACGTTTGGGTCTCGTCCATCACATCATTCTCCTAATGATGTGATCCCGTTATCAAATGACAACTCATGTCTATGACCTGGAAACCGCGGTCATCTTTGATCAACAAGCTAGTCCTGTAGAGGCTCACTAGGGACACAAAATCTGTCTATTCATCCACACGTGTATCTGAGTTTCCAATCAATACAGTTATAGCATGGATAATAAACGATTATCATGAATAAGGAAATATAATAATAACTCTTTTATTATTGCCTCTAGGGCATATTTCCAACAGTCTCCCACTTGCACTAGAGTCAATAATCTAGCATTACAAGGTAATGAATCTAACACCCATAGAGTCTTGGTGTTGATCGTGCTTAGCCCGTGGAAGAGGCTTAGTCAACGGATCTGCAACATTCAAATCCGTGTGTACTTTGCAAATGTTTATGTCCTCCTCCTTGACCGAATCGCGGATGGAATTGAAGCGTCGCTTTATGTGTCTGGTCCTCTTGTGAAACCTTGGTTCCTTGGCTAGAGCAATGGCACCAGTGTTGTCACATAACAGAGTCATTGGGTTCAGTGCACTAGGCACAACTCCAAGATCTGTCATGAACTCCTTCATCCAGACACCTTCCTTCGCCGCCTCCGAGGCAGCTATATACTCCGCTTCACATGTAGAATCAGCTACCACGCTCTGCTTGGAACTGCACCAGCTTACCGCTCCCCCGTTGAGAATATATACGTATCCGGTTTGAGACTTAGAGTCATCCGGATCAGTGTCAAAGCTTGCATCGACGTAACCCTTTACGACGAGTTCTTGATCACCTCCATAAACGAGAAACATATCCTTAGTCCTTTTCAGGTACTTTAGGATATTCTTGACCGCTGTCCAGTGATCCATACCAGGATTACTTTGAAACCTTCCGGCCATACTTATGGCAAGGCTGACATCTGGTCTTGTGCACAGCATTGCATACATGATAGAGCCTATGGCTGAAGCATAGGGGACGACACTCATCTTTTCTCTATCTTCCGCAGTTACTGGGCATTGAGTCTTACTCAACTTTGTACCTTGCAATACCGGCAAGAACCCCTTCTTGGATTGATCCATTTTGAACTTCTTCAAAACTTTATCAAGGTATGTGCTTTGTGAAAGTCCTATCAAGCGTCTTGATCTATCTCTATAGATCTTGATGCCCAATATGAAAGCAGCTTCACCGAGATCTTTCATCGAAAAACTCTTGTTCAAATACCCCTTTACGCTATCCAAAAATTCTATATTGTTTCCAATCAGCAATATGTCATCCACATATAATATTAGAAACGCTATAGAGCTCCCACTCACTTTCTTGTAAATACAAGCTTCATTGTAAACTTGTACAAACCCAAACGCTTTGATCACCTCATCAAAGCGAAGATTCCAACTCCGAGATGCTTGCACCAGCCCATAAATGGAACGCTGGAGCCTGCATACTTTGTCAGCATTCTCTGGATCGACAAAACCTTCCGGTTGCATCATATACAACTCTTCCTTAAGAAAACCGTTAAGGAACGCTGTTTTGACATCCATCTGCCAAATTTCATAATCGAAATATGCAGCTATTGCTAACATGATTCGGACGGATTTAAGCATCGCTACGGGTGAGAAAGTCTCATCGTAGTCAATCCCTTGAACTTGTGAAAAACCCTTTGCCACAAGTCGAGCTTTATACACGGTGACATTACCGTCAGCGTCCGTCTTCCTCATTTATTCTGAATGGCCTTCCGCCCTTCAGGTAATACTTCCAAAGTCCATACTTTGTTTTCATACATGGATCCCATCTCGGATTTCATGGCCTCTAACCATTTGTCGGAATCCGGGCCCACCATCGCTTCTCCATAGCTCGTAGGTTCACCGTTGTCTAACAACATGACCTCCAAGACAGGGTTACCATACCACTCAGGTGCAGTGCGTACCCTTGTCGACCTACGAGGTTCGGTAGTAACTTGATCAGAAGCTCCTTGATCATCATCATTGGCTTCCTCTTCAACCTCTGCAGGCTCCACAAAAACATCTTTCTGTGCTGCGCTACTCTCTGGTTGAAGCAGAGGTTCAATAACCTCATCAAGTTCTACCTTCCTCCCACTCAATTCTTTCGAGAGAAACTCTTTCTCGAGAAAGGACCCGTTCTTAGCAACAAACACTTTGCCCTCGGATCTGAGATAGAAGGTGTACCCAACTGTTTCTTTTGGGTATCCTATGAAGACACATTTGTCCGCTTTGGGTTCGAGCTTTTCTGGCTGAAGCCTTTTGACATAAGCATCGCAACCCCAAACCTTGAGAAAAGACAACTTCGGTTTCTTACTAAACCATAGTTCATACGGTGTTGTCTCAACGGACTTAGATGGAGCCCTATTTAAAGTGAATGCAGCTGTCTCTAACGCATATCCCCAAAACGATAGTGGCAAATCGGCAAGAGACATCATAGAACGTACCATATCTAATAGGGTTCGATTACGACGTTCGGACACACCATTACGCTGTGGTGTTCCAGGTGGCGTCAACTGTGAAACAATTCCACATTTTCTCAAGTGATCACCAAACTCATAACTCAGATATTCTCCCCCTCGATCAGATCGTAGGAACTTGATCTTCTTGTTACGATGATTTTCAACTTCACTCTGAAATTGCTTGAACTTTTCAAAAGTTTCAGACTTATGCTTCATTAAGTAGATATACCCATATCTACTTAAGTCGTCAGTGAAGGTGAGGAAATAACGATATCCACCGCGCGCCGTTACACTCATCGGACCGCACACATCAGTATGTATGATTTCCAATAAGTCACTTGCCCGTTCCATTGTCCCTGAAAACGGGGTCCTTGTCATCTTGCCCATGAGGCACGGCTCGCACGTGTCAAGTGATTCAAAATCAAGAGACTCCAAAAGTCCATCAGCATGGAGCTTCCTCATGCGTTTCACGCCAATATGACCGAGACGGCAGTGCCACAAGAAAGTGGTATTATCATTATCTACTCTACATCTTTTGGCATCAATGTTATGAACATGTGTATCATCACTATCGAGATTCAATAAGAATAAACCCCTAACTTCGGGTGCATGACCATAAAAGATATTACTCATATAAATAGAACAACCATTATTCTCTGACTTAAATGAGTAACCGTCTCGCAATAAACAAGATCCAGATATAATGTTCATGCTTAACGCAGGCACTAAATAACAATTATTCAGGTTCATAACTAATCCCGATGGTAATCGAAGAGCGAGCGTGCCGACGGCGATCACATCAACCTTGGAACCGTTTCCCACGCGCATCGTCACTTCGTCCTTCGCCAGCCTCCGTTTATTCCGCAGTTCCTGTTTAGAGTTGCAAATGTGAGCAACCGAACCGGTATCAAATACCCAGGCACTACAACGAGAGTTGGTAAGGTACACATCAATAACATGTATATCACATATACCTTTGTTGTTGTTGGCCCCCTTCTTGTCCGCCAGATACTTGGGGCAGTTCCGCTTCCAGTGGCCATTCCCCTTGAAATAGAAACACTCAGTCTCTGGCTTGGGCCCAGCCTTGGGTTTCTTCACTGGATTGGCAACTGCTTTGCCACCCTTCTTAGAGTTACCCTTCTTGCCCTTGCCATTCTTCTTGAAACTGGTGGTCTTATTGACCATGAACACTTGATACTCCTTCTGGATGTCTGCCTCAGCGACTTTCAGCATCGAGAACAGCTCGGCGATGGTTTTATTCATCCCTTGCATGTTGTACTGCTGGACGAAGCTCTTGTAGCTTGGAGGGAGTGACTGGAGAATTCTGTCAATGATAGCCTCATCCGGGAACACAAGTCCCAGATCAGCTATGCGGGTATAGTACCCAGACATCTTCAGTAAGTGCTCACTGACAGACGAATTCTCCTCCATCTTGCAAGCGAAGAATTTATCGGTGGTCTCATACCTCTCGATCTTAGCATTCTTCTCAAAGATGAACTTCAACTCCGTGTACATCTCATATGCACCATGACGTTCAAAACGCCTTTGAAGTCCTCCTTCCAAGCCGTACAACATGGCACATTGCACTATCGAATAGTCATCCGAACGCGTCTGCCAAACGTTCATAACGTCCGCAGAGGCTCCAGGAGCGGGGGGTCACCTAGCGGTGCATTTAGGACATAAACCTTTTGGGCAGCTGTGAGGATGATCCTCAGATTGCGGAGCCAGTCCACAAAGTTGCTCCCGTCATCTTTCAGTTAGATTTCTCTAGGAACGCATTAAAATTCAGGGGAGCTACTGCGCGAGCCATCTACAACCAAAATTTGCAAAGACATTTTAGACTATTGTTCATGATAAGTGAGTTATTACCTAATCAAATTAATTATAACTCCCACTCAAATTGACATCCCTCCGGTCATTCGAGCGTGACATGATCCAAATTCACCAACCCAAGTCCGATCATCACGTGAGATGAGGTGGTGTCAATGGTGAACATCAACATGTTGATCATATCTACTATATGACTCATGCTCGACCTTTCGGTCCTCCGTGTTCCGAGGCCATGTCTGTACATGCTAGGCTCGTCAAGTCTAACCCGAGTGTTCTGCACGTGCAAAACTGGCTTGCACCCGTTGTATGCGAACGTAGAGTCTATCACACCCGATCATCACGTGGTGCTTCGAAATGACGAACCTTCGCAACGGCGCACACTCGGGGGGAACACAATTTTATCTTGAAATTTTAGTGAAGGATCATCTTATAATGCTACCGTCGTCCTAAGCAAAATAAGATGCATAAAAGGATTAACATCACATGCAAATCATAAGTGACATGATATGGCCATCAACTCGTGCTTTTGATCTCCATCTCCAAAGCACCGGCATGATCTCCATCGTCACCGGCGCCACACCATGATCTCCATCATCATGATCTCCATCATCGTGTCGCCATCGGGGTTGTCGGCGCCCATCATGCTCTTACTACTATTGCTACCGTTTAGCGATAAAGTAAAGCATTACAAATCGCTTAATGATTGACACGCAGGTCATACAAAAATTAAAGACAACCCTATGGCTCCTGCCGGTTGCCGTATGCATCGACATGCAAGTCGATATTAACTATTACAACATGATCATCTCATACATCAAATATAATTCATCATGTCATTGGCCATATCATATCACATGCATACCCTGCAAAAACAAGTTAGACGTCCTCTAATTTGTTGTTGCATGTTTTACGTGGCTGCTATGGGTATCTAGCCAGAACGTTTCTTACCTACGCAAAACCACAACGGTGATATTCAAGTTGCTATTTAACCTTCTACAAGGACCGCCTTGTTCTATTCCGATTCAACTAAGATAGGAGAGACAGACACCCGCCAGCCATCTTATGCAACAAAAGTCACATGTCTGTCGATGGAACCGGTCTCATGTACGTGGACATGTAAAGTTGGTCCGGGCCGCTTCATCCTATAATACCGCTGAATCAAGAAAGACTAAGGAGGGCAGCAATTTAAACATCAACGCCACAAACCCTTTTGTGTTCTACTCGAGAAAGCATCTACGCAAGATCCTAGCTCATGATGCCACTGTTGGGGAACGTTGCATGGGAAACAAAAATTTTTCCTACCGTTCACCAAGATCAATCTAGTAGATGCAACTACGAGGGGGGAGTGTGATCTACGTACCCTTGTAGATCGCTAAGCGGAAGCGTTATGAACGCGGATGATGGAGTCGTACTCGTCGCGATTCAGATCGCCGAAGACCTAGCACCGAAGCAACGGTGCCTCCGCGTTCTTCACACGTACGGCTCGGGGACGTCTCCTCCTTCTTGATCCAGCAAGGGGTGGAGGAGAGGTTGATGGAGAACCGGCAGCACGACGGCGTGGTGGTGATGGTGGAGAAGAACTCCAGCAGGGCTTCGCCTAAGCTCCGCGGGAGAAGAAGATATTACGGGAGAGGGAGGGCAGCACCGAGGCACGAACTTGTGTCTGCTGCCCTCCCTTTGCCTCACTATATATAGGGGGGGTGGAGAGGTGAGGGCGCCCTAGGGTTTCCCCCTAGGGGCCGGCGGCCAGGGCAAGGGGAGGGGGCGGCGGCCAGGGCAGGGGGGGGCGGCCAGGCCCTAGGGTTTCCCCCCCTAGGTGCCTTGCCCCCCAAGGCCAAGGGGTGCGGCCAGCCCTAGGGGGTCCCACCCCCTTAGCCGCATGAGGAGAGGGCCCAGGGGGGGCGCACAGCCCCCTGAGGGCTGTGGTGTTCCCCCTTGTGGCCCACTAGGCCCAGAACTTCTTCCGGACCCCCCGAAAACCTTTCCGGTACTCCGTCGATTTCCCGATGCTCCCCGGAACACTTCCGGTACTCCGAAACCTTTCATCCTATATATCAATCTTCGTCTCCGGACCATTCCGGAGACCCTCGTCATGTCCGGGATCTCATCCGGGACTCCGAACAACCTTCGGTAACCATACACTTTTCTCACAAACAACCCTAGCGTCACCGAACGTTAAGTGTGTAGACCCTGCGGGTTCGGAAACCATGTAGACATGACCGAGACACTCCCAGGTCAATAACCAATAGCGGGATCTGGATACCCATATTGGTTCCTACATGTTTCTCGATGATCTCATCGGATGAACCACGATGTCAAGGATTCAGGCAATCCCGTATACAGTTCCCTTTGTCTCGTCTGTATGTTACTTGTCCGAGATTCGATCGTCGGTATCTCTATACCTAGTTCAATCTCGTTACCGGCAAGTCTCTTTACTCGTTACCGTAATACATAATCCCGTGACCAACTACTTAGTCACTTTGAGCTCATTGAGATGACGTATTACCGAGTGGGCCCGGAGATACCTCTCCGTCACACGGAGTGACAAATCCCAGTCTCGATCCATGTCAACTCAACAGACACCCTCGGAGATACCTGTAGAGTACCTTTATAGTCACCCAGTTACGTTGTGACGTTTGGCACATACAAAGCACTCCTACGGTGTCAGTGAGTTACATGATCTCATGGTCATAGGAACTTATACTTGACATGCAGAAAACTATAGCGATAACTGACACGATCAAAAGCTATGTTAACGTTTGGGTCTCGTCCATCACATCATTCTCCTAATGATGTGATCCCGTTATCAAATGACAACTCATGTCTATGACCTGGAAACCGCGGTCATCTTTGATCAACGAGCTAGTCCTGTAGAGGCACACTAGGGACACAAAGTCTGTCTATTCATCCACACGTGTATTGAGTTTCCAATCAATACAGTTATAGCATGGATAATAAACGATTATCATGAACAAGGAAATATAATAATAACTCTTTTATTATTGCCTCTAGGGCATATTTCCAACACAAAGGTATCTCGCCCCAAGACCAAGGTTGTCACGAAACCTGCCAAAAAGAAAACCGCTGATACCTCCGAAGTAAACATTGATGATGATTTGGATAAACCGGAATCAGAGGTAGAACTTGACTCTCTTGGCTCCCTTTTCATACACCTCATTGACAATGATTATCATCAGGATAACACTGAAGGCAGCCAAGCTGATGACGTAGAGGTAATTATCCTTTCCTCCGGTTCAGATCCTCTGCCAACACGGAAAATCCGTCAAGCAAACCGGAAAGCAAGATTTTCTCACCCCTTAGCTCACTTGGATCCAAACTTTCTTTTGATGAAGCAACAACATTAAGCTCGCCGCACAACCCGGCATAGCGGCCAAGCAATTACTTCAACCGGTTTACCGAATACTCCAATCCGGAAACGTCGGTCAGAGGTCTCATATATTCCTGATGTTTCTTATGCCAAAGCGGGTATTTTCTGACAGCCTCTTAATCCATCTGATTCGAACTATCAGGAAACACCTCACTCATCATCTGGCGAGTCAACGGCCACACAACTTCCACCCCTCAAGACGGTTCCTGGGTGAGTTTTAATATACTGTTAACTCTTTATATTTATCCAGTGTACTGACTTTTCAATGTACCCTTCTCAGTGGCAGGCCCAGACCCAGCAAAAGGCCAAATTAAGTAAGCCGGCTCACGGTAATGTGATTACTGAACCGGAAAGAGCTCCAGAACCGGCAGAAGCAGACGCTGATGCCATGCTTGATGATCCGCCACCACCGGATCATGATCTTTTCGTTGATCAAGAAGTTGAACCAATGGGCCATGTTGATAAACCAACCAGCCTAGTTCGAGCCAATGACAAACTGGCAAGCCTAGTTAAGACTGCTGATGATACAACGGAAGATGTTATGATCACCGGTTTTGGCCACACCACTCCTGACGAGCCTGTCGCTTTGTCAAAGCATAGTGCCAAGGAGGAAATTTCCAATATGAACAAAGGCAAATGGAATGCCGACTTATCGAGCTATGCTCACCTCAGCGCCCAGGACCTTCACTCTGGATATTTAAACCGTCTGTACACAAGCCGTGACTATGAAGCCGGTTTAGTGAAACTGATGAAAGAGCGATATGAGGTAATTGTTGCTTAACTTCTGCAATACTGTTTCTCCCTTTGTCCAATTTCTTATATTAACTCCAGTGTAGCCCCCAAGGGCCTGTTTATCTCTTCAAGATGAACCAGGATTTTTTTTAAATATCAAACTTGCAACTTTCACCCATGTAGCCCCCAAGGGCTGGTTTATCTTTTCAAGATGAACCGGGACTTTGCCTTGAAAATTTTTGTTGAGCAAATATGCATTAGCCCCCAAGTGCCAGGATCAATACTTGTATTGGGCTTGGGACTTTGTAAAAAACTTCTGATAACAAGCAAATATGCATTAGCCCCCAAGTGCCAACTGTATAACTTGTTATGTGCTTGGGACTTCCAATATGTTTCGCCAATTCATGATAAGTATATATCTTATAGGCTGATCTAAGCCAAAAGGAAACCCAAACCGCCGATCTTCAAGAAAACCTCAAGTTCCAGCAAGCAGAAACCTCCAAAGCTAAAGATGAACTCGCCGGCACTTTAGCAGCTATGGAAAAATAGAAGGAAGATTTCAAGAAGGAGCGGGCGGATTGGAATACAGAAAAATCCGCTTTGCAGAAGCGGGCTGATGATGCAGAAGTAGCCCTTAAACCGGTGGCAGAAGAGCTAACTGGCTTGAAGCGGCAGATAAACGCCATGACCACTGTTGTGTTTGGAAAGTATCCTTATTATAAATTCTCAATATGTATTATCCCATAGACTGCCAGTTTATCAATGTTTGTAATGATGCAGGAAAATGCACTGCCCATTTGGGCTCTGACATGCAGAAGAAGTTGAAGGTTGCCTATACTCTTATAGAACAACTTCATACCGACGCGCAGCGGATCATTTGTACTGCCGCTCATAACAAGCCGTCCCCAACTTTGATCAAGGAAACTTTAGAGAAGTTGTCAATGCTGCCCGCTCGGTTTGAAGAACTAAAGAGATCAGCTGCAAGGGCAGGTGCTCTGACTGGACTGACCCGGGCGAAAGCATGGGTACCCGATCTTGATCCGGCTGATGTGGGAAATGGCTATCCAAGCTTAAAGAAGAACGGATCAGACTTTGATAATGATGATCTTCGAGCTTTGACAAAGGAAATGCGCCCCTTGGCCAACAAGTTGGCTGAAGAAGACGATCTTTCCCACTATTAGTTGGTTTATGATGCTCACAACAAACGAGTTAGCGCGCCAACTCATGATGTGGAAAATCTCGTCCCGCCCGTTCGTAAGCATACTTATGCCCCTGACGTTGATCCCTCTGTGCTTATAAGTGATGAAGCTGTATTCCAAGCCCTAACTGGGATTGATTGGGCAACCATTGACTTCCAGCCACTGGGTGGAGAAGACGAGGAGGAAACGGCGCAGGGTGACCCACAGCCGTCGAACCAGCCAAGCGAGGAATCATGAACCGGGGGCCGGTTTAGCCTTCTGCCTACCGAATACTTACTGAAAACAATTATTCTTTTGGGCCTAAAAGCACCTTGTAATAGGGATAGTTGAAACACTTGGTCTGCTATGCCATCGTGCATATTCATTTTGCATGACACTGTTAATCCGCCGTCATTATAGTATGTCTGCTTATCCTTTTGAGCAGCTTTATTCAACCTGCTTCTGCATAAATTAAGTTTGAAGTGTCCTGGCGGTTTATCGTTGGACGGGTCATAATGCCCAACATATGACCTGGCTTTATAACGAAGGCTGCATTCTAAAATAGTTACATATGAAATATATCATACCTGTGATATTGACTCACACCGTTGGCTTTACCAACTTTCGTAATAAGGGCGATGACCCCAATCTTGAGTATTGATGACTCCTGCAATATTTTGCTAGTTTATGATAAAACCATACCGGGTTGTGGTAAACACCAGATTATCCTTATATGATACTGACGATTTGTAATCAAAACCAGACCGGATTAATAAACACCGGTTTATTTGATAGTGGTGACTTATAGTCAACAACTAGGCCGAGTCAATAAACATCAGTTTATCACAAAAAGTGCTGTAAAATCTCAACAAAAGAGAAAAAACTTGTCAAATAAAATCACGCAAGGCTTTTCATGGGCTGCCAGGCCACTGAGTTAAACCATTTTACAAAGTCTTTTAAGATGGACCTCTCATTAACCAATCATCGTTTTAACTTTGACAAGTTCAGGGTCTGTATAAGATTGACTTGTCAAACGTTCGGCGGGTCATACCAGGATTACCTGGACGGAGTGACTTACTTGATGAAGGCAGGTTAACCCGGGGTTTTAGGTGAATACACCTGGCTTCCAAGTCTGGCTTGATAGCCTATTACAAGGGTCTTAAAAAATCTTCGTTGCTATGCAACAAGAGCCCCCAGGTAACATTTTGAGCTGTGCTCATTGGGTGCCTATGTTTGAGTTGTGCTGTGCAACATACTCTCTTTGGCCCCTTAAGATAATATTGGCTTAATAGCTGGATAACTGAAGTAACCAGAGCTGTGCTCTTAGGATAATATTGGCTTGATAGCCGGATCAAGAGGGTAATCAGACCTCCGCTTTATAAACAGAAGCCCCCATGTAATCAAAAACTCTTAAGGCAAAACAGCAGAGGCCCCGCTTTAGCAGGGATGCCGGTTTATTACATTGATCATAATATATACATTGGGAAAAATATGTACAAAAGAGGAGCATATGGCTCAAGTGTAGTAAGGCCGAAGATGAGCAATGTTCCATGGCCGATGGGTCTCACTACTAGGAAAAGGGCTATAGATGATATGGCCACTAATGGCGCATGAGACATGTGGTGCGCCATTAGTATATACTAATGGCACACGATGTGTTGGCGCGCCATTAGTGTCCAAATACTAATGGCGCACCACATCGACGGTGCGCCATTAGTAACAATTTTTTTTTCTTTTTTTTTTCAAAACTACTAATGGCGCACCAGTGTGTAGTGCGCCATTACTAGTTAAACTAGTAATGACGCACAACATACACGATGCGCCATTAGTAAAAAAAATTCATTTTTTTCAAAACTACTAATGGCGCACCAGTGGCGCACCACATCCACGGTGCACCACTAGTATTTTTTTTTCAAATTTTGTTTTAATTTTTTTTTCAAAACTAGTAATGGCGCACCGTGGGAGTGGTACGCCATTACTAGTTCAACTAGTAATGGCGCACCACTCCCACGGTGTGCCATTACTAACTTGGCCCAAAATTTCACCAACTGCACCCCCCCCCCGCCCCCCGTGGACCGCCTTTTCCAGTTAAAAAAATAAAATAAAATGATGGAAATGTCAAAAAAATAAAAGAAAATAAGTTTCCCATGTGATATGTGGTCAACTTGTTGGGAAAATTTACAAATATGAATTTCGACTTTATTTGTAAAATATCTCTGGAATTTGTAAAATGGGCATAACTTTTGCATACGAACTCGGATTAAAAAGTTTATTATATGAAAAATCATCTACTCGAAAAGTTACATCCGAATTTAACAAGGGGAACCCCGTTAAACATTTTCAAAATCCCCAAAAACCTAACAGAAAAAAGTTACGGGGCTTTTAAGATCTAGAGGCAAAAAAATTCAAAAACATTCAAACTTACTAGTGGCGCACCGTCTGCTAGGTGCGCCACTAGTAACATAAAAAAATTGGTGTCGAAAAAAATAATTTTGATTTTTTTTTTACAAAATATGATAATACGTAATATGACCAGAAAGTTTGAAATATTTTTTCATAATTTCATCATACTCATGAACATGAACAAAGTCCTAGACATCAAGAAGGTTTAATAGGATTGATATGATAGATATATCAACAAATGCGTGTGAAGTGAGCTGGTGTTGGGGTTGGATAGAACTCTGGAAAGTTTGACCACAGAGTGCGATTTGACTTGAGATTAAGCATATTGACCCGAGATTAAGCCATAGTGACGTGAGATTAAGAAAAAAACGAAAAAAAAAACAAAAAAAATTGAAAAATATTTTTAAATTTTTTCTGAAAAACAAATTTGAAAAAAAAATGTTACTAATGGCGCACTTTCATGTGGTGCGCCATTAGTATACCAGATACTAATGGCGCACCGAGGCTATACTAATGGCGCACCTGTGGTGCGCCATTAGTATACGAGATACTAATGGCGCACCACAGGTGCGCCATTAGTAAAAAATACTAGTGGCGTGGTACTAGTGGCGTACCAGTAGTGCGCCATTATTAGGCAAAACTGGTGTGCCACTAGTAGGCCTTTTCCTAGTAGTGTCTCCTCCTCCGATGTGTGTGAGTCCTTGTGTTCTCAAACATCGATAAGGTAGTATGACCCGTTATGCAGATTCTTGCTGACCACAAAGGGTACTTCCCAAGGCGGGGACAACTTGTGCATATCAGTCTGATCCTGGATAAGCCGGAGCACCGGATCGCCTTCTTGAAAAGTTTTGGTTCTAACCCGGCGACTGTGATAACAACGCAGATCTTGCTGGTAAATCGCAGACCGAGCTGCTGCAATGTCACGTTCCTTATCTAACAGGTCCAATGCTTCCTGTCGTGCCTTCTCATTGTCAGCTTCAACATAAGCTGCCACACGAGGCGAATCATGACGGATATCACTAGGGGGAACTGCCTCTACTCCGTAAACCGTGAAAAAAGGCATGTAACCCGTAGACTTGTTGGGCGTGGTATTGATGCTCCATAATGCAGAAGGTAACTCCTCCACCCAACAACCCGGCATCTTCTACAGGGGAACCATAAGCCGAGGCTTGATGCCTCTCAGGATCTCTTGATTGACTCTCTCAACTTGACCATTAGATTGAGGATGAGCCACTGATGATACGTCCAGCTGGATGTGCTCACGTTGACAAAATTCTTTCATAGCACCCTTGGATAAATTAGTGCCATTATCAGTTATAATACTGTGTGGAAAGCCAAACCAGAAAATCACCTTTTAATGAACTGAACCGCCGTGGCAGCATCACACTTACTGACCGGCTCTGCTTCAACCCACTTGGTGAACTTGTCAACTGCCACCAAAAGGTGGGTCTTCCTATCATGGGATCTCTTAAAGGGCCCAACCATATCTAGCCCCCAAGTTGCAAACGGCCAAGTAATTGGAATCATCCTCAATTCTTGAGCCGGGACATGGGCACGTCGTGAGAAATTTTTACACCCATCACACTTTTTGACCAAGTCTTCAGCAGCAGCATGAGCCATTAGCTAACAGAAACCGTGACAAAAAGCTTTAGCCACCAAGGACTTTGAACCGGCATGGTGACCATAATCTCCTTTGTGGATCTCACGCAAAATCTCATGGCCTTCATCCGGAGATACGCAACGCTGAAACGCCCCTGTTACACTGCAATGATGTAATTCTCCATTGACGATAGTCATTGACTTGGACCACCGGATTATCTGCCTGGCCAAAATCTCATCCTCTGGTAACTCGCCTCGGTTCATATATGCCAAATATGGGACCGTCCAATTCGGGATAGCGCGAAGAGCCGCTACCAACTGAGCCTCCGAATCAGGAACAACCAAATCCTCCTATGTAGGTAGCTTGACCGATGGGTTATGCAAGACGTCCAGAAAAACATTATGTGGAACCGGTTTATGTTGGGAACCCAAACAGCTTAATGCGTCCACCGCTTCATTCTTTCGCTGGTCCACATGATCAACTTGATAACCCTTGAAGTGTCCAGCGAAAATATCCACCTCTCGACGATATGCTGCCAGAGCGGGTCCTTGGAATCCCAAGTACCAGATACTTGTTGAGCCACCAGGTCCAAGTCACCAAATCACTTAACCCGGCTTAAATTCATCTCCTTAGCCATTCGAAGACCGTGGAGGAGAGCCTCATATTCAGTTGCATTGTTAGTGCAAGGGAACATTAAATGGAGAACATAACAAAATTTATCACCTCGTGGGGAAGTTAATACGACTCCAGCCCCCGAGCCCTCCAACTGCCTGGATCCATCGAAGTGAATAGTCCAGTAAGTATGATCCGACTTTTCTTACGACGCCTGTAGCTCTGTCCAATCATTGATGAAATCTACTAGTGCTTGGGACATGATTGCAGCACGAGGCACATATTTTAACCCATGAGATCCAAGCTCAATGGCCCACTTGGCAACCCGGCCAGTTGCTTCTTTGTTTTGGATTATATCTCCCAAAGGGGCAGAGCTGACCACGGTGATGGGATGTCCTTGAAAATATTTCTTAAGCTTCCGGCTTGCCATGAAGACTCCATACACCAGTTTCTACCAATGCGGATACCACTGTTTGGATTCAATAAGCACCTTGCTGGTATTAGTAAACCAGCTGTTGAACCGGATATTCCTTCCCGGCCTCCTTGCGCTCCACTACAATGGCCACACTAACGGCCCGGGCATTAGCAGCCACGTACAACAACATCGGCTCTTTATCGACCGGAGCAACACGGACAGGTGGCTCTGCCAACTGTTTCTTCAAGTCCTCAAATGCCTCATTAGCAGCATCACTCCAGATAAAATTGTCTGTCTTTTTCATCATCTGGTAGAGAGGGATAGCTTTTTCTCCCAATCGGCTGATAAACCGACTCAGCGCTGCAATACGGCCCGCCAGACGTTGAACATCATTGATACATGCCAATTTAGCCAGGGACGTAATAGCTTTGATTTTCTCTGGATTAGCTTCAATGCCCCCGTTTGGCACCAGAAACCCCAAGAGCTTGATTGCCGGTACACCAAAAACACACTTGGCCGGATTAAGCATCATCTTATAAACCCAGATATTATCGAAAGTTTCCTTCAAGTCATCTATTAATGTATCCTCCTTTGTGGATTTTACCACAATATCATCCACATATGCATGAACATTACGCCCAATCTGTTTATGAAGACAATTCTGCAGACAGTGCTAATAAGTCGCCTGGGCACTCTTGAGCCCAAAGGGCGTAGACACATAGCAGAAGGCTCCAAAGGGAGTTATAAAAGTTGTCTTCTCTTGGTCCTTAACTGCCATTTTGATCTCATGATAGTCGGAATAAGCATCCAGAAAACTCAAACGCTCACAACCCGCTGTAGCATCAATGATTTGATCAATATGAGGGAGAGCAAAGGGATCAGCTGGACAAGCCTTGTTCAAATCTGTGTAGTCCACACACATACGCCAAGTGCTATTCTTCATAAGTACCAGCACCAGATTAGCCAACCATTCAGGATAAAATACCTCAACGATAAACCCAGCCGCCAAGAGCCTGGCTACCTCTTCACCAATGGCCTTGCGTCTTTCTTCATTAAAGCGGCGGAGAAACTGCTTGACCGGTTTAAACTTGGGATCAACATTAAGAGTGTGCTCAGCGAGTCCTCTCGGCACACCTGGCATGTTAGAAGGTTTCCATGCAAAGATGTCCCGTTTCTCACGGATGAACTCGATGAGCACGCTTTCCTATTTTGGATCCAAGTTAGCGCTGATGCTAAACTGCTTGGATTAATCGCCAGGAACAAAATCAACCAGCTTAGTCTCATCAGCCAATTTAAACTTCAAGGTGGATCATCCAAGAAGTTTAGCATCAGCGCTAACTTGGATGCTCTGTAATTGGCTTTCAAAGGAGTCATATCTGCCGGATCAACATTGTCCTTGTAAAACTTCAAATCCACTGTTGCACAAACTGACTCGGCGTAGGCCGCATCGCCTTCTTCACATTCCAAAGTGATCTTACAGCACCCATGTACTCTGATGGTCCCCTTATGACCCGGCATCTTGAGCTGCAGATAAACGTAACAGGGCCTCGCCATGAACTTAGCATAAACCGGCCGTCCAAACATGTAATGATACGGGCTCTTGATTTTTACCACCTCAAAGGTCAAAGTCTCTAATCTTGAGTCATGCTCATCTCCAAAGGTAACCTCCAGATCTATCTTACAACTGGATACGCCGATTTACCAGGCACTACACCATGGAAGACAGTGTTTGACGGTCTAAGCTTTTTATTTGTTAACCCCATGTGACAGAAGGTTTCATAATAAAGAATGTTGATACTGCTCCCTCCGTCCATGAGCACCTTGGTGAACTTACACCCCCCGCAACCTGAGGTGCCACCCATGCCAGTTGACCTAGATTATCAATCCGGGGCGGATGATCCTCTCGACTCCACACAATGGGTTGCTTCGACCAGCACAAGTAACGAGGCACCGCCAGTTCAACGGAGTGCACTGCCATTTTATAAACCTTCTGATCATGTTCACATAGGCTAGTGGTGAAGACATGATACTGCCCACTATTCAACTGCTTCGGATTGCTATGGTAACCCGACTATTGCTGCTGATGATTCCCCTGATGATTATGACCACCCTGGCTGCCTTGATTGCCTTGATTGCCATTCCCGCTCTGATTACCTTGACGTCCTGAACCGGAGTTGCCTCCACCATAACCCAGCCCATGAAAACAGGGCCCTGAACCGCCAGACGGTCTGTGATCATATTGGAAATGATCTGAACTTTTGAACTCCCGCATAATAAAGCAATCCTTCCAGAGGTGCGTAGCCAGCCTTTCTTTTGTCCCGTGCCTCGGGCAAGGCTCATTCATCAGGCGGTCAAGATTCATACCTGCTCCTCCGCTCCGCGGGGGTGACCTACCTTTACGACGCTGACCATCATTCTGCGTGTTGGTGTTAGCCACAAAATCTGAATTGCTATCCGCTTTTACGCTTACCGCTGTTTCCATGGTCCGCCAGATTATACTGCGGCGCTTTACCGTTCTTCTTTCCCTTTCCCGATTTTTCATCGTCGGACTCAGGGTCCTTTGTATTATCAGAATCAGCGTACTTAACCAGAGGTGCCATGAGCGTTCCCATGTCATCACAGTGACGTTTGAGCCGTCCCAACTTCAGCTTCAGAGGCGTGAACCGGCAATTGCCTTCCAACGTTAAAACTGTTGTATCGGCGTTGATGCGATCTGATGAGTGCAAGATCTATGAAACCCGGCGCACCCAATGGCTTGTCAATTCATTCTCTCCTTGGACACAGACAACTCAGTCCATAATTGACATGGGCTGCTTGCATGTGCCTTTGAAATTCTGGATAAACTAGGCCCTTAACTCGGCCCATGACCCAATGGAGTTAGCTGGCAAACCTTTCAGCCAAGTACGGGTTGTTCCTTCCAACATCATGGTGAAGTATTTAGCACATGCCTGATAGTCCACATCCAGCATCTCCATCGCCATCTCATAGATTTCAACCCACGACTCAGGGGATAAATCGGCAGTGTAATTTGGCACTTTCCGCGGTCCTTTGAAATCCTTGGGCAGACGTACATTACGTAAAGCGGGGGTGAGACACGTCACTCCCAAAGAGCTGGAAGTAACTCCTGGTTCCACCGAGGTGGTTGGACGAACCGGGGTAAGTTGATGGGTCGTGTACTACGCTGCTAACTCGACTTCTCCACACTGTCTACCCTGATCCACCACATGCTGAGCATTCGTGCCACCACCTGCCGGGTTATGCACCCGAGGCGGGTTACGGTTCCGCGCACTGCTTGACATGGCCGGTTCATCAATATGCCTGCTGTAACTCCGGCTTGGGCGGGGGGTGGATTGAATCCTCTCACGGCTGTACGAATAAGCCTGCTGCTGAGTCAAAGCTGTCTGAAGAAGCTCCCTAGCCCGTCGTGTCTCCACCGCTACGGGGGAATCACTTTCGATAGGGAGGGCCGCCAATCGTGAAGCGGCAGCGACTATGTTATCCAATGGGTTGGAGTAATGACCCGGAGGCGTCGGTACATGCTGTGACAGGATGATCTGACGAGACAGATCCATTGGGTGCGGCTGGACTGATGCCCCCGTTCCGGGCGCTTCTGCCCGCTTTATCACTGGTTGGTTGCTAGTTCCTGCTCCTGGCGTGCTAAAGAGATTCTTTGCCTCATAAACCGGAGGCAAGCGAGACCGATACCTTCTCCTCATTACCTCATTTGATTCATTCTGATCCAAAATGATCCGATAAGCCTGTGCATCTAACTCGGCCCGCTCTGAGGCCATCTTGGTGTTTTCAGCTGCCAGATCTATCTTGGCTTGAGCTATCTGTTCCTTTACCTTAGCAACTTCTGCGTCATGCCGCTCCTGATCCGCCGGGCTAACTTCAGCAGTCAACAGCACTGTCGGAGTGTCAAATAAACCGGATAATACCTGTGCTGGTGGCTGCGTAGGGCCTCCTGCCCCAGCTGCTGCTGCCGCCGCTAAACTGGATGTCAACACTGCTACGGTCGAAGAGTGTTGCACGGATTATGATCCGGCCATGAAGACTGCAACTCGGCTCGGCGGATCTAGGGGGTCCGGAATACTGTTGCCATCAGAACAGCCCCCAAACCGGCCATATTGTAGTAGGTAAAAAGACTCGGTCTCTCCGGTAGATGACTCATCACTAGAGTAAACGACGGTCTCACCACCAGATTCCTATCTATCTTTAGTTTCCGCTCCATGGACGACTCCCACAAAGACACGCTTCATGGCAGGCCGAACCCGGGCAGGTCTCGCACGCTGAGCCATTTCGACGATGTCGGTGCAGATGTTCGGCTCAGGGCCTGATTCACCGATCTTGCCGATGAAAACGTGGATGCTACCGAAGGGGACCCGGTACCCATACTCAATTGAGTCGGCCTCGGGGCCCCAACCTGCGTCGTCGATGTAGATCTTGCCGCGATGAATCTTGGTCATCTGACCCACTGTGTATCCCTTGAGCCATTCGAAGCTGCCCTTTAAGAACTCGAAACCATCGTGCGATAGCCCCACGATGGGCGCCAACTGTCGTGGTTTTGTCATAGCAGATGTCCTAGCATAAGGACTTAGTCGTGGAGCCATCGCGATGGGTTAGCTTAAAGGGGTTAAAGCGGACAAATGACACATGGAATTATATACTAGTTTGGCCCCTTGCGGTGAAGGTAAATGACTACTCTAGTTGTTGCGGTATTGCTAGGGTTTTGATGACCAGGGAGTGAATCCGCTTTGCCCGTGTCTCGAGCTGTTGTTTGTTGTCCCTGAACCACCACTGGGTCATCCCTTTATATACACAGGATGACGCCCGTCCGGTTTACAGAATCCCGAGGCCGGCTCATAAACGTGTCCGGCTCGGTTTCTACCTTTCCTATCTTAGAATACAAGTTACGCACCATATGGCGATTTATGTCTATGGGCCCTAATCCGCCTTCGGGCCATGCGCCTTTTAGTTCTCTATAGTAACAAGCCATACTCCTTGTCTTCATGGGCTTCAATAGGGTTAATTTAGTACAGGTATAACCCGGCCCCTCCTGGGCGGTTTATACCTAATAGTCATATCCCCAACAGCCGGAGAAGGGATGCACGTGCAGATGGTGGTGGTGTCGCCTGATGAAGATGGTGCGGGCAACGGTCTGCCGGAGTCGGAGACGTTGCTCCTCCACCCTCTACAGTTGTCATCACCGTCATTGTCCTCCTCGTCGCTTTCGCTCGAGGAGGAGCTTTCATCATCGGTCGATCTCTCTGTGCAGCACCCTAAACGACCACCCGAGCGCCCGAAGATCTTGACGGAGAGCAATCCGTTCTCCATCAATTTGAAGTGGAGAACGTGCCCCTCCGAGAAGCCATGGGCACGGGCAAAGGTCTTCCAGCCATGACGAACATACATCACATGAGGGGTGGGGAAGTCGACATCAACCCTCACGCATCCATTCTTGCAGCCCCTCATGGGCAGCCATAGGGCACGTGGCTGCTCAAGCTGCATCTCCCACGCAAAGGGAGTAGGGAGACGAAGGTGACCACACACGAGCTTGTACTACCTGATGACAAACTTCCGGGGTTGATCGCCAACTTGGCCTTCCTCCAGGGGCGGAGGCACTGCCAAGGCACCGCCCCGTCCTCCTCGAGCGCCACAGTGACCACGACCACGTCCCCTTCCTCCTATAACTGCGGATGGTTCCACTGCCTCAGGGTCTGGGGGAAGAGGGGCGCGTTGTCGATAAGAAGCCCTCGTCTCCACCATCGGGGTGCCGCCACGTCCTTGCCCTCGCAACATGACTAACAGAGAAGGATCACGGGAGATGGGGAGAAGTGCGTGTAGAAGGACACTGCCCCAGCACCTTTTATAGGAAAAATGGAGCAGGGGGCTCGCTCCTCCTATGGGAAGCGGCCGCCCCTTTCTTCCAATACGGCCTCTCTGCACCCACCATGACTCTGGGGGCCGAGGCTGCCCCTCTGCACCAACCGTATGCGCTCGGGTTTGAAACTATGGCGCCCCTACCCGTGCCTTCCGTCCACCACCTACCATGCCCAATGCAAGCGCAACATGCGGCAAGGTGCGCGCGGAACAAGGGACGAGTGGGGCGGCAGTTTTCACCCCACGATCATGGTCGAGGAGAATCCGTGGGCCCAGGTACTCCCATGACGCCGTGCACCACGCGTGGGGGAATCGGAACCCGTCCTCGAAATCAAGACAAATGAAGCAGCAAAGGAAACCTCAAGGGGCCAATCCCTTCAGCAATCCTGCATGTGCACTTATTAGGCCCTACCCCGACGACACTCAGCAGCGTGTTCGGAGCAGGCCCGGGGGCTTATGTCGGTGCAACAAACCTTGGGTCTGTTGCCCAACTGTGCATAGACACAAGACCAAGGATGAAGCACCAGCTCAAGCCCAAGGTTGGAGAACCATGAGAGTCGAAGAACCAACACGCAGCCATAGATACCAAGGCCAAGCCAGAAGAATGAGATATCAACAAGAGAAGAGCCTCCCTTGCCGGGCAGGCGAGATCGGCAAGGGGCGAGGCCACCACCGGAAACAAGCCATCAGGGACTCCCCGATAGAGCCTGCCGGGGGTCACGGGGGGTAAAACGCCCTGCCAACCACTCAAGCACAACTCACGTCGTCGATCAGTGCGGTGTCAAGCCGTGAAGTGATTAAGTGGTAGCCATTCACCACATGGCAGTCATTCCCTACGGAAGAAACCCACAAAGGACACTCGTCCTGCGACGTGTCAGGGAAGTAGATGCGGAGCTAGCAAGACAGCCCGACGAGCCTTGCCGGGTGACCAGTGATGTGACACTAAGTGGTGCATTTAATGCACCCTGTCGGCCCGCAGAATTAGGTATGATAACATTGTTCGCAGTCATTTCAGTTGATAATGACCATTTTGCCACTGTGGTGACCCCTTGATCTATAAAAGGAGGCCCATGGCACCCATAGGAGGGGTTGGAAAGTTGACGAACCCCAGCCACCATACGCACATAGTCGCTGCGGCCCCGAGGCACGTCTTGCCGAGCAAGTGTACTATGCACCACCACATTCATTCCACCATCAAACCACCAAAGCAGGAGTAGGGTCTTACGCCTCGCGGCGGCCCGAACCTAGGTAAACTGCTTGTGTGCTCTCCATCGTGCTACCGTGCGCCGTTCTGCTCTTTGTGCAATGCGTCGTCCCCCCGCCGAACCAGCAAGGGGCCGCCCGATCCCATAGGTGGCTGCGGATATCCCACGACAATGATAATAGTCATACTGCTTACCACTAATGTCTTACTTTGATTCGACGGTATTTTTGGATGAAGTGGCCTGCACCGATATTACATTGGCGCTTCATCAGACTGGTTCTATCGACGTGCTTTGTCGACAGGTGGCTGGCGGGTGTCTGTTTCTCCAACTTTAGTTGAATCGAGTGTGACTACGGTCGGTCCTTGTTGAAGGTTAAAACAACACACTTGACGAAAAATTGTTGTGGTTTTGATGCGTAGGTAAGAATGGTTCTTGCTAGAAGCCCGTAGCAGCCACGTAAAACTTGCAACAACAAAGTAGAGGATGTCTAACTTGTTTTTGCAGGGCATGTTGTGATGTGATATGGTCAAGACATGATGAGTTATACGTTATTGTATGAGATGATCATGTTTTGTAAATTATCGGCAACCGGCAGGAGCCTTATGTGGTCTCCTTATTGTATGAATTGTGAATGCCATGTAATTGCTTTACTTTATCACTATGAGTTAGCGATAATAGTAGAAGCAATAGTTGGCGAGACGACCACGATGCTACGATGAATATCATGGTGTCAAGCCGGTGACGATGGAGATTATGATGATGCTTTGGAGATGGAGATCAAAAGCACAAGATGATGATGGCCATATCATGTCACATATTTTGATTGCATGTGATGTTTATCTTTTTATGCATCTTATTTTTCTTAGAACAGCGGTAGCATTATAAGATGACCCCTTACAAATTTTCAAGGTACAAGTGTTCTCCCTGAGTATGCACCGTTGCGACAGTTTGTCGTGCCGAGACACCACGTGATGACCAGGTGTGATAAGCTCTGCGTTCACATACAACGAGTCTAAGACTATTTTGCACATGCAGAATACTCAGGTTAAACTTGATGAGCCTCGCATGTTCAAACATGGCCTCCGAACACTGGAGACCGAAAGGTCAAGTGTGAATCATATAGTAGATATGATCAACATAAGATGTTCACCATTGAAAACTACTCCATCTCACGTGATGATCGGACATGGTTTAGTTGATTTGGATCACATGATCATTTAGATGACTTGAGGGATGTCAATCTAAGTGGGATTTCTTTAGTAATATGATTAATTGAACTTAATTTATCCTGAACTTAGTCCTGATAGTTTTTTGCATATCTATGTTGTTGTAGATCAATGGCCCGTGCTACCGTTCCCTTGAATTTTAATGGGTTCCTAGAGAAAGCTAATTTGAAAGATGATCGTAGCAACTACACAGACTGGGTCTGTAACTTGAGGATTATCCTCATTGCATCACAGAATAATTATGTCCTTGAAGCACCGCTAGGTGACAAGCCCCCTCCCGCTAATGTGGACGCTTTGAACGTCTGGCAGACGTGGTCTGATGACTACTCGATAGTTCAGTGTGCCATGCTTTAAGGCTTAGAATCAAGACTTCAAAGACGTTTTGAACGCCATGGAGCATATGAGATGTTCCAAGAGTTGAAGTTAATATTTCAAAAAAATGCCCGAGTTGAGAGATATGAAGTCTCCAACAAGTTCTATAGCTGCAAGATGGAGGATAACAGTTATGTCAGTGAACACATACTCAGAATGTTTGGGTACCATAACCACATGACTCGGCTTGGAGTTAATGTTGATGATGATAGTGTTATTGACAGAGTTCTTCAATCACCTCCAGTAAGCTATAAAGGCTTCATGATGAACTATAATATGCAGGGGATGCAGAAGACAATTCTTGAGCTCTTCGCAATGCTCAAAGCTGCGGAGGTGGAAACCAAAAAGGAGCATCAAGTGTTGATGGTTAACAAGATCACTAGTTTCAAGAAAATAAGGCAAGGGAAAGAAAGGGAATTTCAAGAAGAATAGCAAGCCAGTTGCTACTCCCGGGAAGAAACCCAAGTCTGGAGCCAAGCCTGAAACAAAGTGCTTCTACTACAAAGGGACTGGTCACTGGAAGCGGAACTACCTCAAGTATTTGGCGGATAAGAAGGATGACAAAGTGAACAAAGGTATATTCGATATATATGTTATTGATGTGTACCTTACTAATGCTCGTAGTAGCGCATGGGTATTTGATACTGGTTCGGTTGCTCATATTTGTAACTCAAAATAGGGGCTACAGATTAAACGAAGATTGGCTAAGGACGAGGTGATGATGTGCGTGGGAAATGGTTCCAAAGTCGATGTGATCGCCATCAGCATGCTACCTCTACATCTACCTTAAGGATTAGGTTTAGACCTAAATAATTGTTATTTGGTGTCGGTGTTGAGCATGAACATTATATCTGGATCTTGTTTGTTGCGAGATGGTTATTCATTTAAGTCAGAGAATAATGGTTGTTCTATTTAATGAGTAATATCTTTTATGGTCATGCACCCTTGATGATTGGTCTATTTTTGTTTAATCTCGATCGTAGTGATACACATATTCATAATATTGATGCCAAAAGATGCAAAGTTGATAATCATAGTGCACCATATTTGTGGCACTGTCGTTTAGGTCATATTGGTGTAAATCGCATGAAGAAACTCCATGCTGATGGGCTTTCGGAATCACTTTATTATGAATCACTTAGTGCTTGTGAACCATGCCTCATGGGCAAGATGACTAAAACTCCGTTCTCCGTAACAATGGAGCGAGCAACTGACTTATTGGAAATAATACATACTGATGTATGCGGTCCAATGAGTGTTGCGGCTCGCGGCAGATATCATTATTTTCTGACATTCACACATGATTTGAGCAGATATGGGTATATCTACTTAATAAAACATAAGTCTGAAACATTTGAAAAGTTCAAAGAATTTCAGAGTGAAGTAGAGAATCATTGTAATAAGAAAATAAAGTTTCTACGATCTGATCACGGAGGCGAATATTTGATTTACGAGTTTGGTCTTCATTTGAAACAATGTGGAATAGTTTCACAGCTCACGCCACCTGGAACACCACAGCGTAATGGTGTGTCCGAATGTCGTAACTATACTTTATTAGATATGGTGCGATATCTATGATGTCACTTACTGATTTACCGCTATCGTTTTGGGTTTATGCTTTAGAGACAGTTGCATTCACGTTAGATAGGGCACCATCTAAATCCGTTGAGACGACACCTTATGAACTGTGGTTTGGCAAGACACCCAAGTTGTCGTTTCTTAAAGTTTGGGGCTTTGATACTTATGTGAAAAAGCTTCAACCTGATAAGCTCGAACCCAAATAGGAGAAATGTGTCTTCATAGGATACCCAAAGTAAATTGTTGGGTACTGAAAGTGCGTTATATCGACTAGAGGGGGTGAATAGGCGATTTTTATAAATTCGTCACTTAGGAAATTCTAACTAAGGAATTTCCTAAGCAACAAACTACTTAGCAGCGGAATAGATACTTGGGTGCAAGCATAACAAGACAGTAGCATGGTCATCATGATGAAATAAAAACAAGCACAGAGTACAAGTAGCGTGTAAACATGATAAGTAGGCTGAGGATTTATGTAATGCCCCAGATGTAATACTTTCCCTTTTGGGCATATAATATATCTCCGGCTTCATCTAGTTCCATTCCGGGTTCTTTGTCTTTTGGGTTTTCGTCGTTTTGTTGTGTGAGTGTGTGGCTTTCATTCATATCATGTAGACATGTGCATCGCATTGCATTTGTGTTGTCGGTTGCATCCGGTTCCACGCGTTCCTTCCCGTTGCCCGTTTCGCGTTCCGGAGCTCCCTCACGTGTCCGTGTCGTCCCGTAGGCCTACTTTGGTGTTTGGGCGTGTAACGTTACCGGTGTGCCGCGAGGTTGTTGTGTGTGTTGTTGTTTTGTTGTGTGCAACCCGCCTCTCAAATCTCGTCGCGTTTGGACTACGTTTGCTATCCCAACAGTTATTCGTGTGGGTCCAAAGTGCCTCCACTTGTGGCCCAGAAACACCCCCTGCAGCGGCCCACTACTCTCTCCTAGGCCCATCTAAACTACCCCCGTGATCGGATCCGTCGGATCGCGATCGGAGGGCTCTAAACACCCCCACAACCCTAAACCTAGCAGATCTGATATATATTTAGTCCCCCTAGGTTCATTTGTGGGCATCCCTAACCTCTAGCCCCCTTCTCTCCTTTTTTTTCATGCAACACCAGGCTCCAACCGCCACTTGGCAGATCCCTCAGCCTCTCCATCGAACCAGTCGGTGGGAGGAGCTCGAGGCAGCTTCCCCACCGACAGCCGCCGCGATTTCCGCTGGATCAGGCGAGATCCTTCGATCCAGCAGAGCGCCGACCAGATCCCGTCGATCTCGGCCAGGTCAACGCTCGTCGAAGGCCGGGCCCCTTCGCTCCCTCCGCGCCGATCGCTCCTCCTCCAGGCCTCCCGCGACGACCGCACCACCCCGCGCCCGGGCCGCTACACCCCTCCGCCGCATCGAGCCAACCGATTCGGCCCGTCCCGCATCGCCTCTTGGGCCCGATCGCCGTCGCCACCGCAGCGCCAGCCGGCGACCCACCTCTCCAGCCTCCAAGCCGTACGCCCCCGCCCGGGCCTCCTTCGCCGCCAGGCCCAGCACCAGGCCGGCCTCGCCCGCCTCCCGCGCCCCCTTCGGGCCAGGCGAGCCAGCTGGGCCGCCCTCACCGCCGCCGGCCCACTCGCCGCCCTCCAGGCCGCGCCCCGCCTCAGCCGCCGGCCGGGCCGCTCCTTCACCTCTGGGCCGCCGCCTCCGAGCCGCCTGGGCCTCTCCATCCAGCCCGCGCCAGATCCGGGGCGTTATTTTGTTTTTTCCAGATCTGCCTGAGGTTGACTCCCCAATCCTTCTAAGTCCCAGTAATTTTAATGTCTGGTGCATTCTTATAACTGCTGTAACTTTGTGTGTGTTTGTCCGATTCGCGCATATAGCATGTCCAGACGTTCGTGGTGATTAGCACTACGTTTTATCTTTTGGTGTCATGCATGTTAGAGATCATCTAGGTGCTTGTTTTGCTGTTGCAAGAGTGCATCATCATATAAACTGCTGTTATGTGATGTTTGTATGCCATCTTTGCCATGTGATATCTTTTAGCTCGTTTATCCGAATGATGCAAATGACATGTCCACGTGTTCATCTTGACATGATCTACATGTTGTATGTGATAGGTTGCATGATAGATTTATTCTTGCCATGATTATCATCGTTGCAAAGTGCCATGTGGTTGTGATGTTGTTTCACTTGTTATGAAATGCCATCTTGTTGAGCTCGTTGCTATCGTTGTGTTTATCTCCATGAAGCATGCTTGTGTGTTTCGGAATCACCTTCATGTGTACTTTGATGAGGTGCTGACCACTTGCCATGTTTAGTTTCGAGGTGACTTAAACATGCTCTTTTAGATGCCATGATGAAATTGCTGTTTTAGGACTTAGTGGATTTTCACTAAGTCTGAAATCTGTAACGTTCCGATGCCATGTTTGCTTGCTGCTCTAGGACAAACCATGATAGATTTTGGGTGGATCTTGATTGTTCCTTGTAGTATATATTGTTGTCTATCCATTCATGTTCTCACATGCCTATTTAAGTGGCTGTAGCATGTTTATCTTTTGCTCCAAAGTTTCAATAAAATTCTGCTGCCAGAATTTTATTGTCAAGTTCAATATGTCCAGGCTTATTGCTATTGATCCGTGGCTCCTTTGGGGGTGCACCTTTGGACTTAATTGCTGTAGTATATGTCTAGTCTATGTTCATGTCCTTTGCCATGTTGTTTGAGTGCTGTAGCTTAATTATTTTGTGCTCCGAAGTTGCTATGTTGCTGTAATTTTCAGCTTTCGCTCATTTCTTGTTTCGGGCATAACTTTTAGCCCGTAACTCCGATTTCAGCGAATCTTATGTGAAACTTGATTGATTTTCTGTGTAGATTCATAACATCATATTGTTATCATGTTTTGAGGTGTTTTGCTTGAGTGCTATTTTCCGTGCTCCGTGTGCATCCTTAGTGCATCCATCATGCATCCATCATTTTCGAGTGCGCATTGCATCTTGTTGATTTGTGCTTGGTGTGATTGTTTTGTTTAGAGCCGGAAGCTGAGACCGAGTACGAGTATGAGCACGAGGTTTCCAACGAGGTTGAGCACGAGGACCCTTCTTACGATCCGAACGACTTCTCTTCAGGCAAGATGACTGAACCCCGATAACATTACTATCTTTGCCTATTGCTAGTAGTTCCGCTCTATAGTTTTGCTTCGATGCCATGTTTAACCAACCTACCTATGCAAACCGTTGCTTGGCTAAGTACGCTTCGCTCAGCCCTTCTTATAGCATTGGTAGTTGCAGGTGAAGATCGAAGATGCTTGCTTCATGTTGAAGTTTGGTTGGGTTATATCACACTATATAAATGCTTTAAATGAAATCATCTATATATTGGCAAGGGTGGAAGGCTAAGCCTTTTGCTTGGTGATTTGTTCCACTAATGCCGTTAGGAACCGTATAAACCGGTGTTATGTTCCTTGATTATGCGTTCCTAACACGGTTGGGGTGTATGGGACCCCCTCGATAAACCGCTAAGTGCTAAGTCTTTTCCAGCAAGTCCCAACATTGGTACTATTTGCCTAATACCTAAATAACTTGCATAGGGAGTAATTAACCCGAGTTCTTAATCAACAACCCCAGGCCAGTGCTCCTCATGAGTGTTGGTCCAAACCGGGGGTTCTGCGGGTCACCACAAGGGAACTCGAGGATTGATATAAACCTGTAGAATCGCCCATCCGGTCGTGTCCTGAGACTTAGATACGCGCGGCTACTATCAGGGTGTCGACACGCCGGGAGGATTTGCTGGATTAGCCTTACCTTAGTTCGGTATATCTTGAGCACGGGATTCCGAGAATACTCGGGTCTTCCCACTTTGGAGTTGCGACTCCGCGGATCGTGGGCTTGTAATGGGTCAAGTTGGAACACCCCTGCAGGGTTTGAACTTTCGAAAGCCGTGCCCGTGGTTATGTGGCAGATGGGAGCTTGTTAATATCCGGTTGTAGATAACTTGACACAATGTTTCTAATACACTACCAGCGTGTGTTCCGTGACCGTCAATTTCCGAATAGGGATTCGGGAGTTGAACACGGAGGGGTTATGTTTGTTGAGCTGTAGCTAGGATCACTTCGTGATCACTTCTCGTCCGAGGCTTCTCTTCTCGCTCTCACTCACGTAAGCTAGTTGCTAGTTGCTGCTGCAGACACTTACTCTTTTCTTCAGCCTTATCCTTTCCCAAGGCTTAACTAGTCTTGTTACCCGGGAACGGGATTGCTGAGTCCTCTGTGGCTCACAGTTACTTCACCACACCAGATGCAGGTCCAATTGTGAGCTATCCAGGTGATGGCACCGAGCTGGATTGGGAGTACGACGAGGAGCGTAGTCGGTACTATGTTCGTTATTCGGATGATCAGTAGTGGAGACTTCTACTAGGATTCGATCCGCCTGTGGTTTATTTATCTTAAGTTTGGTATCTTGACATTTGGATTTTGCCCTTAGAGGGTTGTGATATTCTTAATGTATGATGATTGAGACATGTATTGTATTTGTGTGACGTGGCGAGTGTAAGCCAACTATTTATGTTTACAATCCCCTCTTTTACATGAGATGTGCAAAGATTACCAAACTTGAGATCATTCTAGGATGGACTTATGCCTTTAAGTCGTGCCTCGACACGTAGGAGGTATAACTCCATCCTGGGCATTACAAGTTGGTATCAGAGCCTTCTCCGACCTAGGAGCCCCCACTTTTTGATCGAATCGTTGACAGTCGAGTCTAGGCACACACTGAAAATATTTGGAGTCCTATATTATATCGGAGAGTAGGATTTCTTTGCTTCTCATCCCCTTTCTCTCTGGTGAGGACTCCTGACGACTACTCTTGTCTCTCCTACTTTCAAAAATTGCACAATTTTTTTTAGGAATCCCGCGAGTATTCTGGGATTGTTTCGATGTTCTTGTGACGAGGATATTGTTCTCGATGCCTCCTGACATTAGGGGTTGTGGCAGTGTTCCGGGGAGTTGACCTTCGGCGTATTGTCGTCACAAGCATATCGCGGCAGTACTAAATACTTAAGACGGCCGACAACGAAAATCTCTCCTATACGGCCAGTGGCAAGATAACCCCGACATCACCCAGTACTGGGGAGGTAGTTCGAGAGTATTGCCATAGCTTGTTATAGTAGATGCTTTTCGAAGGTCCGAGGTACACAGTTTCCGAGAAAGACTGGTTATGTGTTGAAGGATGGATACACCTGGATGTAGGTTTAGAGTTGATTGCGCGGTGCTTCCCGTGTATCCCCAACACCTGATTGCATAACTGGAATCTTTCGGAAATTTATAGGTGGGTCTATCCAGTAGATCGTAGGCATTCTTCCAACGAATGCAGGTTAGCGAGTTCGGGGTTCTACATTGAGTGAAGTGGTTTATGACCGATGTTACTATCAGGAGTTGCATCTTAAAGGATCCTTGGCTATGCTGATCCGGGTATTGCAAAACCTTTTCGTAACGCGTTCATATGCTTTCAGCACAAAGATGTTAGAACGAAACTCCTCTCTTGTGTTTGTTCCCGTCTGTACCTTGTTGTTTTTCTTATTTTACCATTTGTCCCCTATGTGGCTTCTCGTGAAGATTGATGTTATCATTTAACTGAGAATTTCATTCGTTCCTCTTGTTCGAATGATTTCATTCGTTCTTATTGTTCGAATGATTATTGTGAAGACTTGTTGCAATTCATTCCATTGATTCAGCGTATACCTTCTATCAATCAATTGCTGATTCGTGGTCATCTATTTCAGGATGGCTCCGAAAAAGGTTCCCAACGCTAACCCAGAGGGTGAAGAGGTCCCAGATCGTCCTCCTTCCCCTCCTCCTCCGCCTGAGGCTTGGAGAGCAATTATGCAGACTACAGCTCAGAACACCCAGTTGTTGATGCAGATGATGCAGCAGATGCAAGCTAATCAAGCTAATCAGGGTGTTCCAGGGAATCAAGGCAACTTCTTCAACCAGCAGCACCATGCTACTCTCAACCAGTTCTTGGCCAACAATCCTAAAGCTTTCAGTTACTGTGTCGACCCTCTTGATGCTGAAGATTGGTTAACCGGCATAAAGAAGCATTTTGAGTGCAGTAACGTGAAGGAAGATGATTATGTGAAGTTTGCAGCCTTCCAACTGAAAGATCAAGCAGCTGACTGGTGGCAGCAGTACAAAGACTCCAGGCCAGGTCAAGTGATCTCTTGGGAGAATTTCTGCAAGGATTTTCGCTCGCACCATATTCCTACAAGTGTCATCGAGGGCATGCGTGAGCAATTCCGCAACTTGAAGCAGGGCTCCATGACAGTCTATCAGTATAATGTCAAGTTCCAAAACCTCGCCCGCTATGCTAAGCAAGACATTCCTGATGCCAAGAGCAAAATCTACAAGTTCCGTAGAGGTCTCAAAGATGAACTTCAGCTTGCTCTCACCTTGTTCGAGCCGGATGAATTCAACAAGTTCTATAACATGGCTTTGAAACAAGAAGCAGCTCAGCTTAAGATGGAGGCTTCTAAGAAGAGAATTCGAGATGCCGTTCACTCTTCCTCATCGTCTCAGATGGTCTCGAAGCATCAGAAATTCTAGCTTCCTCCTCCTCCAGTGATTCGAGCTCCATACAACAACTCCAACAACTCAAACAACAAGAACACTAGTGGACGTGGTTTCTCCCACCCACCCAACTCCAACAAGCAGTCCAAGCAACAGTTCCAAGCTCCAAGACTAAGTGCTCCTCCTACTCGTCCACTTTCTGAGGTGACTTGCTACAAGTGTGGCCAGAAGGGTCATTATTCCAACAAGTGCAACAACCCAAGGCGCCTTCCGCCTCCTCCTCCTGTCGGTACCGCTATGGTCAAGCATGATCCAAAGGCAGCAAGGGTCAATCTGATGAATGCAGCACAAGCGGAGAATTCTTCTGATGTCATTCTGGGTAACCTTCCAGTTTACTCTTTTCCAGCTAAAGTGTTATTTGATTCGGGTGCTTCACATTCTTTCATGTCATACCCTTTTGCATCCAAGCATAGTGTGACCACAGCAGCTTTACCAAGACAGTTGGCAGTTTCTTCTCCGGGAAAGCAGATGCATTCCAGTATATATGCTCCAAATGTTTCTATTCGCATGGGAGATTATCGATTTTTGGCTTCTCCGGTGGTTCTTGGTAATTCTGACATCGACCTCATCCTCGGAATGGATTGGCTTTCTCAGCACGATGCTCACATTGATTGTGCTCAAAAGGAAGTCAAGATGACTCATTCTGATGAAGATGTGATTATTTTCGCCTCCAGGGATAACACTATCAGGCTTTTCTCTCTCAATGATAAGGGCAAAATTAATGCCATATCTCAAATTCCGGTGGTGAATGAATATCAAGGCGTCTTTCCTGAAGAACTTCCAGGCATGCCTCCACACCGTCAGGTGGAGTTTGTCATTGAACTCGAGCCGGGTACTGAGCCAGCATGCCGGCGTCCGTACAAGCTCTCTCCGGATGAATTGAAGGAATTGAAGAAGCAGCTTGATAAACAGGAGAGTATGGGTCTCATCAGGCCTAGTACGTCTCCGTGGGGCTGTGGTGTCTTATTTGTCAAGAAGAAAGATGGCATGGAGCATCTCTGTGTTGATTACCGGCCATTGAACAAGAAGACAATAAAGAACAAATATCCGCTCCCCAACATCAACGAACTCTTCGAGCAGCTCAAAGGAGCTAAAGTGTTCTCTAAGCTTGACCTCCGAATGGGCTATCATCAAATTCGCATTCGCGAGGAAGACATTCCCAAGACGGCCTTCAGAACGAGCTACGGTTCATACGAGTATACCGTCATGTCTTTTGGTCTCGCCAATGCTCCTCCTACCTTCTCGAGGATGATGCATTACATCTTCAACCCCTATACTGGCGAGTTTGTGCTTGTGTATCTGGATGATATTCTGGTCTTTTCCAAGAATGAAGAAGATCACGAAAAGCACTTACGTCTGGTTCTTGATCGACTCCGAGAGCATAAGTTCTATGCCAAGTTCTCCAAGTGCGAATTTTGGCTCGATAAGGTTTTGTACCTGGGCCACATCATCTCAGCTGACGGCATTGCGGTAAATCCCGAGAAAGTTGAAGCAATTGTCAACTGGGAAGCTCCTCAGAACGTCAAGCAACTCCGCAGTTTTCTGGGTGTTGCCAGCTATTGCAGAAAGTTCGTTGAGAACTTCTCCAAGATTGCCAAGCCTCTTTCGAACTTGCTTCAGAAGAATGTCAAATACTTTTGGTCTCCAGAGTGTGAAGTGGCATTCAAAACTCTCAAAGAAAAGCTTGTCTCTGCTCCAGTTCTGACTCCTCCAGATGAATCCAAGCCCTATGAAGTATTCTGTGATGCTTCTCTTCAAGGTCTTGGTGGTGTGCTTATGCAAGATAAGAGAATTGTGGCATAAACTTCTCGGCAGCTCAAGCCAAGTGAGAAGAACTATCCCACACATGATCTCGAGCTAGCAGCTGTGGTACATGCTTTGATTACGTGGAGACATCTGTTGTTGGGCAGAAAGGTCGACATCTTCACTGATCACAAGAGCTTGAAGTACATCTTCACACAGCCGCATCTGAACCTCCGCCAGACTCATTGGGTTGAAATGATCCAAGAGTATAATCCCAGCATTGAATACACTCCTGGCAAGGCGAATGTGATTGCAGATGCTTTGAGCAGAAAGGCATATTGCAACAGCCTTCTTATCAAGCCGTGCCAGCCTGAGCTTTGTGAAGCATTCAGGAAACTCAACCTCCAAGTTGTTCCGCAGGGTTTTCTTGCAAATCTTCAAATTGCTCCTACCTTGGAAGATCAAGTCCGTGAGGCCCAGCTCAATGATACCATGGTGAAGAAGGTGAAACATGCTATTGCTAAGGGCATTCCAAAATACAAGTGCTTCCGTGTTGATGAGAGAGATACCTTGTTCTTCGAGGACAGACTCGTTGTTCCCAAAGGTGATCTCAGGAAGCTCATAATGGAAGAAGCTCATGATTCTCTCCTTTCCATTCATCCTGGCAGTTCCAAGATGTATCAAGATCTCAAGCAGTCTTACTGGTGGACACGCATGAAAAGGGAAATTGCCCAATTCGTGAATGAATGTGATGTATGCAGAAGACTGAAAGCAGAACATCAACGTCCAGCCGGTCTTCTCCAACCTCTTCCTATTCCCGAGTGGAAGTTCGACCACATTGAAATGGACTTCATCACTGGCTTTCCTAAATCCAAGCGAGGAAATGATTCTATCTTTATGGTGATTGACAAGCTTACCAAAGTCGCTCACTTCCTTCCAGACAAAGAATCAATCAATGCAGCTCAATTGGCAGAGTTGTACACTTCCAGAATTGTGTCCCTACATGGCATTCCTCAAGTTATATCCTCAGACCGTGGAAGTTTGTTCACTTCAAGGTTCTGGGACTCCTTTCAGTCCGCCATGGGCACTAAGATCAGGTTCAGCACTGCATTTCACCCTCAGACTAGTGGTCAAGTCGAGCGTGTGAATCAGATTCTAGAAGACATGCTCAGAGCCTGTGTCATCTCTTTTGGCATGAAATGGGAAGACTGCCTTCCACTTGCCGAGTTCTCTTACAACAACAGCTTTCAAGCAAGTGCCGGAAAAGCTCCGTTTGAAATCCTCTATGGCAGAAAGTGTCGTACCCCTCTCAACTGGTCTGAAACAGGCGAACGTCAACTTCTTAGCAATGACTTGATCTCAGAAGCCGAAGAGATGTGCAAAGTCATACGTGAGAATCTCAAGGCCGCTCAGTCGCGCCAGAAGAGCTACTATGACGGCAAACATCGTGATTTGGCATTCAACATTGATGATCATGTTTATCTCCGTGTGTCTCCGATGAAAGGAACCCAAAGATTCGGTATCAAAGGAAAACTTGCTCCTAGATACGTCGGGCCTTTCAAGATTCTTGGCAAAAGAGGCGATCTAGCCTATCAACTGGAGCTCCCTTCAAACTTCGCCAATGTTCATGATGTGTTCCATGTGTCTCAACTTCGCAAATGCTTCAAGGCACCTGCTCATGATTCCGTTTGAAGAGATTGATCTTCAACAAGACCTGTCCTACCGAGAGCATCCTGTTGCTATTCTCGAAGAAACCGAACGCAAGACCCGCAACAAGTCCATCAAATTTCTGAAAGTCAAGTGGTCACATCACACCGACCGAGAAGCTACCTGGGAACGAGAAGATCATCTTCGTGCCGAGTACCCTTCCTTTTTCCAGTCCTAGATCTCGGGACGAGATCTTTTTGTAGTAGAGGAGAGTTTGTAATGCCCCGGATGTAATACTTTCCCTTTTGGGCATATAATATATCTCCGGCTTCATCTATTTCCATTCCGGGTTCTTTGTCTTTCGGGTTTTCGTCGTTTTGTTGTGTGAGTGTGTGGCTTTCATTCATATCATGTAGACATGTGCATCGCATTGCATTTGTGTTTTCGGTTGCATCCGGTTCCACGCGTTCCTTCCCGTTGTCCGTTTCGCGTTCCGGAGCTCCCTCACATGTCCGTGTCGTCCCGTAGGCCTACTTTGGTGTTTGGGCGTGTAACGTTACCGGTGTGCCGCGAGGTTGTTGTGTGTGTTGTTGTTTTGTTGTGTGCAACCCGCCTCTCAAATCTCGTCGCGTTTGGACTCCGTTTGCTATCCCAACAGTTATTCGTGTGGGTCCAAAGTGCCTCCACTTGTGGCCCAGAAACACCCCCTGCAGCAGCCCACTACTCTCTCCTAGGCCCATCTAAACTACCCCCGCGATCGGATCCGTCGGATCGCGATCGGAGGGCTCTAAACACCCCCACAACCCTAAACCTAGCAGATCTGATATATATTTAGTCCCACTAGGTTCATTTGTGGGCATCCCTAACCTCTAGCCCCCTTCTCTCCTTTTTTTTCGTGCAACACCAGGCTCCAACCGCCACTTGGCAGATCCCTCAGCCTCTCCATCGAACCAGCCGGCGGGAGGAGCTCGAGGCAGCTTCCCCGCCGACAGCCGCCGCGATTTCCGCTGGATCAGGCGAGATCCTTCGATCCAGCAGAGCGCCGACCAGATCCCGTCGATCTCGGCCAGGTCAACGCTCGTCGAAGGCCGGGCCCCTTCGCTCCCTCCGCGCCGATCGCTCCTCCTCTAGGCCTCCCGCGACGACCGCACCACCCCGCGCCCGGGCCGCTACACCCCTCCGCCGCATCGAGCCAACCGATTTGGCCCGTCCCGCATCGCCTCTTGGGCCCGATCGCCGTCGCCACCGCAGCGCCAGCCGGCGGCCCACCTCTCCAGCCTCCAGGCCGTACGCCCCCGCCCGGGCCTCCTTTGCCGCCAGGCCCAGCGCCAGGCCGGCCTTGCCCGCCTCCTACGCCCCCTTCGGGCCAGGCGAGCCAGCTGGGCCGCCCTCACCGCCGCCGGCCCACTCGCCGCCCTCCAGGCCGCGCCCCGCCTCAGCCGCCGGCCGGGCCGCTCCTTCACCTCTGGGCCGCCGCCTCCGAGCCGCCTGGGCCTCTCCATCCAGCCCGCGCCAGATCTGGGCCGTTATTTTGTTTTTTCCAGATCTGCCTGAGGTTGACTCCCCAATCCTTCTAAGTCCCAGTAATTTTAATGTCTGATGCATTCTTATAACTGCTGTAACTTTGTGTGTGTTTGTCTGATTCGCGCATATAGCATGTCCAGACGTTCGTGGTGATTAGCACTACGTTTTATCTTTTGGTGTCATGCATGTTAGAGATCATCTAGGTGCTTGTTTTGCTGTTGCAAGAGTGCATCGTGATATAAACTGCTGTTATGTGATGTTTTTATGCCATCTTTGCCATTTGATATCTTTTAGCTCGTTTGTCCGAATGATGCAAATGACATGTCCACGTGTTCGTCTTGCCATGATCAACATGTTGTATGTGATAGGTTGCATGATAGATTTATTCTTGCCATGATTATCATCGTTGCAAAGTGCCATGTGGCTGTGATGTTGTTTCACTTGTTATGAAATGCCATCTTGTTGAGCTCGTTGCTATCGTTGTGTTTATCTCCATGAAGCATGCTTGTCTGTTTCGGAATCACCTTCATGTGTACTTTGATGAGGTGCTTACCACTTGCCATGTTTAGTTTCGAGGTGACTTAAACATGCTCTTTTAGATGCCATGATGAAATTGCTGTTTTAGGACTTGGTGGATTTTCACTAAGTCTGAAATCTGTAACGTTCCGATGCCATGTTTGCTTGTTGCTCTAGGACAAACCATGATAGATTTTGGGTGGATCTTGATTGTTCCTTGTAGTATATATTGTTGTATTTCCATTCATGTTCTCACATGCCTATTTAAGTGGCTGTAGCATGTTTATCTTTTGCTCCAAAGTTTCAATAAAATTCTGCTGCCAGAATTTTATTGTCAAGTTCAATATGTCCAGGCTTATTGCTATTGATCCGTGGCTCCTTTGGGGGTGCACCTTTGGACTTAATTGCTGTAGTATATGTCTAGTCTATGTTCATGTCCTTTGACATGTTGTTTGAGTGTTGTAGCTTAATTATTTTGTGCTCCGAATTGCTATGTTGCTGTAATTTTCAGCTTTCGCTCATTTCTTGTTTCGGGCATAACTTTTAGCACGTAACTCCGATTTCAGCGAATCTTATGTGAAACTTGATTGATTTTCTGTGTAGATTCATAATATCATATTGTTATCATGTTTTGAGGTGTTTTGCTTGAGTGCTATTTTCCGTGCTCCGTGTGCATCCTTAGTGCATCCATCATGCATCCATCATTTTCGAGTGCGCATTGCATCTTGTTGATTTGTGCTTGGTGTGATTGTTTCGTTTAGAGCCGGAAGCTGAGACTGAGTACGAGTACGAGCACGAGGTTTCCAACGAGGTTGAGCACGAGGACCCTTCTTACGATCCGAACGACTTCTCTTCAGGCAAGATGACCGAACCCCGATAACATTAATATATTTGCCTATTGCTAGTAGTTCCGCTCTATAGTTTTGCTTCGATGCCCATGATCTTCTTGCCAGCCTCCTACTTGTAACCATTGCCATGTTTAACCAACCTACCTATGCAAACTGTTGCTTGGCTAAGTACGCTTCGCTCAGCCCTTCTTATAGCATTGCTAGTTGCAGGTGAAGATCGAAGATGCTTGCTTCATGTTGAAGTTTGGTTGGGTTATATCACACTATATAAATGCTTTAAATGAAATCATCTATATATTGGCAAGGGTGGAAGGCTAAGCCTTTTGCTTGGTGATTTGTTCCACTCATGTCGTTAGGAACCGTATAAACCGGTGTTATGTTCCTTGATTATGCGTTCCTAACACGGTTGGGGTGTATGGGACCCCCTCGATAAACCGCTAAGTGCTAAGCCTTTTCCAGCAAGTCCCAACATTGGTACTATTTGCCTAATACCTAAATAACTTGCATAGGGAGTAATTAACCCGAGTTCTTAATCAACAACCCCGGGCCAGTGCTCCTCATGAGTGTTGGTCCAAACCGGGGGTTCTGCGGGGTCACCACGAGGGAACTCGAGGATTGATATAAACCTGTAGAATCGCCCATCCGGTCGTGTCCTGAGACTTAGATACGCGCGGCTACTATCAGGGTGTCGACACGCCGGGAGGATTTGCTGGATTAGCCTTACCTTATTTCGGTATATCTTGAGCACGGGATTCCGAGAATACTCGGGTCTTCCCACTTTGGAGTTGCGACTCCGCGGATCGTGGGCTTGTAATGGGTCAAGTTGGAACACCCCTGCAGGGTTTGAACTTTCGAAAGCCGTGCCCGCGGTTATGTGGCAGATGGGAGCTTGTTAATATCCGGTTGTAGATAACTTGACACAATGTTTCTAATACACTACCAGCGTGTGTTCCGTGACCGTCAATTTCCGAATAGGGATTCGGGAGTTGAACACGGAGGGGTTATGTTTGTTGAGCTGTAGCTAGGATCACTTCGTGATCACTTCTCGTCCGAGGCTTCTCTTCTCGCTCTCACTCACGTAAGCTAGTTGCTAGTTGCTGCTGCAGACATTTACTCTTTTCTTCAGCCTTATCCTTTCCCAAGGCTTAAATAGTCTTGTTACCCGGGAACGGGATTGCTGAGTCCTTTGTGGCTCACAGTTACTTCACCACACCAGATGTAGGTCCAGTTGTGAGCTATCCAGGTGATGGCACCGAGCTGGATTGGGAGTATGACGAGGAGCGTAGTCGGTACTATGTTTGTTATCCGGATGATCAGTAGTGGAGACTTCTACTAGGATTCGATCCGCCTGTGGTTTATTTATCTTAAGTTTGGTATCTTGACATTTGGATTTTGCCCTTAGAGGGTTGTGATATTCTTAATGTATGATGATTGAGACATGTATTGTATTTGTGTGATGTGGCGAGTGTAAGCCAACTATTTATGTTTACAATCCCCTCTTTTACATGAGATGTGCAAAGATTACCAAACTTGAGATCATTCTAGGATGGACTTATGCCTTTAAGTCGTGCCTCGACACGTAGGAGGTATAACTCCATCCTGGGCATTACAATTTAGGACTGAAGAATAGGGTTGAGGAAATTGAGAAAGTCTTCAGTCAAAGTCTTTAAACAGTATAGATCAAGTTCAACAACACATGAATGAGTAAATGGAAGAGTTGATGAAATGGAACCAATAGGCTTGATGAAAACAATGATTTGGTAAACCAGTTCCAACAACTGTGACAGTTGTACGTTCGGTTGGAGCGACTAGGTATTTAAACCTGAGGATACACAGTCCCGGACACCCAGTCCCGGCCACACAGTCCAGGACACCAAGTCCTCACCATATTCTCCTTGAGCTAAGGTCACACAGACCTTGCCCAATCACTCATGGTAAGTCTTCACAGGTGACTTCCAAACCTTCACAAACTCGGTCACCTGGCGATCCACAATTCCTCTTGGATGCTCTAGACAATTGATGCCTAACCGTTTGGAAGATCACAGTCTTCAAAGGTAACAAGCGTCGATTTCACACAGGAACAATCTCTTCAATGATCCTGTCACACCCTGATTTTCATGCCACGTTGCTTAAGCTAATAATCATACTAAAATTGTGGATTTACAAAAACTTTTGAGTGTTTTTTACTTTGCTTGATTGATTTTCTGTCTGTTGTTTGCTAGTGCTCTAAAAATCAAATAAATCCTCCAACTCTTATACTTCATCTCCTAGATCCAAAACCTTTTCCCAATGATCATGCCATGTGTATAGAACAGTATATAATTTTCTTATAAAAATATTTTTGGCCAAATAGTATTTTCTAAAATATGTTTTCCAAAAACCCCCGAATTGAGGTTTGCACTACAAGTACCTTATTTAGGGTGTGAATAATCTTTCAAAAAGTATATTTGAATCCTATTAGGTATAGGACTCCCATAAACCACAAAATTATAATTTTAAAAGTTATTTTTATATTTTATTTAAAAGCTTTTTCTTAAGGCCAGAAATGGTCTTTAATAGGGAAATAATATTTATCTATTTCTAAAATATTTGCCAAAATTCAGGGAAACTCATAGGACATATATTGTCCATATATAAGAGTTTCAGCACATGGTCATGTTCAAAATATTGGACAAATCCTTCCAAAACCCTTTCTGGATATTTCAAGCTTTTGAAAGATTTACAAAGGAAATATTCTCCAAAAATTCCAGGGAAATTCTATCATGTCAAACATGACATATTTGATGATCTTGCAAAGCCTCATGCCTTGAAGATCAAGGAAACATCATCTAATCCCCTCAAAACCATTTTTCTCCGTTTTGAAGTTTGAGCAACTTTACATTGCCAAACTTGTCCAAATGCTCTCAAACTTGGTGCACATGCTAGAATGGTCTAATAAGGTATCTAGACCAAATGGCACAAGCTTTGGAGAAGGGTAACTTGGTCAGAGTACCCCAAAACCATTTCTGTTCAAATTCAAATTTGAACAACTCTACATTACCAACTTTTTACCTGGAGCTTCAAACTTTGTGGGCATGATCATAACCTCAAATTATGACACTACACCAAGTGGTGCATCAAGGGGATATGGTTAGCTTAACTCAAACATGGTGAATCCATTTCTGTTGATTTCTAGGGTTTACAAGAGTTGCATTGGCAACTTTGCCCAAATGAGCTCAAATTTGGTGGAAGGGCCTAAATGTATGGGCCATTTGATACTGTTAAGTCTCATGTCAAGTGGAGCTATTTTGCTTGCCCAAATCTGCATCAAACACCTTCTGCCATTTTTCTTAAACCATTGTTTTGACCACTTTTACTATTCCCCTTGAGCTCAACTTTCTACCACAACTTCTCCTAGTCATCTTCTACCTCCAATTACTCTCCCCTGCCTCAGCTCAATCATTGGAGGGGGGTAAGACCCCAATTTACTCTTCTGGACAGCAGCAATCTCCTTCTTCCTCACCTCCCTCCTCACTCCAGTGGCCCTCCATGACAACATTGGGCAAGATGGACGCGACTAGAGCGGTGAGAACACGGCCGTGCCGGCCATACGGGCGCTTTGGAGCGCGCTACAGTGCGCTCCCGCACTGTAGCCGCGTCCTGCCCGAGGCACCCGACAGCCTGGGGCGTTGGGATCGTGTCTCCTGAGGTGCCCTCGACGTCCGTGACCTCAGACCTGTCGGCCCTATCCTCCCCTGCCCTCCTTCTCCCTCCGCGAGCTCGCCCGAGCGCGTCCATGGACGTTGCTCACGGTGCACCGCGGCCACGTCTATTTAAGCCACCCCGACCCTCTCTCTCATCTTGGTTAGGACCCCCTTTCTCCCGTGAACCTCCCAGATGAGCCCCCTCTCCCCTGGTGCTCTCTTCCCCTCTCCATGGCCGACGTGTCGCCGTCGGCCTCCTCCTAAATTCACTCCCTGTGGCCTCCGCCTCCCATTTTTGACTCCACTAGGACACCTGCAACCTCACCGCAGGTCTCTCCCGAGCTCCATTCGCTCCTCCCGGCGGCTGCAACAATTAAACCATCATCGGCATCGCCATCTTCCGCCATGGCCGTGGCTCTGCTCGCCCCTGTCCTCCCCTAGACGTGCAGGCAGTCGGGGCGGGTGCGGCGCTGTTCCCCAAGCACGCCCATGCCCTCGGCGCGTCCAACAGTGGCCGGTGGCGCCGGCTGTCGAAACCGGCATCGCCCGTGCCTCCTCCTCTGCGTCGGGCGGGGGGAGGACGACGAACCCGCCAGGCGGGCCCCGCCTGTAAGTGCCACGAGGCCGGTGGGAGCAACTGACGGGTGCCCCCCGATAAGTGGAAGCGCGCCAGCGAGGCTACGCCTTTCTGTAGTGGTGACGCCCGCCGTAATTACACCTTCGGCGTCACCACCTCCTTCGCGCCGCTGAGCCGCTGGGCTGAGCCCAGTAGGCGATGTTTAGCTGGGCTCCGCCCAGAGCACATTATAAGGTTGAATTCTTTTCCCTTATTCTTTTTCTAGACAACTTGTAAAATCCATACATAATTCAAATTAACTCCAAATTTGATGATTCAAATTTCTGGTAGTTTCTAAAATCATGCTCTATCACATGGTGCAACATGCACATTCTTCCAGAAACTTTTCCTTCACAAATTTGATGAGCCATTTCTTCATATTTATCAACTTTGCAAAATCCTAGGAAATTCATTTGAACTCCAAATCTAGTGAGACCAACTCCTAGATGCTTCTAAAATCATGACTTGATTAATGGGTGCCTTTGCTCATTATTCAAAAATATATCTCTGCACACCTCTTTCAAATCCATAAAACCCTTGATTCCATCATATTGAAATGTGCCCAACCACCCATTGATCATACTCCAATGAAACCACCTTGGTCATTTTTCATATGACCAGAGGTATCCTAGAAAAGTCCAACTCCTATTTTTAGAGCACTTTTATTTTTGCCTTGTTGTGTTGCTTATTATGATTGTTTCCATCGTTAGTTGACGAAATAAACGGAGTACTCGGAGATGGACCAGAAGGTTTGAAGGCTCGGAAGGATAAGGCAAGCAGCCCTTTGACCATGTTCGAGAAACCTTTTTATGCATGTCTCATAGCACCTTATTATCAATGCATCGGAATCATGTAGAAGAGGTGACCACCTTGGTTGGTACCTTTGTTACTTTGCTATTGAACTTGCATCAAACATGACCCTACCTTCCTATGAGGGTTATGTGGGTGGGAGTAGATAGATTTATGCTATAGTAGTTGGCTACGCAAAATGGGTCAGGGTTATGCATTGAGTGAAACAAGTGTGGTTTGACATACTTGCAAATAACCCAGTGGGTGCCACTAATGCCCCTGGGAGTTGATGAGGAACTAGGGCACTACTTGGTGAAGAAGTAGTGTACTGAGGCTTGATGAAAGTGTTGTTTACAGAGATGGATTAGATTTATGTGTGACTACCGTCCCAACCAAACATGGACAACCACTCTACCCTTATATGGGAAAGGGCATTATTGATTACCTAGGTCGATACTAGCATGGTGCCCGCATTACTAGTGACGGGGGTGACATGAGGTCACTCTCGGGACGGGGTCGTGCTTGGATAGGCGGCCATGACTGTCTTTACAGGGCACCGGACACACCGTTGGTACCCCGTGCTTGTGGTATGTGATGAATATGGGGGCGAGGCTCCACAAATTTTAATATGTGAAATGTTTGGCACGGGGCTGTTACCAATCGAGTGGACTCTGTGTTAGTGTCGTCTAGGGAAAGGTAGTGATCGGGTGCTTACCCCGGGTACTTGAGGTACCGCGGGTCGTGAATGACACGGAATTTCCCCGGATCTTGTGGGTAAAGTGTGCAACCTCTGCAGAGTGTCAACTATTCGAATAGCCGTGTCCGCGGTCAAGTACAGTTGGGTGGTGCTACTTAGACTATGTCCATAAGTTTCTGGAAAACAACACGGTTTGGGTAAATCTGTTGATGTGATTGTGAGAAAGTCACAATGAGCTTGAGCATGAGTTGATTACAACTCTTTCTCGATAATGATGTCTGTGACCTCCGATACTTGTTGCAGACACATGCATGTCCATGTTATATGTTGATCATACTTGCATATGAAAAACTAGCTTTCCGCAAAACTGCCAATCTAGCAGTAGAGCCTTGCATTATTATTCTGTCATCACACTTGGGTTGCTTGCGAGTACATTCAAAGTACTCATTGGCTTGCCACTGGTTATTTTATTGGCCAGGCATGAGTGAACAGGATATGATGAAGATTTCTTGGTGACGAGCATGCGAGCTAGGATGCTTCCCAGTCAGAATGCCTGTAGGGTTAAGGTAGATGGCATGGGTCCAAGTTATTATTGAAGATTTCCGTTGCGATGATATACTCAAGACTTGACCATAATGGTCCTATTTGTGTAATACGGTATGTATGGATGTAAGACTCTTGTTATTCAGCTTATGTGTGTTCAGTGAGCATTGATCTCTGGGATCACTGTACACGTGCATTCGGTGATCACGACTTATGAGTCGGGGTCCCCACAGAGCTGGTATCAGAGCCATCCTGACTGTAGGAAGCCTTAGTTAGCATGGTCGTTAGTTAGGGTTAAACTATTTTCAAAACTATTACTAGTTTTTAAAACTATCTATATTTCTCTTCCCTTCTCAGTTTTTCAAAAACTAGGATATACTTAATCTCTCCCCCCTTCAAAATTGTTGGTCGCTAGAACCCTTATGCCCCAGACCACTGGATTTTCTGTAATCCTCGTGGAGTGCACCTTGCCAAACACTCACCCGCCACTTCTGCACACAAGATTGGCGACACCACGACAAGACGATACCAACAGAAATTACATCCTCGATGAATGAGGACATGAAGACCCAGAAGATGGTGATACCCTTGACAGTGCCCCAAGAAGATGCAACATTGGCCTATGATGACCAGGGTATAGGTTATGCAAAATCATGATATACATCGCTAATAGAGTAATCCTGTCACTAATGTTGTTGTATCAGCAACCACCGGTGGGTGAGAACCTCGTCATTTGGTCCGCCTCACTATATTTAGCAGGAAAACGGTTCTCTTCGTTCCCCCTCCCCCCGCTCTTGGTGCCGACGTTGTCACCAACGAAACCGACATGTTGGACCTCTATTATGCCTTGTTATTGTCATTGCATACGGATTGCCTACCTGGTACCCTCGGCGTCCCAGAAGGCACAACGGATCGTCATGATTAAAAGAGACAAGAGAAGACCAAGTCAATGCCAGCTACAAGGAGACACCGTCACCACATCATCTCATCGAGCAAAAAGTTGTTGAAGATTCTTCAGGCTCAACCCGGATCGTTCATCAAATAACTACCAGGGACATAGCAACGCCTGAGGAAAACTCAGGAGACTGCACGAGGCACAAGTCACGACACTGAGTCCGAGAACCCCTAGGGTAGGATGAGTCGTGTACCCCCTATGCGCAGTCGAGTCCGTATGATGGTTCGAATAGAACCATGATTGTGTGTTGCTTGCTTTTATTTGTTTGTGTTTTGATATAAGTCGCACTTTTGCCCCAGGCAACAAGTGCATGGCTATATCACCTTCCTTGCCTTGTTTCTTTTGTTTCGGCCTTTTTGCACCTGTTTGTTGCACCTGCACTATAGAACCCCCTTTAGGCATTCCCCTCCTCTACGCTACTTTTTCCGTCTCTTCCCTCTCCCCAACTGAAGACCCGCAAGACAAGATGCACCAAGGATTCTACCTCGGCAACCAACTGGCACTGAAGACTCCTGCCACGACCTCCACGACCAAGTGCAACCCCGTAGAATTATGTTTAACCCTCCAGGCTGGAGACCCATTCCTAGACCCTTTGAGACTTCACGAGGCACTCCAGCACGAACCCTTAACCATGTGCCTAACCCATAGTATTGCGAGAGAACCAGTTAAGCCTTTATAACCATGCACAACCCTGGGTTCGTAAAGGAGCTAGAGGACACAGTGAGTGAGCACATTTCCATCCTAATATAGCACAAGAACTGACGATGCCATAGATAGACCAATTTGAGGATATAAGACAGATGACTTGGAGGCTTTATATCAGTGGCTTCGAGGAATTCTCTAAGACCTTGATGGATTGTGAGGTTTTCATATTGGTGGGATCATGACTTTGGGGAAGCATGTAGGAGTACCCGTTCGACATGAGATTTGGATTTATGTAGGTGATTCTGGTTGGTATAAATGCTAGATATGCCTGCATGGTTCGGAGTAAATTGGATTTAGACCGATGATCTTGATCATGATACCATGCTTCTCGGTGGACAATAATTTAGGATATTGGATTATTTGTCGGAGATGATTTAGGGATCTATATAAACGTGACCTTGGAGTTTACTTGACCCGGATATTGGAAATTTGGTGGACTTACTATCGTAATGCATAGTCCTTCCAAGTATTTGGGTATTATAGGTACTTGAGATCTTGCGGAACACCATGGACATCGGATTTGTAGAATTGTTGGATCATGTGGTGATTGATGGAAAATTACCGGGCTATTGGAGTTGATCTATAGGAAGGAAACAAAATCTTGGAGTGGCATATGACGTGTTTCCTTAGAATAGAGATGCATTATCGTGAGCCTTGCAAGAATAGATTGAGTGCTTGGATTGTGGAGTTTAAGTTAAGCTTAGCAGCATGTATGATCTACCCATGGATTTTAGGGGTAGACATACATATGGATTTGGGGATCGTAGACAAGTACAATTTTGTTAGACCGCCTCTTGAGAGTCATGAGGATATGTATGGCATGAGTGGTGATTGAAGCTGGTCTATGCGAGAAGATGCTTTTTCGTTCGGAGTACTAGATAGAGCTATTGGCATCTCAGAAACTGTGCTTAAGGATAAGATACGTTCACTCACTCACTAGAATCCTTGAAACCCTTAAGCCCCACCAAGCCACAACCTGGTCAGATTCTGACCACGGGCCTTCGCTCTAAGTCAGGAAGACCTTGCAAATACTCAACGGAGGCCACCACCAATACCCCAACCTACCTTGAGTACCCCATAGACCTCATGGAGTAATTGGGCAAGTTGGGTAACATCATTATTTGATGGCCTACTTGTCTGCCCGAAGACAAAAGAAGAGGCGGACAGCTGGATAGAAGACATTTGAAGACCGCCCTGTCAAGAAGGAAGAACTACACCGACCACAGTCATCAAGAAGTAAAATTCCGCGTCGAAGACCGGGCGTATCTGCAAACCACTCCTCTTGAAGGGACCGAGGATTTCCATGTCGAAGGGATGCTCACTCCAAGATTTATCGACCTTCTTCAAGTTCACTTCCAGTCAAATAGTAGACGGCTCCCAGCTAGATTTACCACCTGAGATACCCTCCGTGCACCAAATTTTCCACGGGTCACAACTCTGGAAATACTTCTTACTTCCTAACTAGCCCGGTCCCCTCAAAGACATCGATCACCGAGCCTTTGACAACTAACCCAACCTAACCTGTGCAAGAAACCCCTCAGCAACCTGCATCAAAGGCAACAAGCAGGAAGCCACACCACCAAGTACTTCAAGATCCCATGGAGCACCACTCGGAAGCAGAACCAGCAAGAAGAAGTGAAGACTACCCATATCCAAGACTCCGTATTTCCTTTCCACGCCTAGTCTGGGAATCTCGGGGACGAGATTCTTGTAAGGGGGGTAGGTCTGTCACACCCTGATTTTCATGCCACATTGCTTAAGCTAATAATCATACTAAAATTGTGGATTTACAAAAACTTTTGAGTGTTTTTGACTTTGCTTGATTGATTTTCTGTCTGTTGTTTGCTAGTGCTCTAAAAATCAAATAAATCCTCCAACTCTTATACTTCATCTCCTAGATCCAAAACCTTTTCCCAATGATCATGCCATGTGTATAGAACAGTATATAATTTTCTTATAAAAATATTTTTGGCCAAATAGTATTTTCTAAAATATGTTTTCCAAAAACCCCCGAATTGAGGTTTGCACTACAAGTACCTTATTTAGGGTGTGAATAATCTATCAAAAAGTATAGTTGAATCCTATTAGGTATAGGACTCCCATAAACCACAAAATTATAATTTTAAAATTTATTTTTATATTTTATTTAAAAGCTTTTTCTTAAGGCCAGAAATGGTCTTTAATAGGGAAAATTTATTTATCTATTTCAAAAATATTTGCCAAAATTCAGGGAAACTCATAGGACATATATTGTCCATATATAAGAGTTTCAGCACATGGTCATGTTCAAAATATTGGAGAAATCCTTCCAAAACCCTTTCTGGATATTTCAAGCTTTTGAAATATTTACAAAGGAAATATTCTCCAAAAATTCCAGGGAAATTCTATCATGTCAAACATGACATATTTGATGATCTTGAAAAGCCTCATGCCTTGAAAATCAAAGGAAACATCATCTAATCCCCTCAAAACCATTTCTGTCCATTTTGAAGTTTGAGGAACTTTACATTGCCAAACTTGTCCAAATGCTCTCAAACTTGGTGCACATGCTAGAATGGTCTAATAAGGCATCTAGACCAAATGGCACAAGCTTTGGAGAAGGGTAACTTGGTCATAGTACCCCAAAACCATTTTTGTTCAAATTCAAATTTGAACAACTCTACATTACCAACTTTTTAACTGGAGCTTCAAACTTTGTGGGCATGATCATAACCCCAAATTATGACACTACACCAAGTGGTGCATCAAGGGGAGATGGTTATCTTAACTCAAACATGGTGAATCCAGTTTTGTTGATTTCTAGGGTTTACAAGAGTTGCATTGGCAACTTTGCCCAAATGAGCTCAAATTTGGTGGAAGGGCCTAAATGTATGGGCCATTGGATCTTGTTAAGTCTCATGTCAAGTGGAGCTATTTTGCTTGCCCAAATCTGCATCAAACACCTTCTTCCATTTTTCTTAAACCATTGTTTTGACCACTTTTACTATTCCCCTTGAGCTCAACTTTCTACCACAGCTTCTCCTAGTCATCTTCTACCTCCAGTAACTCTCCCCTGCCTCAGCTCAATCATTGGAGGGGGTAAGACCCCAATTTACTCTTCTGGACAGCAGCGATCTCCTTCTTCCTCACCTCCCTCCTCACTCGAGTGTCCATCCATGGCATCCAAGGCCACAGCCCATTACTTTACTCCTCCCCTGACCCCCTAGACAACATTGGGCAAGATGGACGCGACCAGAGCGGTGAGGACACGGCCGTGCCGGCCATACGGGCGCTCTGGAGCACGCTACAGTGCACTCCCGCACTATAGCCGCGTCCTGCCTGAGGCACCCGACAGCCTGGGGCGTTGGGATCGTGTCTCTCGAGGTGCCCTCGACGTCCGTGACCTGCAGACCTGTCGGCCTTATCCTCCCCTGCCCTCCTTCTCCCTCCGCGAGCTCGCCCGAGGGCGTCCATGGACGTTGCTCACGATGCACCGCGGCCACGTCTATTTAAGCCACCCCGACCCTCTCTCTCGTCTTGGTTAGGACCCCCTTTCTCCCGTGAACCTCCCAGACGAGCCCCCTCTCCCCCTGGTGCTCTCTTCCCCTCTCCATGGCCGACGTGTCGCCATCGGCCTCCTCCTAAATTCACTCCCTATGCCCCCCCTCCCATTTTTGACTCCACTAGGACACCTGCAACCTCACCGCAGGTCTCTCCCGAGCTCCATTCGCTCCTCCCGGTGGACGCAGCACTGAACCCATCATTGGCATCACCATCTTCCGCCATGGCCGTGGCTTGCTCGCCCCTGTCCTCCCCTGGACGTGCAGGCAGTCGGGGCGGGTGCGGCACCGTTCCCCAAGCACGCCCATGCCCCCGGCGCGTCCAACGGTGGCCGGTGGCACCGACTGTCGACGCCGGCATCGCCCGTGCCTCCTCCTCTGCGTCGGGCGGGGGGAGGGGGGAGGGACGATGAACCCGCCAGGCGGGCCCCGCTTGTAAGCGCCACGAGGCCGGTGGGAGCAATTGACGGATGCCCCCCCCCCCGATAAGTGGAAGCGCACCAGCCAGGCTACGCCTTTCTGTGGTGGTGACGCCCGCCGTAATTACGCCTTCAGCGTCACCACCTCCTTCGCGCCGCTGAGCCGCTGGGCAGAGCCCAGTAGGCGATGTTTAGCTGGGCTCCGCCCAGAGCACATTATAAGGTTGAATTCTTTTCCCTTATTCTTTTTCCAGACAACTTGTAAAATCCATACATAATTCAAATTAACTCCAAATTTGATGATTCAAATTTCTGGTAGTTTCTAAAATCATGCTCTATCACATGGTGCAACATGCACATTCTTCCAGAAACTTTTCCTTCACAAATATTATCAAATGCCATTATTCATTTTCTGTGATGAACTTTAGAAAATCACAGAGGGCTCAAATTTGATCCAAATGCAGTGGTTCAAATTCCTAGGTCCTTGTCATATCCAAACTTAGTTTTGGAACATTTTTATTAATACCTTCTGTACCCCACCAAATAATGAGCCATTTCTTCATATTTATCAACTTTGCAAAATCCTAGGAAATTCATTTGAACTCCAAATCTAGTGACACCAACTCCTAGATGCTTCTAAAATCATGACTTGATTAATGGGTGCCTTTGCTCATTATTCAAAAATATATCTCTGCACACCTCTTTCAAATCCATAAACCCCTTGATTCCATCATATTGAAATGTGCCCAACCACCCATTGATCATACTCCAATGAAACCACCTTGGTCATTTTTCATATGACCAGAGGTATCCTAGAAAAGTCCAACTCCTATTTTTAGAGCACTTTTATTTTTGCCTTGTTGTGTTGCTTATTATGATTGTTTCCATCGTTAGTTGACTAAATAAATGGAGTACTCGGAGATGGACCAGAAGGTTTGAAGGCTCGGAAGGATAAGGCAAGCAGCCCTTTGACCATGTTCGAGAAACCTTTTTATGCATGTCTCATAGCACCTTATTATCAATGCATCGGAATCATGTAGAAGAGGTGACCACCTTGGTTGGTACCTTTGTTACTTTGCTATTGAACTTGCATCAAACATGACCCTACCTTCCTATGAGGGTTATGTGGGTAGGAGTAGATAGATTTATGCTATAGTAGTTGGCTACACAAAATGGGTCAGGGTTATGCATTGAGTGAAACAAGTGTGGTTTGACATACTTGCAAATAACCTAGTGGGTGCCACTAATGCCCCTAGGAGTTGATGAGGAACTAGGGCACTACTTGGTGAAGAAGTAGTGTACCGAGGCTTGATGAAAGTGTTGTTTACAGAGATGGATTAGATTTATGTGTGACTACCGTCCCGACCAAACATGCGCAACCACTCTACCCTTATATGGGAAAGGGCATTATTGATTACCTAGGTCGATACTAGCATGGTGCCCGCATTACTAGTGACGGGGGTGACATGAGGTCACTCTCGGGACGGGGTCGTGCTTGGATAGGCGGCCATGACTGTCTTTACAGGGCACCGGACACACCGTTGGTACCCCGTGCTTGTGGTATGTGATGAATATGGGGGCGAGGCTCCACAAATTTTAATATGTGTAATGTTTGGCACGAGGCTGTTACCAATCAAGTGGACTCTGTGTTAGTGTCGTCTAGGGAAAGGTAGTGATCGGGTGCTTACCCCGGGTACTTGAGGTACCGCGGGTCGTGAATGACACGGAAGTTCTCGGATCTTGTGGGTAAAGTGTGCAACCTCTACAGAGTGTCAACTATTCGAATAGCCGTGTCCGTGGACAAGGACAGTTGGGTGGTGCTACTTAGACTATGTTCATAAGTTTCTGGAAAACAACACGGTTTGGGTAAATCTGTTGATGTGATTGTGAGAAAGTCACAATGAGCTTGAGCATGAGTTGATTACAACTCTTTCTCGATAATGATGTCTGTGACCTCCGATACTTGTTGCAAACACATGCATGTCCATGTTATATGTTGATCATACCTGCATATGAAAAACTAGCTTTCCGCAAAACTGCCAATCTAGCAGTAGAGCCTTGCATTATTATTATGTCATCACACTTGGGTTGCTTGCGAGTACATTCAAAGTACTCATTGGCTTGCCACTGGTTATTTTATTGGCCATGCATGAGTGAACAGGATATGATGAAGATTTCTTGGTGACGAGCATGCGAGCTAGGATGCTTCCCAGTCAGAATGCCTGTGGGGTTAAGGCAGATGGCATGGGTCCAAGTTATTATTGAAGATTTCCGCTGCGATGATATACTCAAGACTTGACCATAATGGTCCTATTTGTGTAATACGGTATGTATGGATGTAAGACTCTTGTTATTCAGCTTCTGTGTGTTCAGTTAGCATTGATCTCTGGGATTAGTGTACACGTGCATTCGGTGATCACGACTTATGAGTCGGGGTCCCTACAGATCCTCAATCACTTTGGGGTATTAGGTATTTGGATTTTGGGTTTTTCCTCACTTGATGATTTTTGCTCAAAGTCCTCGGAGGATGGGTTGCTCTATTGTTAAGTGTTAGTTTCTCTCGGAGCAGCCAACTAACAAGTGGTTGTAGGGGGCGGCTATTTATAGCCTAGGGAGCAGCCCAACATGATAAGACATAAATGCCCTTCAATGATATGATCGTTATGGTGGGTAGATATTTTGGGACAGCTGACGCATAGCACAGCAACAGTCGGAATTTTGAGTATCAAATTCCTCAGGGCTATCATGTTCCTCACTCGTAGGCAATCCGCACTGTCGAATTCCTAACACTTCAGTCAAAACAAATTCCTTAGAGACCAGAAGAACTTCGTCTCTGTCACTGAAGAAATTGACTGAACTGTATGAGATTTCCAATGGCTTCACTCGAAAGCATTGGGTAGTATAGGATTTGAGTTGAGCATCACTTGGAAATACGTTTCCTTAGTTTTTCCTCGACGCCCTTTAACAGTACGGTGTTTCCTATGACTCAAGAAAGAGAAAATGAAACTACGAAAACAAAAGTCTTCACGCTTCATAATCCTCGCATGATTATCCAAGTCATCAAGGGCACACCAATTTCTTCACTTTCAAAATCATCATAAAGTCACCAGAAATCCAAAGTATTCAGTCGAAAACATTCATTTTTATGGGTCGAATTTCTTGTAACACCCCAAGTGTAATACCTTCCTTATATGGCAATATAACTTTTACCATTTGATCCTTGTCCTTTCCTTGGGGGTTCTTTTCAATTATGTTTGTCTTGCACTGTCATATTATCTTTTCTTATGCATTCATACATTACTTCATCATCATCATTGCATCATGATCATCATGGCATTTCACTTGTCATTGTGCATGGCTCATTCCTAGTATGTTAAGCGAGTTCCTTTTGATCTTGTTGTAGTGGTGGATGCAAGATCATGCCCATTCTTAAACCCCCCTCTCAACTAGCACCACTTCCTCTCCTTTCTTTTCCATTCTTTAAATTTGGCAAGTGTCTTTTACCTCCTCTTTTAATGTTAATCTCCTCAAAACTTCTTTGTTACCTTGTCCTAAGCCACTGTGCAAAACCTTACCTTATTTTGAAATGATTTGGTCAGGTTCAAAAATGACAGAAGTTTGAACCATATTCAAACTTGTTTTATTTTTCTACCTCTAAAAATGTCCAAGTCATTTTAATAAAATAGGGCATAATTCCAGGAGCTAGGGAGTATTTTATTTCCCCCTAATTTCTTTTCTTATTACCTAGGCTTTTCCATTTTGTTTTCTGCCTGAAGAAAATGAAAAAGGAAAAGAAACCAGTAGCAGCAACAGCAGCAGCGCAGCCCAACAGCCAACAGCAGCTTACTGGGCTTGGCCTCCCCCTTCGGCCCAGCTAACCAGCGCTAGCCGACCCGCGCCAGCCAGCCCGCGCGTCCCTCACGCCATTTCTCACCCACACACCCACTCGCCCCCTCTGTCGCGTTTCCACGTTGAGGACTCGGGCCCGCAGGTCAGCGTCCATGCATAGTGCCGCACCGGCCTTTCTTCTTCCTTGCATTCGTGCCATGGGGACCACATGCGAGCACGCCGTCGTGCACCGTCGTCGTCTGGCCCCTTTTAAACTGTCTCTCCTTGCTCTTTAGCCCTCTAGGGTTCACCTCTTCCTCATCCTGCCGCCAGGTGAGCTGAGAGCCACCAGATCCACCGCGCCATCGCAGTCGCCGGCGTGCCCCTCACCCTCCGCTGCCTCGCCAAACGTGCCCTTCTTCCTTCCCGACGTCAACTACGTCCCCTACGCCTGCTAGACGGAGCTGAAGGCCACAGCTTCTTCTTCTTCTTCCTCGACGTCGACTCCGGCCACCGCAAGTGCTCGATCGTCGTCGCCGTCGACTCCGACCACCTCTCGGCTAGCCGAACACACCACCGTGTTCGTGGTGAGCTTCTGCTTCTCCCCGTGCCCTTTTCCCCTTCCTTTGCGCCGTCTAGAGACTAGTTCGCCGAGCGCCCTAGCTCATCACCGTCGGACCTCGTTGCCAACGAGTGCTCCGACCCCCTCTCGCCTTGTTTAGATGCACGTTAGCTTCCCCGTGCTCAGCTTAGTCGTTTTCCCCCTGTGTAGTTGCGAGTAGAGCCCTGGCCTCGCCGCGTTCATCTCCGCCGCACCGCTTCTGTCACAACTCGCCGGCGTCGACTCCGTCGTCCTCTGGCCCATCTAGTGGAAACCAGAGGTGCAGTATTCCTCCAGGAACACATCGCACACCTCCGCCGCTCCAATTGGTCGCCGGAGCAGCTCCGACGAGCTCCTCCGACCGCCCCTGCTTCTTCCTCTGTTCTGCATCTTCAGTTTAGTCAAGTGGCAGCATTCCTCTTCTTTGTTAGATACACGCAGCTAGCCTAGTGGTGTGTCTCTCGTTTAGTTAACCAACAGCCTGGGTTCGAGTCCCCGCACGGCCAGTGGTATTCGGCCCTTTTTTATGTTTTCTGTTTCACTCACAGACTGGCCCCACATGGCAGTCTCCCAGCGCACTCACACCCACTTCGACACCCACAGGCGCCATGCTAGTTCCCCCTGGACCCACTAGTCAGTGGCTAGGGCTAGCCCAGGCTGGGTCTGCTTAGTCCCTTTTCTTTTCTGTTTTTGTTTTAATTTCAGTTTTTGCATTTTCTTTGCATAATTCATATCTTTTAATATATGCATTTGTTCAAAATACTTTATATATGAAAACTGCCTAGTTTTTAGTGTAGAGTATTTATATGCAGTTTGTTGCCATGTTAAAAACATTTAAATTGTTGTTTGAATTATTTTGACTTTAAAATATGCTCAAACTTGTTAAATTCATAACTAAATAACCGTAGCTCCAAAGCTGACAAACTTTATATGTATTTGGGAGGAAAAATGTGTAGATTAAGATGGTGCTGTAACTTTGCATGTTTAACAACTATAAAATATGGTTGCATCAAATCTGTCCTATATGTGTTCTTATGTACAGGCGAGTTTCCCGATATTGTTGTTTGTTCTTTCCGGCCCATTTAAAATGCTAGCATGATGTTGTTGTTCCTAGTTGCACCCCTTACCATGTTAAGCAACTTTTAAAACTTGTTGGGTGCTTGCTTAAATGAACTACATAACCACTTGTGACTATGTTTGTTCTTGTTTTCCTTTTGCATGTGTCCCTACATGTGTGGTGATCTTGTTTTTGTCATGTCACTTGTGCACTCATCTTTCCCCTAGGAGTTGCATCACATCCTGCCCATATTCATATGCATCATATCTTGCATCATGTGTTTGAGCATTGCATAATGATTGATTGTTGTTCCGGTGTTGTATTGCTGTGTTGGTTAGAGCCCGGTGACGATTCGGAGTTTGAGGTTCCTATCGACACTGAGTTTGAGGAGCAAGGTTACGATCCCTCCGCAGACTTAACAGGGAAGATGACCATTCCCTGATATCACCTCTATCTTTTCCTATGCTAGTTGTCTCTCTCTTTAGCTATGCCTCGATGCCTATTCCTGTTTGCCAGCCTCCTATTGTTGCCATGAAACACTCTAACTGCCTTCTTAGCAAACCGTTGATTGGCTAAGTACGCTTTTGCTCAGCCCCTCTTATAGCATTGTTAGTTGCAGGTGAAGTTTGAAGATTGCTCCACGTTCGGACTTGTTTTACTAGGTTAACACAATATGTATCTGTTAAAAACTAATGCACCTATATATTGGCAATGGGTGGAAGGCTTGGCATTCTGCTTGGTGTTTTGTTCCACTCATGCTACCTTAGGACCCGATAAACAGGTGTTATGTTCGTTGATTTTGCGTTCCTAACACGGTTGGGGTTTATGGGCCTCCCTTGATAGTTCACTCTGCTTAAAGCTTTTCCAGCAAGGCCCAACATTGGTTTCACATTTTCCTAATAACTAAAAATTGCATAGGGCGTTGCAAACCCGAGTTCTTAATTAACAACCCGGGCCAGTGCTCCTCGTGAGTGTTGGTCCAAACTGGGCAGACTGCGGGGCCACCTTGGGGAAACCCGAGGGCTGGTATATACCTGTAGGATGTCCCATCCGGTCGTGGCCTGAGACGAGATACGTGCGGCTACTATCAGGGTGTCGGCACGCCGGGAGGTCTTGCTGGATTAGTTTTACCTTTGTCGAAATATCTTGAGCACGGGATACTGAGGATACTCGGGTCTTCCCACTTTGGAGTTGCGACTCCGCAGATCGTGAGCTTGTGGTGGGCTAAGTTGGGACACCCCTGCAGGGTTTGACCTTTCGAAAGTCGTGCCCACGGTTATGTGGCAGATGGGAATTTGTTAATATCCGGTTGAAGATAACTTGACACCATATTCATAAGAATACATTACCTGTGTGAGTAACCGTGATGGTCTCTTTCCAAAGGGCTTCGGGAAGTGAACATGCCGGGGTTATGTTTGACCGTGAGTAGCTAGGATCACTTCTTGATCAACTTGGTGAATGTTGGCACTTGTTCTCTTCTCGCTCTAAACTTGTTAAGCTAGTTGCTTAGTGCTTGCTGCAAACACTTTAATAACCTTTCCACAGCTAAGGCTTTGGTAGTTTTGATACCCGGGAACAGGATTGCTGAGTCCTTGTGGCTCACAGATTCAACACACACCAGATGCAAGTACCGGTGAGAACAAAGCAGTAGATGGATCAGAACTTCAGTGGGAGTTCGATGAAGAGCGTGGTCGTTACTATGTTTCGTATCTCGACGATCTGTAGTGGTTCTTACTAGGAGGATCCGGGCTTGTGTTTATGGTATCTTTCTCGTTTGGATTTCGTCTGTAGTCGGACCCTGTGTTATTTGGATGATGGTATGTTATTGTATTCATTGTGTGATGTGGCGAGTGTAAGCCAACTATCTTTTACATTTTCATCCCTGAACTTTTACATGAGATGTGCAAAGATACCATACTTGAGATCATTCCAGAATGCGCTTATGTCTCTAAGTCGTGCCTCGACACGTAGGAGACATAGTCGCATCCTGGGCATTACAAGTTGGTATTCAGAGCCTTCTCCGACCTAGGAGCCCCCTGATTGATCGAACCGCTGACGGTTGAGTCTAGGCACACACCAAAATGTTTTGAGTCCTATATATATATTGGAGAGTAGGATTTCTTTTTACTCCTCATGCCCTTCATCGCTCTCGTGAGGACTCCTGACGTTGTTCTATCTCCTCTACGCTCAAAAATTTCACCAAATTTTTTTAGGATCAAGCGGGTATTGTTTGCATTGTTCCGATATCTTTGTGACGAGAACATTGTTCTCGATGCCTCCTGTCATTTAGGGGTTGTGGCAGTGTCCTGGGGAGTTGAGCTTCGAGGTGTTGTCATCACACATGTATCGTAGCGGTTCTGCAATACCAGAGGCGGCCGACATCGAAAACTCTTCTATGCATGTCTGGTGGTGAGATAACCCCGACGTCACCCAATACTGGGGAGATAGTTCGGGAGTATTGCCACAGCTAGTATAGCGGATGCGTTTCGAAGGTCCGAGGTAAACAATTTCCGAAGATGACTGGTTATGTGTTGACGGATGGATACAGCTGGATGTAGGTTTAGAGTTGAGTGTGCGGTGCTTCCCCTGTATCCCCAACACCAGATTGCATAACCAGAAAGCTTCAGGAATTAATAGGTGGGTTTTCAAGTAGCTCGTAGGTAATCTTCCAACGAGTGCATGGTATGAGGTTTGGGGTTCAACATCTAGTGAAGAGGTTTCATGGGCGCTGTTCCAATTGGGAGTTGCATCTTAAATGATCCTTGGCTATGCTGATCCGGGGATTGCAAGACCCTTTGTAACACGTACCATGTGGCATTCAGCACGAACATGTGGGTCGAAACTTCTATTATGTATTTGTTCCATCTGTACCTTGTTGTTTTACGCTATCATTTTGTTCTCCCAAGTGGCTTCTCGACAAGTTGTTGTACCGCTATGGAATTCATACGTTCAATTTTGTTCGGATGTTCATTGTGAAGACTATATGTTGCAATATCTAGCCATTGATTCATCTTATCTATTATTTTGCTTCAATGGCTAATAGTTGTCATCATCTTCAGGATGGCACCTAAGAAGGTTCCCAACCCGAACCAAGAGGGTGAGGAAGAGCGTCCCCCTAAGTGTCCTCCTTCCCCTCCTCCTCCGTCTGAGGCATGGAGAGCGATTATGCAGGAAACCAGCTAGAACACTCAGATGCTCATGCAAATGATGCTGAATTTGCAAGCCAATCAAGCAAATCAGGGCAATCAAGGGAACCAAGGCCAATGAAATCCGTTCAATCAACCTCACTTTGCGACACTAAACCAATTCCTGGCAAATCAGCCCAAGTCTTTCAGTTACTGTGTGGACCCGCTAGATGCTGAAAATTGGATCACAGACATCAAAAAGCACTTGCAATGCAGTAACATCAGAACTGAAGATTATGTCAAGTTTTCCGCCTTCCAACTCAAAGACCAAGCTGCAGATTGATGGCAACAGTACAAAGACTCCAGAGGTGGTCGTGAGATCTCGTGGACTGATTTCTGCCGCAATTTCAGTTCTCATCACATTCCAACAAGTGTCATTGAAGGCATGCATGGGCAATTCCGCAACCTGAAGCAAGGCACCATGTCCGTCTATCAATACAATGTCAAGTTCCAGAATCTTGCCCATTATGCGAAGCAAGACATCCCCGATGCCAAGAGCAAAACCTACCAGTTCCGAGGTGGTCTGAAAGATGAACTCCAACTTGCTCTCACCCTGTACGAGCCGGATGAATTTGACCAATTCTACAATATGTCTCTCAAGCAAGAGGCAGCTCAGCTCAAGTGTGAAGCTTCCAAAAAGAGGATAAGAGATGTTGTTCACTCCTCCTCTTCCTCTCAAGTGGTTGACAAGCAGCAGAAGTTCTGGCTACCGCCTCCTCCAGTCCTCCGTCCTCCAAGCAACAACAAGCACTCAGGTGGTCGTGGATTCTCCCACCCACCCAACCCAAGCAACCAGTCCAAGCCTCAGTTCCAAGCTCCAAGACCAAGTGGTCCTTATCATCAGCCTCTTTCAGAAGTTACTTGCAACAAGTGTTCTCAGAAGGGTCACTATGCCAACAAGTGTCCAAACCCAAGGCGCCTTCCGCCTCCTCCACCTGAGAGCAATGCTATTGTCAAGCACAACCCCAAGTCAGCAAGAGTGAACTTGATGAATGTAGCTCAAGCAGAGAATTCTTCTGATGTGATAATTGGTAATCTTCTAGTTAACTTTAAACCTGCAAAAGTCTTGTTTGATTCGGGTGCATCACATTCCTGCATGTCATATCCATTTGCATCTAAGCACAACGTGGACATAGTGGCCTTACCAGAGAAGTTGCAAATTATTTCTCCGGGCAAACACATGACTAGTGGTATGGTGGCTCCGGATATATCTATTCATATGGGTGATTATAGTTTTCTGGTTTCCCCGATTATTCTCGGTAACTCGGACATTGATCTTATTCTTGGGATGGATTGGCTCCCGAAGCATGATGCTCTTATTGATTATGCAAACAAAGAGGTCAATCTAACTCATCCTTCCGAAGACGTGATTATCTTTGCATCTCGAGGTAACACAATCAGGCTATTCTCTCTTAATGACAATGGCAAGATTAATGCCATTTCTCCGATTCCGGTGGTTTGTGAATATGAGGATGTATTCCCTGAAGAGCTTCCAGGCATGCCTCCCAACCGTCCAGTTGAATTCGTCATTGAACTTGAACCCGGTACCGAGCCAGCATGTCGGCGTCCGTACAAGCTTTCTCCTAAAGAGTTGAAGGAGCTGAAGAAACAACTCGATGAGCAAGAACGTATGGGTCTAATCAGACCAAGTACTTCTCCTTGGGGTTGTGGTGTTCTATTTGTCAAGAAGAAGGATGGCACGGAACGCCTTTGCATTGATTACCGGCCATTGAACAAGAAGACAATAAAGAATAAGTACCCGCTCCCCAATATCAATGAATTGTTCGAGCAGCTCAAAGGAGCCAAGGTTTTCTCGAAGCTCGATCTCCGGATGGGTTACCATCAGATTCGTATCGGTGAAGAGGATATTCCCAAGACCGCATTCAGAACGAGTTATGGCTCCTATGAATTCACGGTCATGTCTTTCGGCCTTGCAAATGCTCCACCCACTTTCTCTCGAATGATGCACTTCATATTGAACCCCTACACCAATGAATTCGTTCTCATCTACCTCGATGATATCTTGGTATTCTCCAAGAATAAAGAAGGCCATGCCAAGCACCTCCGTTTGGTCCTTGACAGGCTCCGTGAGCACCGATTCTATGCAAAGTTCTCCAAATGTGAATTCTGGCTTGATAAAGTCCTCTATCTTGGCCATATTATCTCTGCTGAGGACATTTCTGTTAACCCCGAGAAGGTTGAAGCTATTGTCAACTGGGAACCTCCGCAGAATGTCAAACAACCCCGAAGTTTCCTCGGTCTTGCAAGCTATTGCAAAAGGTTCGTTGAGAACTTCTCCAAGATTGCCAGGCCTCTTTCCAACTTGCTGCAGAAGAATGTCAAGTACTCGTGGACTCCTGATTGTGATGTGGCATTTAAGACACTCAAAGAGCAGCTCATTTCTGCTCCGGTTCCTACTCCTCCGGATGAGTCCATGCCTTGTGAAGTCTTTTGTGATGCTTCATTGCAAGGTCTTGGTGGTGTTCTCATGCAAGACAAGAAGATCGTTGCATACACTTCACGTCAGCTTAAACCAAATGAGAAGAATTACCCCACACATGATCTTGAGCTAGCAGCAGTTGTTCATGCCTTGATCACGTGGAGACACCTTCTGTTGGCCAGAAAAGTGGACATCTTCACCGATCACAAGAGCTTGAAGTACAACTTCACTCAGCCAAACCTTAACCTTCGCCAGACTCGTTGGGTTGAGATGATTCAAGAATACGATCCCAGCATTGTGTATACTCCTGGCAAGGCCAATGTCATTGCATATGCCTTGAGCAGAAAGGCTTATTGCAACAGTCTCCTTCTCAAACCGTTCCAACCTGAACTTTGTGAATCATTCAGGAAGCTCAACCTCCAAGTTGTTCCGCAAGGATTTCTTGCCAACCTTCAAGTTGCTCCTACCTTGGGAGATCAAATCCGTGAGGCCCAACTCAGTGATGCTATGGTGCAGAAAGTGAAACATGGTATTGCAAAGGGTACTCCTAAGTACAAGTGCAATCGCATTGATGACAGAGACACTTTGTTCTTTGAGGACAGACTTGTGGTTCCCAAAGGTGATCTCAGAAATCACATAATGAACGAAGCACATGACTCACTCCTCTCGATACATCCAGGAAGCTCCAAGATGTACCATGACCTCAAGCAATCATATTGGTGGACTCACATGAAAAAGGAGATTGCCCAATTCGTGAACGAGTGTGATGTCTGAAGAAGAGTGAAGGCAGAGCATCAACGTCCAGCCGGACTCCTTCAACCTCTACCTATTCCCGAGTGGAAATTCGATCACATTGAGATGGATTTCGTCACCGGTTTTCTCAAATCCAAGCGAGGAAATGATGCTATCTGTCAGGACCCCGATCCTAAGTCACACAGGTCTAGCATGTAACACATCATATCACTTTGCGGCCTCATGCACGGTATCCCCACGGGTGCCACCTTACCTAGCCCGGGACCGTTTCCGCATTTTGGCACACGTATATGATAGCGTCGCTAGCATCCATGTGACAGAGAACCCGGGCCGACATGACTAGTTATAAACCAAAAGTGGCGCTAAATTACGGAGACAGGCATACATGACCCAGCAACGAACGTGTCGGTCATCAACGTATGAACCCAAGTCGTAGCAAGCTATAAGGACTTAAAGGAACAACGCGTGACATTTCCCCTAAGGGACATACACAGGAATGAAGAAGGACACATGCCGGCCAGCCTAAGTGTTCCGGAGCAGTAGAAAGCTACCAAGGCTTAGTGGAAGCACTAGGAGACATTTCCCTATAAGATACTAGGTGTCGGATCCAACACATAGCAATACACATTACACGTACACATAACATGCAAGTATGTGCCGTACAACATGGCATCACAACATAACTCAACGACTCATATAGATAAGGCCCAGAAGAGCCACCAACATTTATTACAAGAAGTGGGTCTCATGACCCAACATAGAGAGCATACATGCAATGGAAGCATAACATGTCTGAGTACAGACAACTACAAATGAAAAAGGCTGAGAAGCCTGACTATCTACAAGACCCTCCCAAGGGTACAAGATCGTAGCTGAGGTAACAAGCTAAACGTCGAAGACCACGCGGAACAACTAGTGAGACTGGAGTCTCTCTGCAAAAACATAATTTAAGCAAACGTGAGTACAAAGGTACTCAACAAGACTTACATCAGAACTAGCTACATATGCATCAGTATCAAAAAAGGTAGTGGTGGAGGTTGACTGCAGCAAGCCAGCTTTGACTCGGTGGCTATCCTGAACTACGACTGCAAGTAACTCTTTTGTGGTGGCGCACACGAGTCCACATATTCACCAATCAATACACCACTATGGATCCGCTCCCGTCTCCCTACGAGAAGGCCATCCATAGCACTCACGCTTATCTTGCGCGTTTTATAGTATCCACTTTCACTTGTCTATGAATTGTACAGGTAACCCAGAAGTCCTTTACCGCGGACACGGCTATTCGAATAGATCATTTATAACCCTGCACGGGTGTACTTCTTCACACACGCTCTCCCCACTTACCGCCGTTTACACGACATGTACTCGGCAACCTGCAAGCGGAAGCCCAGCGAGGGTGTCGGCCATGACCCGACTAACCACACAAGTCTCTAGTCCAGGTTTATCGCCTATTTGGGTTCCATCCGTGGGGAGATCCGTCCGGGGTGTCGCTCACGGCCCCAAACGATGTGTACAGGGCTTCTGGGCCACCAAACGGGCAACTCGGTACACCCGGCCACGTACCTGTCGCATCACAACCCACCCCGAGTGTCAGCGCTGCGCATGACCTCTAGTATACTACAAACACCAGAAACTAATTGCAACTCCTGGACAGAGATCAGGTTGATTAATAAGTCGAGAGAGCTTGGAGTGCCCTGAGCTGAATGTGTGGTAGTAGCTGTTCATGGATCACAAACACAGAACTCAGTTCTTGAGGACGGTTTCAATGAGACAACCCACCATGTACTCCTACATGGCCTCTCATCGCTACCTTTAGCAAATCGTGTCCACACACTTAGCTCACACACAGTAGGACATGTTCATCACCATTCCAATCCATCCCCGATGAATCAGACCTGACTCAACTCTAAGCAGTAGCAGACATGACAAACAAGCATGAATGAGTAGGCGCAACATGGCTCAAACAACTCCTACTCATGCTAGTCGGTTTCAACTATTTACTGTGGCAATGACAGGTCATGCAGAGGAAAAGGGTTCAACTACCGCAACAGGTAACAGTTGAAGCCTAATGCAGTAAAAGAAAGCAGGAGCGAGCACGTGGGATTGTATCGGATTCCTCAATGGGGTTTTGCTTGCCTGGCACTTCTGAAGATATCATTATGTCTTCATCAGTGTCATCGATCACATCATCGGAACACGTCTACTGAGAGGGGACAAACACCAGGAAACAAGAGAGAACACAATCAATGCAATGCGACAATATGATGCATGATCATGACATGGCAATATGTTGTTGATTGAGCTAATGCAACTAGCAACCATATTAAATGAAGTTGGTTTGAACCAAAGGTTCAAATTCAAACTACATATGTGATAATTCAAATTGTCCTAAACAGTGGCTGTAAGTTATTCAAACATGCATGAAAATTCCATAAACAGATTCTTTGGATTTTTCTGATCATTTTTCATATATAAATTGTTTTCATTGGAGTTATAGATTATTTTCTGTGATTTTTAGAAGTTTTGGATATTTTTTGAAATAAATAAATCATTTAAGATTTATTTTAAATTCCAGAAAACATTTACTGCATCAGCATGACGACAGCAGGTCAACAGACCGAGTCCAAGTCAACCCTGACATGTTGGGCCCACGTGTCAGTGTCACCACTAATTAATAGAGTTAATTAGCACTAAGTTAAATACTAAACTAAGTTAATTAGGGCCTAGGCCCACATGTCAGTTACTTCTATAGTTAATAGGATTAATTAGCACTAAACTAACCCTAACCTAGATTAATTAGGGGCCAGGGCCCACTTGTCATGGACTCAGGGGAGTCTAACCCGGTGGGCTTGGGTCAAACCCACCGGCGGTTAGCCGCCGGTGACCAAAGACCACGGCGGAGGCTTCGGAAATCGCCATCCGGCGATGGTTTGATGCGCGACTAGGCTCTACAGAAAGCCTGGAGTGCTCTGCTTCTAGTGGTGCAGGAAGCAGCAGCTTGGTGGCCTAAATCGACGGCGGCATCGACTTGCGTGGCGGCCGGAGTTCGGGCATCGACGGAATCGATGCTGTGGTGCACGAGGGGAGAGGATGATGATTGCTACGGGCTCGTGGAGGTGCGCTGAACGTGAAGGAGTGCTTGGACGCGTGCTTCGGCAACTGTGGCCACGACGGTGACATGGCCGGCGGCGAGGAGCGCTCGACTCCGGTGGTTGATGTGGCTAGGGGACGAAATAGGTGACGGGGCATGGGGGAAACGATACCGAGGCTCACCGTGGTTCTTCTGGTGCTGCTGGCGAGGCAGGGGAGGCACGGGGTCTAGCGAAACGACGGCGGGATCGCCGACACCCAAGGTCGAAAACGGCGGCGTTGGCGAGGCTCCAGGGTGTCCGACGGGGCGTGGCTCCACGGAGAGGGAGAATAGGTCACGGCGAAGCTTCTGGTCACTTCGCGGGGGTGTGGGGGAGGCTGTGGCTGCGAGGTTCACGGCGGCGAGCTCGCACGGCTCTCGGACATGGCGAAAGGAGGCGAGGGAGAACGAAGAGGGAGAGTGAGAGAGGTCGGGCGGATCGGGATGACACCGAGGCGTTCATCCACGCGTTTAGAGGCTCGGCGGCAAGCAAGAGGTGGCGTGCGGTGGTCGTGCGCGCGTCGGGCACGCGCTGTGCATCCGACTGGCGGGAGGAAGAAGACCTCCCTGCCCCTGGTGGGTTGGGCCGGCCAGATGGGCTGCCAGGTGAGCGCCACGTAAGTTCTACCTCTCTCTCTTTTCTATTTCTGTTTCTGTTTTCTATTTTTGACATTTGTTTTGGCTTTTTTAAAAATGCCGGAGCATTTTCAAAAATCATGAGACTGCTTGTGGCCACTGTTTGGATTATTTCCAACAGCCAAAATTTCAGTTGATGAATATTTGAACATTTAAAATAATATATAAAAATTAAATGCCCAAATGCAAATAAGGTATGATTTAATTCAATGTCCAAAATCTTCCACAAAATGTTCACTAAATTTGGTTTGGTCTCAAGGCCTTGCCAAAATTATCAAACATTGATGAAGGCATTTTGGGCTCATTGAAAAGATTTGAGTAAACCCTAGTTGGATTTGAGGGGGTGCTGGGGGTTTCTGCCATCCCCATTTCAAGTTTACTTTGAAAACAAACCTGATGACATGACGATCATGCAGAGACAAACAAAGGCTAATCTAGGGCTGTGACAACTCACCCCCACTAAACAAGAATCTCGTCCCGAGATTCAAGACGTGAGGTAAGAAATCAGAGGGGACACAAGCTAACACAATCTTCTCGATCTAATTGCACTTCATAAGAATGTTGATTGCTTGCATCATGTTGATCTTGACATCCTTGCTTTCGAGGTCTTTGTCCAACACGGTGATGACGAAAGAAACTCTGCGGTAATTGATCTTGTTAAAGATCGAGCAACTCAAGATCAACTCATGGAGTGAGACGTTGAAACATCTCTTGAGCTGAGACACGGAACACTCATCCAGAGGGATGGAGTGAAACAAATGATGAAGGTTCACTTGGTAGGCAACCAATTCCATACCTAAGGAAGATGGTGATCAATGTCACCGGACGGGGCACCTTAGAGAAGGTGACTCGTAGAATTATTCCCTTAAGTGGCAAAAAGAATTAATTTTGATATAGTGATCATGGAAATTCTCTATACCAGCCTAAGGTGATCACAAACGATCATTTTACGGAGTTCGAGAGAACGACATACTCCGACTAGCATGGATGATGTGGACTGTCTTGTTGAAGACAACGCCAAGGTTGATTTTTCTTATCACTGGAAATGGATGGGACCCATGGTAATCCCACTTTTGAAGATAATCTGAAACATCAGTTGCTGACAAGGGCAACCCATGGAAAATTGGCACAATGGTGGTGCAAGCTAGGAACAAAATGCAAATGTTGGAATGTTCCAACCATCATAACTGTCCGAGATTCAGATCTGGTTGGCAACGGGACATTTCAGACATCATGTCTGGAAAATGGGGAGGTAGCATCACAAATCGTCGAGATGACGTTGCGAGATTCTTGGGAAATGAACTACGATAGCAAGCTCCAAAACATGAGCAGGTTTTGCTACATACACGCATGTGAACATGCTATCCTAGACGAGCATGACCACGTAGTAGTCTTATAATAAAACACTACCGAGTTCAGGTTGGGAACCATCGTCGAGGATATCGAAGTCCTTACATAAGTCCGGATTGGCTCTTAAGAAGGAACTTCTTCTCCTTGAACAAATCAATTAGTGGCTTGGTGTGCTAGGGACACATATCGAATGGAGGCGGCCAACCTATCAAACCATAGAGTACTTCGCACATGCATAACTGACTTGGGATGGTACCAGAGGAAACAAAACAATCTTTCTCGAACTCACAATGACAACTTCCACCAAATGCACATGAATTCGACGAAGTCACTTCTTCCATCCAACATATACCTCATGAACGAAACATGAAGGTAATGCTTACAAAGTTTCCAACACTAGCTTAATGCCCAACAAAATCATGGAGAAGATAAGGATGTTGTCGATGGGCTCAACAATAATTCATCCAGGTTTCCATATAGATGGAATTCCATGACAATGTGAACAAAGTGATAGCATTGGTCAGACCAAAAGATGTAATGGTGTATGCTCGAGGGATCAACCACGAGTAAGACAACATTACGAATATCGTTGGTTCTGATTTGACTTGACAACAGCCCATACTCAAATCAACGTTAGGATAAGAAGATATGTCCAGCAACTGAACACGAAGATCAATTGATGAAAATATCTTCTTTCTTCAACACACACACAAAAGATATCCCTTCAAAATGAACTACGTTAGATCAAGCTTTATCCTTCCAACTCTCCAAGTTATTGTTTAACTTAACCAACTAGCTCAGGATATCCAACACAGATTCTTGGAGACGGGGTGGTTTATAAGTAAACCAACTTGATCACGAGCTCAACATAATGGTCAGGGAACAACCTGGTAATACTTCCAAGAAGATATTCGGAAAATCATGAACCACTGACATGTTATTAAGCTCGAGAACAATCTTGCTTTTGAGGCAAGATGATATGATCAAAAGAGCGAGGGATTGACACAATCCTAAATCATTGGCCGAAGAGCGCATCAGAAACAAGGACTAGGTATCACGATCAATCTTAGAATAGTGATTCAGTAACCAACACGCTAAGAATGAAATTATCGCCCATTAACTACCCGGCAATGGAGTCGTTGCTAGGAGTATTGATTTCACACATCACGATTCACTTGTCAGTATTCTGGTTACAATAACACGGAGACCGAGGAATGAACGATGATGGTGAGAAGTATTACTGTATCAAGATTTCACGGGAGGTGGTGCAATCCCCATGACATTCTTGACATAAAAGAGGGAAACACTCCAAGGTAGAGCAGAGCAAAAGATGGATTGGCATTTTGATCTGCGGAATACAACTGCTTTGACCCAATCCTCGATATGGATGAGGTACTGGAGTTTGTTTCTCCTAGTCATTCTGAAATAGAATGGATTGACGGACCAAAGAATATTAGGCATAGATAACACAAATGCACAACTACTCTTGACTATCAACTGATAGACAGGGTCATAATATAACTAAAGGAACAACTCAAAGGAACATATATCTTTCTGAGTTGTGGATGCATAGATTAGCATGTCGAACTAGTTCAACATATTTCTTTTGGATAACCCATGCAGAAAGGTAGGACTGGCAGAGTCACAATACGAAAGGAGTACTACTCAAGAGCACTCTGGTTGTGATCTTTTGGTTCAGAAGAACTTCTGCCATGATGGTTCATGGTATTGGAAGAACGATAACCACGGACCTCGAGGACTATCACAAGGTTACTAATATCCTATGGAATGAGCAAACACTACCAACATGAAGTAAGTAGGGTGAATCTTGGGTTCAAGAACCCAGGAGTAGAATGCCTACTAACTAAATGGCATCACGGGATGCTTTCAAGAATGATGGCCAAAATCATCACACTGGGAATATAGAGTATTGCAAGATTACTGGGTGATTCTTTAAGACACCTAGGGTCATAATAATAACTCCAAAATATATGTCGAGGTAACAGAGTACCTCAACACACTAGTGTGGTTAATCTGGCCCAAGGGAGCATCGGGAATAGGAAGAAGGGATTTGCAATTGCATCAGACTATTTAGAAACCTGGGATGACTGATGTGCCTCGAACCCCTCGTTGGTTACCCCAAGTGGAAGGTGTAAGATGCAGTAAGTAGAAGTGTTTTCCCCTAGCAAAGATGCCAAGGATCGAATCCCCAGAGACTCCTAGGTTCAACAAGTAGGTGTCAATTGCTAACGCCGCAATTAGCAATCAACGTGGACCTGCACACAGATACAAATAACTTTGCTCCCAACGAGTACAGAGAGGTTGTCAATATCTCCGGCCTTGTAGTTCACAAAGGGTTAAAAGCAATATGATAGTAGTGATAGATAGTGTTTTGCAATAGTAAGTAAATAGCGAAAAGTAAATAGTGGATGTGATCAATAATGGTAATATGGACCGGAGTCTCATGATGTTCACTAGTGATGTCTCTCTCCCAAAAGACGATAAAACAGCTATGCGAGGTAAACAAATTACAGCTGGGCAATTGACAGGACCCACGAGCGCATACAAATGCTGATTACATTGCAAGAAAGGTTGAGGTTCAAAGCATGGGCGGTATGCCAAAGTAAGTAGACCGAAATCCATCAATATCTACTACTAATCATCCACCTTGAGATATCTATCAAGAACATCTCGCTAGTATTAAGTTGCGAGTCCCACCCATAGTGTAAACTCAATGCAACAGACAACTGCATTAAAAGAACTTTGCGTAAAGTAAACAATCCTTGCACCCGCGGGCACAAGCACCGTTGTTTTCCCCCTTGTGGCAACAGCACATCCCCTAGACTCATGTTTCTGTCACTCAAGCTAGTCATCGAGGGGCATGAACCCACAATCGAGCATAACGTTCCCTCTTGGAGTCACTACCTATTACTCGGCCAAAGCAATAAATAACAACGGAGAACATGCAAGAATTACTTATGAACTAAAATATAAAAGAGGTGAATCAAATATATTACTCAAGATCAATCTGAACATAATCTCATAATCCATCAGATCCCAGCAAACTCAACATAGCAACAGCATAAGGATTACATAGGTGCCTCGATCATGTAGGGCAGCTCACGAGGACTAATTAGTGAAGCACAAGAACGGGAGGAGAACATCACATAGCTACTGGTCATGGACTCATGGTCCAAGGGAGACTACTCACGAGTCATCTGGGAGGCGTCTGTGGTGGTGGAGAAGCTCCCGGTGGTGATCCTCCCCTCCGGCAGGGTGCCGGGAAGAGTTCTCCTGCTGCTCCCGATCTTGGAAGCGGCGGCGGAGGCGGAACAGAGATGGGATCGCGAAAAGAAGTCCTGTTCCGGGGGTTACGGAGGACGCTTTAAATATATGCCAAAGTAGGGCACCGGGGGAGCCTCGGGGGGCCCAGGCGCCCCCCCCCCCCCCCCCCCCGGCGCGGCCCAGGGGGGGCGTGCCCACAGGGCGCCTGGAGCCCCTGTGGCCCCCCCAGGCTGCCCTTCGGACGCAGTGTTGTTTCCGGTTCGCTGATTTTTTATATAATTTTTCTGGATTTTTCTGGGCAGTTCTCGAAACATGAAAACCTGAAATACAAAAATAGCCGAAAACAGAAACTGGCACTGGGGTGCACTGGATTAGTAAGTTAGTCCAAATATGATCAAAAGTGTATGGAAGTGTATGAATATCATAGCAATATCACCCAAAAGTGGCATGGAGCAAGCAGAAATTATAGATACGTTTTGGACGTATCAACATCCCCAAGCTTAATTCCTGCTTGTCCTCGAGTAGGTAAATGATAACAAGAATAATTTCTGTGGTGACATGCTATTAACCATATAGGACTTTCTCATAGTCATATGACAAAAGCTTACTGAGACAATGATTCTATAGTAATTAAGTTGTCTCAAGAGAAAATCACAAATGACTGAAAGTTTTACAATATGAAACTGAAACATCAAAAAGATTTGCAATGAACATGACGTGCAAATATGATAAAGTGATATCTAGCTTGCCCCCTTTAGTGATGCAAAACATAAATGCAAGGGCACCTTCAAGGTTTAAGTAATGACTAGATACAATCATTTCAGAATAAACGATATCACAATCATGCAAAAGACAATGCTACTTTGGGACAATGCACATTACACTCAGAATGACAATCATGCTCTCAGTAGTTGGTGCTTCAACATAAAGGTAAAAGAAAGGTTAAGTGCTAGAGCTTTTTATTTTGAAAACATGGAAGCAATTGTGTCAACGGTAGTAGTACTTCATATGTGTCATGTATAAAACATCTTATAAGTTGCAAGCCTCATGCATCGAATACCAATAGTGCTCGCTCCTTGTCCTAATTAGCTCGGATCCCCATGGGTTATCATTGCATTGCATATGTTTTAACCAAGTGTCACAAAGGGGTACCTCTATGCCACCTGTACAAAGGTCCAAGGAGATAGATCGCATTTGATTTCTCGTTTTTGATAGATCTCAACTTGAGGACATCCATACCGGGACAACATAGAAAATAGATGATGGACTCCTCTTTAATGCATAAGCATATTCTCATGAGAGATTGAGGATTAAGGTCCAAGCTAAAACTTCCACCATGATGCATGGCTTTGGTTGGCGGCCCAATGTTCTTCTCTAACAATATGCATATTAATTCAACCCACGGTAAATCACCCTTACTTCAGACAAGACGAACATGCATAGAAACTCACATGATATTCAACAAAAGTGTGACAGTTGATGGCGTCCCCAGAAACATGGTTACCGCTCAGCAAGCAACTCATAAGAAATAAGATACATAGGCAACATATTCTTTACCACAATAGTTTTTAGGCTACTTTCCCATGAGCTATGTATTTCATGGTTAGTTTGCTTAGTGCAGGTGGAGGTTAGCAAAAGACTGGGAGGGACCAACTAAGAGAGCAATGACGGTCATAATCATGCAGAGCGACAAAGCAATATTGAATCAGGCGTGGTAGTTATATCGCTACTTAGAAACAAAAGATCATCAAGGCTTGACAGACTTTCTTTACAGTCTTGAATATGCGTGAGCATACGCCAAGTCAATCAAAATAAATTCTGGAAGGAAGATATTACTAAACCATACCACATCATAGGCAAACAAACCAAGTTGGTACTCCAATAACACATTGGGAACCCCCCAGCTATTTGAGATTAACCAAAAGAAAACCTGAACTACTAAGCACCATCATGAAAGTAGCATCTTTACCATAGACACATTAACCCATGCAATGGAAGCAAACTCTCTTAATAAGGTGAGCATGGTGATTAAAGAGAGTTCAAGCAACCAACTAAATAAAAGCTCTTGAAAAGATAAGCATGAATACTAAGAGCAGAGTATGATAGTAGCTATTAAAAGATAAAGAACACACACAGCATAGATAGACATGAAAATTCTATGTAATGTTCTAGGTAGAGGTGGAGCGTGTTTCTCTCCCACATAAAGGAATGCTGGGTTCCGACTCATTATGAAAAACTAAAAAGAAAACTGAAAGCAAGACGCTCCAAGCATAGCACATAACATATGAAGTGATAAAAATATAGCAGAACGAAAGACGAACTGATAATGTTGATGGAGAAGGGGATGCACGGGGGGCATCCCCAAGCTTAGACGCTTGAGTCTCCTTCAATATTTCTTGGGGGTGCACGGGGGCATCCCCAAGCTTGAGCGCTTGACACTCCTGAATCTTTTTATCATCTTCCCTCGCACACTTGAAAACTCCCTTCATACACAACTCATCATAATCTGATTAGCGAGGTTAGTACCCTTATTAAAATAATTATACCTTGCTGGAAATAAGGATATTCTTGAAGTTCTACTGTTTCTCAAGATTACCAAAAGGTTTTTGCAAAGAAAAAGCAAGTTCTCAATTTGCAAAGTGAAGGTAAGGCAAAACAGGACAGAATCTGTGAAAAACAGAACAGCAGGAAGTAATTGACCTGTTCGGGATACTTCTGCAACTCAAATAAAAAAACTCAGAACTGACGCACGAAAGACAATTATATAGAGAACGCTGTCGAAAAAATTCAGACCAAAAAGATGATCTGGTGATTTTATACGAATTTTTCTATCCAAGGACAGAATCTGTTTCCTGGACAGCACCTCACAACTTTTGAACTTTCTAGCAATCAGAGGCTATACTTGGCACAAATATGAAAAGCAAAGGTACAATGATGATGCTACAGCAGTAAACAACATCAATACACAACAAAAGAAAAAAAATTATTCATGTGGGCTGCCTCCCAAAAGCGCTTTCTTTTATGCCTTTAAGCTAGGCATAATGCATAGAGGAATCAATAATCATCATAATAATCGGAGTTATAAATGGGTTCAAATGATTCCTCAACAAGTTCATTCTTATTCCTTCTAGGAAAGGGGTACACACCTTTTGCCTTCCCGCGTAAGCGGATTTGTCCCTTACCTATATCGATGAAGCCTTTAACTGCTCGGAGGAAGTCCCTTCCAAGCACTATATTTCCTTGGTTTGGCTCCACGATGAAGAAATCAATCATTGCAATCCCTTTAAGGAATTTAACTGGCACGTCTTTTATTTTTCCCTGGATTTCAGAAATATCTCCATTAGTATGTTCATGATAAGATGGTAGTATATCCATATTAAATTTTAAAGAATCATGAACAGTTTTTGGCATAGTAGAAACCATAGATCCAATATCACAATAAGCAAGGAAGTCTTGATTAGAGATGCTAATCCTAACAAGAGGCTCCCAGTCATTATCTATTTCCAAAATATCTCTCTTATTGGGTTTGGGTTTATCTACCTTTATTAAGTCTAGAGCATCCATTCTCTTTTCAATAGTAGCAACTCTATCTATGATAGTATCAAAATTATGATCATAAACAAAGTAACTAGATAGACCATGTATAATTTCAAGAGCTCTAGCTTCATCACACTCTAAGAAATCTCCCTCAGCTATAATGTCAAGGGAGTGTTTACACCATTTAAAAAGACCATGGTAAAAATTTCTAAGAACAATTTTTATAGGTATCCAAGGCATAATTATCCTATGTGCATCAGAAATTCTGTCCCATGCCTTCTTCATATTTTCTCCATCCCTTTGATGGAAATCTAGAACTTCTGATTCCCTCAAAGCACCAAATCCTAACATGTTTGGCTAAACAGAAAGGACTACTAATAAAAAGGCAAAATAAATTTTTTTTTGTGATTTTTGATTAAAAGGAACTACAGCAAAAAAATGAAAAGTAAACTAACAAGACTAAAAAGCAAAGGTAAAAGATAGCATGCAACTCCCCTATCCTGAAGAGTGGAGTCCCCGGAAACGGCGCCAGAAAATACTCCTTGATGGGCCTCGAACCCCTCGTTGGTTACCCCAAGTGGAAGGTGTAAGATGCAGTAAGTAGAAGTGTTTTCCCCTAGCAAAGATGCCAAGGATCGAATCCCCAGAGACTCCTAGGTTCAACAAGTAGGTGTCAATTGCTAACGGCGCAATTAGCAATCAACGTGGACCTGCACACAGATACAAATAACTTTGCTCCCAATGAGTACAGAGAGGTTGTCAATCTCTCCGGCCTTGTAGTTCACAAAGGGTTAAAAGCAATATGATAGTAGTGATAGATAGTGTTTTGCAATAGTAAGTAAATAGCGAAAAGTAAATAGTGGATGTGATCAATAATGGTAATATGGACCGGAGTCTCATGATGTTCACTAGTGATGTCTCTCTCCCAAAAGACGATAAAACAGCTATGCGAGGTAAACAAATTACAGCTGGGCAATTGACAGGACCCACGAGCACATACAAATGCTTATTACATTGCAAGAAAGGTTGAGGTTCAAAGCATGGGCGGTACGCCAAAGTAAGTAGACCGAAATCCATCAATATCTACTACTAATCATCCACCTTGAGATATCTATCCAGAACATCTCGCTGGTATTAAGTTGCGAGTCCCACCCATAGTGTAAACTCAATGCAACAGACAACTGCATTAAAAGAACTTTGCGTAAAGTAAACAATCCTTGCACCCGCGGGCACAAGCACCGTTGTTTTCCCCCTTGTGGCAACAGCACATCCCCTAGACTCATGTTTCTGTCACTCAAGCTAGTCATCGAGGGGCATGAACCCACAATCGAGCATAACATTCCCTCTTGGAGTCACTACCTATTACTCGGCCAAAGCAATAAATAACAACGGAGAACATGCAAGAATTACTTATGAACTAAAATATAAA
>LR738710.1:281685581-281697502 GCA_902687465.1 Secale cereale
CCCCCGAGGCTGCCCTTCGGACGCAGTGTTGTTTCCGGTTCGCTGATTTTTTATATAATTTTTCTGGATTTTTCTGGGCAGTTCTCGAAACATGAAAACCTGAAATACAAAAACAGCCGAAAACCGAAACTGGCACTGGGGTGCACTGGATTAGTAAGTTAGTCCAAATATGATCAAAGGTGTATGGAAGTGTATGGATATCATAGCAATATCACCCAAAAGTGGCATGGAGCAAGCAGAAATTATGGATACGTTTTGGACGTATCAATGACTCGGACAACATAACGGCTCTAAGTGCCCAAAAAGATTTTGAGATCCAAGCAAAAGGTAGCATAACCACTTAACATCACAATGTCAAGGTTCTGAGACCAACAGTTGAACACACAGAAGTAGTAGGAACTGAACTGAGGGCTGAATCCACCATTAACGTGATCCTGATAAATAGAATGAGAATCCTAGTTCTTAATCCCCGTAGAAAAGAAGAAGGCGACTCAGATCAGAAGGTCATAGGGTAAAGGAGTAAAAAGAGCCTTACGTTCCCTTCCACAATCAATTCCCTTATATAACTAAAGAATTTCTAGACACGACTTAGACCAGTTTGGCTTGGTAATCATACAGGCAGTCAGGCTCCGATGCCAAAGCTGTCAGGACCCCGATCCTTAGTCACACAGGTCTAGCAAGTAACACATCATATCACTTTGCGGCCTCACGCACAATATCGCCACAGGTGCCACCTTACCTAGCCCGGGACCGTTTGCGCATTTTGGCACACATATATGATAGCATCGCTAGCATCCATATGACAGAGAACCCGGGCCGACATGACTAGTTGTAAACCAAAAGTGGCGCTAAATTACGGAGACTGGCATACATGACCCAGCAACGAACGTGTCGGTCATTAACGTATGAACCCAAGTCGTAGCAAGCTACAAGGACTTACATGAACAACATGTGACATTTCCCCTAAGGGACAGACACAGGAATGAAGAAAAACACATGCCGGCCAGCCTAAGTGTTCCGGAGCAGTAGCAAGCTACCAAGGCTCAGTGGAAGCACTAGGAGACATTTCCGTGTAAGATAGGCTACCAAGGGTAAACAACTAAGTGTCGGATCCCACACATAGCAATACACATTACACGTATGCATAACATGCAAGTATGTGCCGTACAACATGGCATCATAACATAACTCAACGACTCATATAGATAAGGCCCAGAAGAGCCATCAGCGTTTATTACAAGAAGTGGGTCTCATGACCCAACATACAGAGCATACATGCAACGGAAGCATAACATGTCTGAGTACAGACAACTACAAATGAAAAAGGCTAAGAAGCCTGACTATCTACAAGACCCTCCCAAGGGTACAAGATCGTAGCTGAGGTAACAAGCTAAACGTCGAAGTGCATGCGGAACCACTAGTGAGACTGGAGTCTCTCTGCTAAAACATAATTTAAGAAAACGTGATTACAAAGGTATTTTGCAAGACTTATATCAGAACTAGCTACATATGCATCAATATCAACAAAGGTAGTGGTGGAGTTTGACTGCAGCAAGCCAGCTTTGACTCGGTGGCTATCCTAAACTACGACTGCAAGTAACTCTTTTGTGGTGGCGCACACGAGTCCACATATTCACCAATCAATACACCACTATGGATCCGCTCCCCTCTCCCTACAAGAAGGTTATCCATAGCACTCATGCTTATCTTGCGCGTTTTAGAGTATCCACTTTCACTTGTCTATGAACTGTATATGTAACCCAGAAGTCCTTTACCGCGGACACGGCTATTCGAATAGATCATTTATAACCCTGCAGTGGTGTACTTCTTCACACACGCTCTCACCACTTACCGCCGTTTACACGACATGTACTCGGCAACCTTCAAGCGGAAGCCCAGCGAGGGTGTCGGCCACGACCTGACTAACCACACAAGTCTCTAGTCCAGGTTTATCGCCTATTTGGGTTCCATCCGGCCGAGGTGTCGCTCACGGCCCCAAACGATGTGTACAGGGTTCCCGGGCCACCAAACGGGCGACTCGGTACACCCGGCCATGTACCTGCCGCATCACAGCCCACCCCGAGGGTCAGCGCTGCACACGACCTCCAGTATAGTACAAACACCAGAAACTAATTGCAACTCCTAGACAGAGATTAGGTTGATTAATAAGTCGAGAGAGCTTGGAGTGCCCGGAGCCCAATGTGTGGTAGTAGTTGTTCATGGATCACAAACACATAACTCAGTTCCTGAGGACGGTTTCAATGAGACAGCCCACCATGTACTCCTACATGGCCTCTCATCGCTACCTTTACCAAATCATGTTCACACACTTAGCTCACACACAGTAGGACATGTTCATCACCATTCCAATCCATCCCCGATGAATCACACCTGACTCAATTCTAAGCGGTAGCAGGCATGACAAACAAGCATGAATGAGTACGCACAACATGTCTCAAACAACTCCTACTCATGCTAGTGGGCTTCAACTATTTACTGTGGCAATGACAGGTCATGCAGAGGAAAAGGGTTCTACTACCGCAGCAGGTAATAGTTGAGGCGTTGTTGTCCTAATGCAGTAAGAGAGCAGGAGCGAGAGTGTGGGATTGTATCCGAATGTTCAATGGGGTTTTGCTTGCCTGGAACTTCTGAAGATATCACTGTGTCTTCATCAGTGTCATCGATCACATCGTCGGAACACGTCTACTGAGAGGGGACAAACACCAGCAAACAAGAGAGAACACAATCAATGCAATGCGACAATATGATGCATGATCATGACATGACAATATGTTGTTGATTGAGCTAATGCAACTAGCAACCATATTAAATGAAGTTGGTTTGAACCAAAGTTTCAAATTCAAACTCCATATGTGATTATTCAAATGCCATTTATTCAAATTGTCCTAAACAGTGGCTGTAAGTTATTCAAACATGCACGAAAATGCCATAAACAGATTCTTTGGATTTTTCTGATCATTTTTCATATATAAATTATTTTCATTGGAGTTATAGATTATTTTTGTAATTATTAGAAGTTTTGGATATTTTGTGAAATAAATAAATCATTTAAGATTTATTTAAAATTCCAGAAAACATTTACTTCGTCAGCATGATGACAACATGGCATCAGCAGGTCAATAGACCGAGTCCAGGTCAACCCTGACATGTTTGGCTCACATGTCAGTGTCACCACTAATTAACAGAGTTAATTAGCACCAAGTTAAATACGAAACTAAGTTAATTAGGGCCTGGGCCCACATGTTAGTTACTAATCTAGTTAATAGGATTAATTAGCACTAAACTAACCCTAACCTAGATTAATTAGGGGCCAGGGCCCACTTGTCATGGACTCAGGGGAGTCTAACCCGGTGGGCTTGGGTCAAACCCACAGGCGGTTAGCCGCCGGAGACCAAAGGCCACGGCGGAGGCTTCGGAAATCGCCATTCGGCGATGGTTTGACGCGCGACTAGGCTCTACAGAAAACCTAGAGAGCTTCGCTTCCAGTGGTGCAGGAAGCAGCAGCTCCGGTGGCCTAAATCGACGGCGGCATCGACTTGTGCGGTGGCCGGAGTCGGACATCGACGGAATCGATGTTGTGGTGCATGAGGGGAGAAGATGATGATTGCTATGGGCTCCTGGAGGTGCGCTGAACGCGAAGGAGTGCTTGGACGCGTGCTTCGGCAACTGTGGCCACGACGGCGACATGGCCGGCGGCGAGTAGCGCTCGACTCCGGTGGTTGATGTGGCTAGGGGACAAAATAGGCGACGGGGCATGGGGGAAACGATATCGAGGCTCACCGCGGTTCTTCTGGTGCTGCTGGCGAGGCAGGGGAGGCACGGGGTCCAACGAAATGACATTGTGGATCGCCGGCACCCGAGGTCGAAAACGGCGGCGTTGGCAAGGCTCTAGGGCGTCCGGTGAGGCATGGCTCGACGGAGAGGGAGAATAGGTCACGGCGGAGCTTCTGGTCACTTCGCGGGGGTATGGGGGAGGCTGTGACCGCGAGGTTCATGGCGGCGAGCTCGCACGGTTCTCGGCCATGGAGAAAAGAGGCGAGGGAGAACGAAGGGGGATAGTGAGAGAGATCGGGCGGATCGGGACGACACCGAGGCATTCATCCACGCGTCCAGAGGCTCGGCGACAAGCAGGAAGTGGCATGCGGTGGCCGTGCGCATGTCGGGCACGCGCCGTGCATCCGACTGGCGGGAGGAAGAAGACCTCCCTGCCCCTGGTGGGCTGGTCCGGCCAGATGGGCTTCCAGGTAAGTTCTACCTCTCTCACTTTTCTATTTCTGTTTCTGTTTTCTATTTTTGACATTTGTCTTTGCTTTATTAAAAAGGCCAGAGCATTTTCAAAAATCATGAGACTGCTTGTGGCCACTGTTTGGATTATTTCCAACAGCCAAAATTTCAGTTCATGAATATTTAGACATTTAAAATAATATATAAAATTTAAATGCCCAAATGCAAATAAGGTATGATTTAAGTCAATGTCCAAAATCTTCTACAAAATGTTCACTAATTTTGGTTTGGTCTCAAGGCCTTGCCAAAATTATCATACATTGATGAAGGCATTTTGGGCTCATTTGAAAAGATTTGAGTAAACCCTAGTTGGATTTAAGGGGGGTGCTGGGGGTTTCTGCCATCCCCATTTCAAGTTTCATTTGAAAACAAACATGATGACATGATGATCATGCAAAGACAAACAAAGGCTAATCTAGGGTTGTGACACTATCTTTGTGGTGATTGACAAGCTAACTAAATGGCTCATTTTCTTCCAGTCAAAGAATCCATCAACGCAGCTTAGCTGGCAGAGCTGTACACCTCCAGAATTGTTTCTTTGCATGGCATCCCTCAAGTGATCCCCTCAGACCGTGGAAGCTTGTTCACTTCCAAGTTCTGGGATTCCTTTCAGTCAGCCATGGGCACCAAGATTCGCCTCAGCACAGCGTTTCACCCTCAGACTAGTGATCAAGTCGAAAGAGTGAATCAAATCCTTGAAGATATGATCAGAGCTTGTGTCATCTCCTTCGGTATGAAATGGGAAGATTGCCTTCCATTTGCTGAATTCTCCTACAACAACAGCTTCCAAGCAAGTGCTGGCAAAGCTCCGTTTGAAATTCTCTATGGAAGAAAGTGTCGTACCCCTCTCATCTGGTCCGAGACTGGTGAACGTCAACTCCTCAGAAATGATTTGATCTCAGAAGCCGAAGAAATGTGCAAAGTCATACGTGAGAATCTCAAGGCTGCGCAATCGCGTCAAAAGAGCTACTATGACAGCAAGCATCATGACTTGGCTTTCGACATTGGTGATCATGTCTACCTCCGTGTTTCTCCCATGAAGGGCACTCAGAGGTTCGGTATCAAGGGCAAGTTTGCTCCAAGATACGTGGGCCCTTTCAAGATTCTTGGCAAGAGAAGCGATCTAGCCTACCAACTTGAGCTTCCCTTCAACTTCGCAAATGTGCACGATGTGTTTCACGTGTCACAACTTCGCAAGTGCTTCAAGATGCCTGAACACACTATTCCTTTCGAAGAGATTGATCTTCAGCAAGACTTGTCTTATCGTGAGCACCCAGTTGCTATACTTGAAGAAACTGAGCGCAAGACCCGCAACAAGTCCATCAAATTCTTGAAAGTGAAGTGGTCACACCATACCGACTGAGAAGCTGCATGGGAACGAGAAGATCATCTCCGTTCTGAGTATCCCGCCTTCTTTCAGTCCTAGATCTCGGGACGAGATCTTTTTTGTAGTGGAGGAGAGTTCGTAACACCCCAAGTGTAATACCTTCCTTATATGGCAATAAAACTTTTACCATTTGATCCTTGTCCTTTCCTTGAGGGTTCTTTTCAATTATGTTTGTCTTGCACTGTTGTCCTGGAATTAGCACGGCAGATGTCCGGTTTAACGGACTTAGTTGAGGAACCATCGCACGGGTTAGCTTGAAGGGGTTAAAAGCACACAAAGGACACAGAGGGTTTATACTAGTTCGGCCCCTTCGATGAAGGTAAAAGCCTACGTCTAGTTTGGTTTAGTATTGCTTGGGCGTCGATGAACAGGGAGCTGATTGCTTGCCTGCGTCTCGACGGGTTGTTGCCTCTCTTTGAACCGTCGTCGGGTCGTCCCTTTATATAGAGGCGACGCCCGGTCCGGTTTACAGAGTCCCGAGGCCGGCTCATATTTGTGTCCGCCTCGGTCTCTGCTCTTTCTTCCTTGTCTCTCAAGTTACATGATAAGACGGTTTACAAACCGTAACTTTACACATGGGCCCTAAGCCTTCATGGGCCGTAACCTCTACTGAGCTTTACAATTATACAACTATATCATCATAATTCGGTTTAACCTAGCCGGTTTATACCTGCTAGTAATATCCCTGACATTAGGCCCCAGAATGATTTGAACTTGTTCATATCAGTCTTCTCAATCTTGCGTAACCTTCTTTCTTGTATCTTCTCAAGTTTTTGTAAACCGGCGATGACGTCACCCCTGGAAATCACTTGATTCGATCGTGACATCACTTCCTCATTTATCGCGCACAGCTATCTATTACCTTCGCTATAAAGGCCATCCCGAGAATCGAGGCGACAGGGAATCTTTATCCAATCTCTTTCTTCCTCAAATCTCGCGCTTACCGTTTCATCTCTCCTCAGCCTATAAATATCGCTGAGACCCATCTCTTTCCCCTTCTGCTTCTTCTTCCTCCATCTCCGCATCTGAGCTTCCGCCGTCGTCAGTCGAGCTCGCCGTCGCCATCAAGTCCGGCCACCGCATCAACCTGATCGCGACCAGATAACTCGCCGCCCGTCGTTTCTTTCTGTCTCAGGTACTTCTTTTTCCCTTGCCGTAGACCCGTAGCTTAGGGTTCTTCTATGCCTCCGCCATTAGACCTCAAAAGCTTCGGTTGTTCATTCTATACACCATGCCCGTAGTAGTTTTAACCTTGGGTTTATCTTTGAAACTTGCTTCCGCTCCACTACCTTATGCTTAGATTTTGGCATTCGATTCAATCCTTAGATTCATCCGCTCTGTATAAGAACCCGTAGTTCTTTTGTAATAGACCTGCATAAACATTCTCTTTTTCTTACCGCTCAGATCTATTTTACCTTAGCTTCTTGTAGAAACCTGTTTCTTCACCCTCATAGATCTACAAAATACTCGCCGGTTTAGTCGGTCATACATTGCTTCTGCAACGCATCAACATTGAACACAATGGTTTAGCTTCTTTCTTTTTTGTTGTCATAAACCGGTAGTAGCTCGTTTCCTGCTTACTTCCAGGTTAGTCAATGCCATTAGTCCCTTGTCTAAACCGTCATTGTGATTTTGCATATGTGATCCGGTTTATACCTCTGTACTTAATTAATCCGGATTTCATACTTCACCTTTTCAGCACTTTCCTTCTACTACTATGTCTGCCAAGCAATTCGCTTCTTGCGACTCGGTTCCTTCCATCATTACGGAAGATGACTTAGTTAAAGCTGCTTCAATTGGCATTCTGGGTCCTCGAGCAGTTCTGAAATGGCGGGCCCCTGGAAATGAATGCCCCCCCTACTCCAAAAGAAGGAGAAGTTATTGTTTTCTTTGACCATATGGCTCGGGGTTTTAGCCCTCCCGGTTCAAATTTCTTCCGGGACGTGTTTGCCGCTTTTCAACTTCACCCTCAGGATATGGGCCCAAATTCGATATCAAACATCTGTGATTTCCAAGTTTTCTCCGAAGTGTATCTTCAAGAGGAGCCATCAGTCGACTTGTTCCGGGATTTCTTCCATTTGAACCGGCGAACTGAGTTCACTGGTGGACCTCATCAAGAACTAGGTGGGGTTAGTATTCAAAAGAGAAGAGACGCAGTCTTTCCTCACGCTGCCCTCCATACTCACCCCAAGGATTGGAACAAATCTTGGTTATATTGCCGAGATACTTTGCCTGAAGGGGAGAACCCACTGCCGGGTTATCGCGAACATCGCCTGCCTGAAGATCATCCGCTGCCACAACGTCTTAGCTCCTCAGACCGGCCCCGGTTCGCCCCTCAGCTTGCAAAACTCAAAGCTTTCATGGAGAATGGATTAACTGGGGTTGACTTCGTTTGTTGTTGGCTCTCATGGAGCATCCTTCCTCTGAGCCGGCGCTCCGGTTTGATGTGTCAATATTCCGGTAAACCGGACGATCCTCAGCGCCATACCGATATCGTGCTTCCTGAGAAGGAAGTTACTGAATCTGCTAAGAAGATGCTCAACATCTCTTTGGAGGAATGCAGCCTAACCGGATTGGCTCCATATTATAAGAAGAATAAGATGCCAGCTGTAAGCTTTCAATCTCTTCTGCTTACTTTTAATCCGTCCATTTTAAATGATCTTCTATTTATCTCTCATCTTTTGCACAGGCCGATGATCCTTTTTGGAAGAGGAAACCTCAGGAGAAGTCAGGCAAACTGCCACGCCGGAAAACCTATGCTGCTAAGAAGAGAAAGGTGGCTGCTAGCTCCGGTTCACATGCTGAAGAAGATGATCCGGACTCTGAGGTATGAGTTAATCCTGATATACTTCATTATTCTTTTATCCCGGTTTATGTTAATAGTGTCTTTTTCACAGGACTTGGCTGAAGGGGATAAAGCGGCAGAAACTGAGGTAATCACTCTTTCTTCAGATTCAGAACCACCTCCACCAAAAATTCGTCGGGTAGTCCGGAAATATCAGTTTTCTCAACCTTACGCTCAACTGGACCCCAATTTTCTTTTGAAGAAGCAGCAACATGAAGCTCGCCGGGCTACATGCCATAGTGGCCTTGTAGTTGAGTCTTCCGGAATATCTCTTACTCCGGCTCGGAGGCGCCGCTCTGAGGTTTTACTTTCTCCAACCATTCTTCATCCCAAGGCTGGACTTATACGCGAACCACTTAAACAGTCTGACCCTAATTATCAGGAGACTCCTTTATCATCTTCCGGTGAATGAACTGCCACACAGGTCCCAAGTCTGAAGACCGTCCCTGGGTAAGTCTTTTACATCATCCGGTTTACTTTTGTATTTGCTTTGGTGACTCTGATTTCCTTTTCAATTCTTTTCAGTAAACCCAAACCTAGCAAAAAGGCAAAGGCCAGCAAAACGGCTGCTGAGACTGCCACTGATGATCCGGCGGCTGACCCGGATACAGTCATCCCTAAGGAAAATGAGCCTACAGTTCAGCTTGAAGATCCCGCTCCCCTGGATCATAATTATGCCACTGCTCCTGAAAATCCCAACACTGAAAATGTCCATGAACCGGCGAGTCCTGCCCGGGCCAACCCTCCTCGGACTAACCCGGCTCCCGCTAGTCCGGTTCATACTGCCACTCCTCAACCGGCCACTGCCTCTTCTCCGGATATTCAAATAACCGGTACAGGTTATACCGCTCGTGCTAAGCCCGTTGTTCTAGCCAAACATACTGCTAAAGCAGAGAAACTCCAGCAAGAGAAGGGCAAGTGGAGTACAGACTTGTCTAGTTACGCCGAGCTGAGTGCCCAGGAGCTTTATTCTGCGTATTTGAACCGACTTCATACCGGTCGGGATTATGAAGCGGGCTTAGTCAACATGATGAAGGACAAATACGAGGTATCTCACTTGTCTTTTGCTTTTGCCTTTGTTGTATTTCTGTCTATATCCTGGTAGCCCCCAAGTGCCGGTTTAGCTATGTTAGAAGGTGAACCGGTACTTCTAACTGAGAGCGAATAATCTTACATTAGCCCCCAAGTGCCAGGGGCATAACTCGGTTTATGTGCCTGGGACTTGTCTGAATCTTTCTTTCGATGTTTCAACTGCCCATTAGCCCCCAAGTGTCAAGTAGACAACTTGTTTGTGTGCTTGAGACTTGTCTTTAACTGTCACTCTTTGATACTTCAATATCTCATTAGCCCAGAAGTGTCAAGTGGATAACTTGGTTATGTGCTTGAGACTTGTCTGTATTTCGTCATTTATTCCTATTGATTTCCTTTGCAGGCTGACTTGACCCGGAGAGCTGAAGAAATAACCGAACTCCAGAATAGACTTGCTGAAACTGAATCTGCTGCTGCCAAGGCCAAAAAAGAATTGGCGCTGAGCTTAACTACTGCTGAACAACTGAAGAAATATTTTGAAGAGGAGCGGACAGCTTTTGAAGTGCAAAAGAATGCTCTGGAAAAAAGAGCAAAGGATGCTGAGGAAGCTGTTAATCCGGTGACAGAAGAGTTGACCGGTTTAAAGCGGCAAATAGAACTTATGACTTCTGCCGTCTTTGGTAAATACTTAACCTGCACACATGCTTTCATCTTTGCAATCTTTATTCCGGTCCGGTTTAACTGTGATAATCATATGCAGGGCGCCACGTCACCCATCTTGGGGATGATCTCCGGAAGAAACTCAAGGCATCTTACACTCTAGTTGAGCAGCTGTATTCCGGCGCTCAAAGGATTATAAGTGCAATGTCTTTCAATAAACCGGCTCCGACCACTATCCAAGGCACTCTGGAGAAGCTTTCTATCTTGCCAGCACGTTTGGAAGAAGTGAAGAGGTCTGCTGCCCGAGCCGGTTCTCTTGTAGCGCTTACCAGAGCCAAAGCGTGGGTTTCAGACTTTGATCCGGAAGAAGCTCTGAACGGGTACCCTAGCACCAAAGAAGATGGATCAGCCTTCAGTGGTAAAGACCTTCATGCTTTGACGAAGGAGATGCGTCCTCTTGCCAGCAAACTTGCTGTTGAATCAGATTTGACCAGGTATCATCCGGCGTACGATTTACAGAATGAGCGGGTGGATCGACCGGTTTATGATATCGTGAATTTAATCCCACCAGTGCGCCCCACACTTTCGCCCCAGATGTTGATCCGTCTGATCTTATTACGGAAGAGATGTATTTCCGTGCTTTGACAAAAATCGATTGGTGCGTCCCTGACTTTCAGCCGCTTCAAGAAGACGAAGAAGCTCCGGAACAGGTCGATCCTCAGCCGTCGCAGCAGGAGGAAGCATAGGCCACACAGCTTGTCTTTGTAGTTGCAGTCTCATTTTGCTGGAAAAAATTTAAACCGTTCCGGCTTGCTATGCCTTGTAATAGGATAGCTCAAAACATTGTTGTTTTAATCTGGATGTCCCAACTTTGTTTTGGCGTCTGTCAATTTGAATCCTTTATCTGATTTGCATACTATCTGTTTCGGCATAGATAACACTTGAAAGACGTCCTAGCGGTTTACCACCGGACTGATTAAAGCGCTCTTATAAATATATCAAACAAGTGTCTGTTTTACACCAGAAATAACTTCATACCTGTGATTAAGTATGCTTGATATCCTTAATCCGGCGAATATTGTTGTTCCTGAGGAAACTCTTGGCTCCGTTGGGGGTGTACCCAATTACTCCGGGTTTATAAGAACTGCCGGTTTAAATAATGTTGGAGCTCTGTGTCCAGACTTTTGAAGATATGTGGTCAATCTTGAAGTTGTCCCACTCCAGATTAAAGAACCATAGAAACACATGAGAAAAGATATAAAAACACAAGTTTGCAAATAAGACCATGTAGTCGAGGCTTTTTACGAGCTGCCAGGCTCCAAATCGAGGCGTCTGATTCGAATACGATCAGTAAAACCAGACCAAAGGGGTTTAGCTAAGATTCGAATACGATCTTGTGGCTCCCAGTGGTTTTTTAAATTTTTTTGAGCCAATCAATGGATTCGAATACGATCCAAAGGGCTTATGGTTCGAATACGACCATGTAAACCGGAGCACAAGGGGTTGAGCTAGGATTCGAATACGACCGTGTAGCCCCCTTGCGTCCATGAAGATTCGAGCCAATCAATGGATTCGAATACGATCCAAAGGGCCCATGGTTCGAATACGACCATGTAAACCGGAGCACAAGGGGTTGAGCTAGGATTCGAATACGACCGTGTAGCCCCCTTGTGACCGTGAAGATTTGAGCCAATC
>LR738710.1:281697512-281868794 GCA_902687465.1 Secale cereale
GAGCCAATCAATGGATTCGAATACGATCCAAAGGGCCCATGGTTCGAATACGACCATGTAAACCGGAGCACAAGGGGTTGAGCTAGGATTCGAATACGACCGTGTAGCCCCCTTGTGACCGTGAAGATTTGAGCAAATCAATGGACTCGAATACGATCCAAAGGGCCAATGGTTCGAATACGACCATGTAAATCGAACCACAAGGGGTTGAGCTAGGATTCGAATACGACCGTGTAGCCCCCTTGTGAATTTGGCTATGTTCTCTTTGGTTTGAATACGACCTATGTTTGAATAGGAATGGCTACGTTCTCTTTGGTTCGAATACGACCTATGTTTGAACAGGAATGGCTATGTTCTCTTTGCTTCGTATACGACCTATGTTTGAATAGGAAGCCCTTTAATGACTGTAGAGGCAAGGTACCTATATGGGAGTTGCACTGTGCGGCAAACCTTCTTTGGTCCCTTATAAAATTGTCCTGCATAGCCAGATAAGCTGATCAAAGCATCTTATTTTCTTAATGAAAATGATATAAACTGTAGATGGATATCACCATAAGACACTTATATTGTAAAAAAGAGCTGATCCCCCGGTTTATCGAGGGCGCCGGTTTATTCATTAATCATAATATAGACATAGGATACAACAGAGCTCATGGCTCAAGTATAGTAGGGCCGCAGGAGAGCGATGTTCCACGGCCTTTTTGTCTCTTCTTCTGATGTCCGTGGTTCTTTGTGCTCTCGAACGTCCACCAAGTAATATGAACCGTTGTGTAGATTCTTGCTGACCACAAAGGGCCCTTCACAAGGCGGGGATAATTTGTGCATGTCTGTTTGGTCCTGGATGAGCCGGAGTACCAAATCTCCCTCCTAGAACGTCCTGGTTTTGATCCGGCAGCTGTGATATCTGCGCAAGTCCTGTTGATAAATTGCGGACCGTGCTGCCGCTATGTCACGCTCTTCATCCAGCCGATCCAAACTGTCCTGTCTTGCCTGCTCATTGGTCGCTTCAACATAAGCCGTCACCCGTGGCGAATCATGACGGATATCACTTGGAAGAACCGCTTCAGCACCATACACCATGAAGAAAGGTGTATAACCTGTGGACCAGTTCGGCGTAGTATTGATGCTCCAGAGGACAAAAGGTAACTCCTCAACCCAGCACCCTGGTGTTCTTTGCAAGGGCGTCATAAGCCGGGGCTTGATACCTCGCAAAATCTCCTGATTAGCCCTTTCAGCTTGACCATTGGATTGAGGTTGAGCTACAGAAGACACATCTAGGCGAATATGCTCCCGTTGACAAAACTCTTCCATCTCTCCTTTAGATAAATTGGTGCCGTTGTCTGTGATGATGCTATGTGGAAAGCCAAACCGGAAAATTACCTTTTTGATGAATTTAACTGCTGTTGCTGCATCACACTTGCTCACAGGCTCCGCCTCAATCCATTTTGTAAACTTATCCACGGCCACCAGCAGATGAGTTTTTTGATCTTGGGATCGTTTGAAGGGCCCAACCATATCAAGCCCCCAAGTCGCAAACGGCCAAGTAATCGGTATCATCCGGAGCTCCTGTGCCGGAACAAGAGCACGTCGTGAAATATTTTGACAAGCATCGCATCGCCGGACTAGATCCGCCGCATCAGCATGGGCTGTCAGCCAATAGAACCCATGTCGAAAAGCTTTAGCCACCAAGGATTTTGAACCGGCATGATGACCACAATCCCCTTCATGGATCTCACGAAGGATATCACAACCTTCCTCCGATGATACGCACCGCTTAAATGCTCCAGAAACACTGCGATGGTGAAGTTCTCCGTTTGCAATTGTCATGGATTTGGAGCGCCGGACTATCTGTCTTGCTTCGATCTCGTCATCCGGCAACTCCCCACGGCTTAGATATGCCAAGTATGGGAGCGTCCAATCCGGAATAACATGTAGTGCTGCAACTAGCTGCGCCTCCGGATCAGGAACGGCCAGATCTTCCTCCGATGGTACCTGAACTGATGGACTGTGCAGCTCATCCAAAAAAGTATTCGGTGGTACCGGTTTATGTTGAGAACCCAGCCGGCTCAGAGCATCGGCCGCTTCATTCCTTCGTCGGTCTATGTGATCCACCTGATACCCTTTGAAATATCCTGCGACTGCTTCAACTTCTCGTCTGTAAGCTGCCATGAGAGGGTCTTCTGAATCCCACTTGCCGGATACTTGTTGTGCCACTAAATCTGAATCGCCAAAACACTTGACCCGGCTCAAGTTCATCTCCTTAGCCATCCGTAGGCCATGAAGCAATGCCTCATATTCTGCTGCATTGTTAGTACAAGGGAACATTAGACGGAGGACATAACAAAACTTGTCACCTCGTGGGTAAGTTAACACAACTCCGGCCCCCGAGCCTTCTAATTGCCTTGAACCGTCAAAGTGAATCGTCCAGTATGTAAGATCCGGCTTCTCCTCCGGTGCTTGCAACTCAGTCCAATCATTGATGAAATCTACTAAAGCCTGGGACTTAATTGCAGTGCGTGGCACATATTTCAATCCATGTGTACTAAGCTCTATAGCCCACTTCGCCACTCTGCCAGTAGCTTCTCTGTTCTGGATTATATCCCCCAATGGAGCTGAACTGACAACAGTTATTGGGTGGCCCTGGAAGTAATGCTTCAACTTCCGGTTTGCCATGAACACGCCATATACCAACTTCTACCAATGCGGGTACCTTTGTTTGGATTCAATGAGAACTTCACTGACATAATAAACTGGACGTTGAACCGGATGTTCCTTTCCTGCTTCCTTGCGCTCAACCACTATTGCCACGCTGACTGCTCGTGCATTGGCAGCGACGTATAACAGCAATGGCTCATTATCCATAGGGGCAGCGAGGACCGGCGGTTCTGCCAATTGTCGTTTCAAATCCTCAAACGCAGCGTTTGCCTCCTCACTCCATATAAACCGGTCTGTCTTTTTCAGCATCTGATAAAGCGGAATTGCCTTCTCTCCCAGACGGCTGATGAATCGGCTCAATGCTGTGATCCGGCCAGCGATACGCTGAACATCATTGATGCAAGCCGGTTTAGTCAAAGATGTGATTGCCTTGATTTTTTCCGGATTGGCTTCTATTCCTCTGTTTGACACCAAGAATCCAAGGAGTTTGCCCGCCGGAACACCGAAAGCACACTTCTCCGGATTAAGTATCATTTTATAGGCTCGAAGATTGTCAAAGGTCTCCTTGAGGTCCTCTATCAGCGTCTCCTCCTTCCTTGATTTCACCACAATGTCATCCACATAAGCATGAACGTTTCTCCCTATCTGCCCCTTAAGACAATTCTGTACGCAACGCTGGTAAGTTGCTTGGGCACTCTTGAGCCCAAAAGGCCTAGACACATAGCAAAATGCACCAAAAGCAGTTATGAAAGCTGTCTTCTCCTGGTCCTTAACTGCCATCTTGATCTGATGATATCCTGAATATGCATCCAAAAAACTTAGCCGCTCACATCTCGCCGTAGCATCAATGATCTGATCAATACGGGGGAGAGCAAAAGGATCGGTTGGACAAGCTTTGTTCAGATCTGTGTAATCCATACACATCCTCCACTTTCCATTTTTCTTTAACACCAGCACCGGATTAGCCAACCACTCCGGATGAAAAACTTCAACTATGAACCCTGCGGCCAAAAGCCTGGCCACTTCTTCTCCTATAGCCTTGCGCCTTTCTTCGTTGAAACGGCGCAGATACTGCTTGACCGGTTTAAACTTCGGATCAATGTTAAGACTGTGCTCAGCGAGTTCCCTCGGTATACCTGGCATGTCAGAAGGTTTCCATGCAAAGATATCCCGGTTCTCACGGATGAACTCGATGAGCACGCTTTCCTATTTAGGATCAAGGTTAGCGCTGATAGTGAACTGCTTGGATGAATCGCCTGGCACAAAGTCAACTTGCTTGGTCTCCTCCACAGACTTGAACTTCAATGCCGGATCATGCTCTGTAGTTGGCTTCTTCAATGGGGACATATCTGCCGGATCAACATTGTCCTTGTAAAACTTCAACTCCTCCGTAGCACATACTGCCTCCGCATAAGCAGCGTCTCCTTCTTCGCACTCCAATGCAATCTTGCGACTTCCATGAATGGTGATGGTTCCTTTGTGACCCGGCATCTTGAGCTGTAGATAAACATAGCATGGCCTAGCCATGAACTTGGCGTAAACTGGTCGTCCAAACAGGGCATGATATGGGCTCCGGATCTTGACCACCTCAAAGGTTATCATCTCCGACCTGGAATCCTGTTCATCTCCAAAGGTAACTTCTAGGTCAATTTTCCCAACTGAGTAAGCAGATTTACCTGGCACCACTCCATGAAACACCGTGTTTGATTGCCTTAACTTCGTATCTGTCAGCCCCATGCGACGGAAAGTCTCATAATACAAGATGTTGATGCTGCTGCCGCCGTCCATGAGAACCTTGGTGAATTTGTAGCCACCCACCTGTGGTGCCACCACTAAGGCTAATTGGCCCGGATTATCAACTCGCGGCGGGTGATCCTCTCTACTCCACACAATAGGTCGCTCCGACCAACGCAGGAATTGTGGTGTTGCCGGTTCAACCGCATGGACCGCCCGCTTTAAGATTTTTTGATCTCGCTTGCATAAACTCGTAGTGAACACATGATATTGCCCACTACTTAGCTCCTTCGGATTACTCTGATATCCGGATTGCTGCTGCTGCTGACGCTGCTGATTGCCCTGGTTATTGTAATTACCCTGGCCCTGCTGTTGGCCGCCCTGGTTATTATAACTACCTTGGCCATACTGATGGTTACCTTGGTTATTATAACCACCCTGACCATATTGATGATTTCCTTGATTGTGACCGTTATTGCCGCCATGATATCCTGATCCGGGACCGTTAGCCTGGTGACCCGGACCGTGAAACCCGGGGCCTGAACCACCGCCCGGCGCTCCGTTGTTGGATTTGGCCCAGTTCACGGCTTCCATCAATATCCGACATTCTCCCCAGGTATGCTTAGCTGGATTTCGCTTCATTCCGTGTTTCAGGCAAGGCTCGTTCAATTGTTGCTCCCAATTAATGACTCCTCCACTGTTTTGTGGGGGCGGCCTATCCTTGTTGCGCTGAAAACTTCCTTGAACCTGGGTGTTGGGGACGAAGTCAGAACCACCTTCTGCCTTTCGCTTGCCTAAGAAGCTAGTTCCGACCGGATTAGCCTGCGCCGGTTTACCAGATTTATTTGCCTTTCCAGATTTATCTCCATCCGCTTCTGGATATTTAGCGTTGTCGGAGTCCCCGTATTTCACCAGAGCGCTCATGAGAGTTCCCATGTCATTACAATCCCGTTTAAGCCGTCCCAGCTTTAACTTCAGAGACTCAAACCGACAATTGTTTTCCAGTGTCACTATTGCCGTACTAGGATTGATACCGTTCGAAGAATGCAAGATTTCTGATACTCGCCGCACCCATGCACTTGTAGGCTCCTGGTCTCCTTGTATACAGGCTGCCAGATCCACCACTGACATTGGCTGCTTGCACGTATCCTTGAAATTTTTGATAAACTGGCGGCATAACTCTCCCCATGATCCGATGGAATTAGGTGGTAAGCCCTTCAGCCAGGTCCGGGCTGTACCCTCAAGCATCATGGTAAAGTACTTCGCGCAAGCCGCTTCATCCACGTCCAGCATCTCCATAGCCATCTCGTAACTCTTAACCCAAGCCTCTGGAGCCAAATCTGCTGTATAATTAGGCACTTTACGTGGACCCTTGAAATCCTTGGGGAACTTCACGCTCCGTAGAGCGGGGATAAGACACTGCACCCCAAAGGAACTCGTCGTGCCTCCTATCTCACCTGTGGTTGTGTGAACCGGCGTCGTTTGGCGGATCTCCTCGCGGGCCGCAGATCTAACCCGGTTTGCTGCCTCCTGAGCCTGCGCCTCTGCACCCGCCGGATTATCCTGTCTATGACGGTGTCGCCTCCGTTCACTACTGGACACCTCCGGTTCTTCCCAATGCCTAGCATAACTCCGGCTGTGACGGGGTGTTGAATGAAGTCTCTCCCTGCTGTAGGAGTATGCCTGCTGTTGTGTCAAAGCCGTATTAAGCAGATCCTTGATCCTACGTGCCTCCATTTCCATGGGGGATGTCCCCTCAATGGGTAAAGCGGCCAGTCGTGAAGCGGCAGCAACAATGTTATCCAAAGGGTTTGAGTAATGACCCGGAGGAGTGGGAACGTGAGGCGTAATTCGTCGATCTTGCTCTGCCGTGGGCTGTTGAACCGATTCACCCCTCACAGGGGCCGTCCTCCGGTTTACCTCCGGATCATTGCTGGCTCCCGCTCCTGGCGTCCCGAAAAGATTCATCGCCTCATAAACCTGCGGTAAACGAGACTGGTACCTTCGAGCCCTTACTCCTTGCGCAGAGGCCTGTTCCATCCTCAGCTGGAAAGCCTGAGACTCCAACTCTGCCTGCCTCGTTGCTATCATAACTTTCTCTACCTTCAGATCCTCTCTCGCTTGCTCGATCCGGCCCCTCAGCTGAAGGAGTTCTGCATCGTGTTGCGCCTTGTCTACTGGAGCCACCACTGCTACTGCCCGGGTTGTCAACTCCTCGACCAAGGCGGATAGAGCGTCAGAGGGCGAGAGGGCCTGGCCGCTCCCCCCTGCACCAGCTTCTGCTGTGTTTGCCCCGTTCACCGTGGACTGCGGCGTAGGTTGTGAACCGGCTATAAAGACAGCCACCCGGTTTGGCAGATCAAAGGGGTCCGGAATACTGTCTCCGTCCGACACATCCTCAGATCGGCCATCCCGCAACAGATACAAAGACTCAGTCTCTCCGGATGAGGAACCATCATCGGAATAGACAACTGTCTCACCACCAGAATCAGATCCGTCCTCAGCTTGGACTCCGTGAATTGCTCCGACGAAGACGCGCTTCATGGCAGGCTGAATCCGGGCCAATCTCGCACGCTGAGCCGGCTCGACGATGTTGGGGAAGATGTCCGGCTCAGGTCCCGGTTCACCAATCTTGCCAATGAAGACGTGGATGCCGCCGAAGGGAACCCGGTACCCGTATTCGATTGAATCGGCCTCCGGGCCCCAGCCAGCGTCGTCGATGTAGATCCGGCCGCGGCGACTCTTGGTCATCCGGCCGACCGCGTAGCCCTTGAGCCCTTCAAAGCTGCCCTTCAAGAACTCGAAACCATCGTGCGGAGGCCCCACGGTGGGCGCCAACTGTCGTGGAATTAGCACGGCAGATGTCTGGTTTAACGGACTTAGTTGAGGAACCATCGCACGGGTTAGCTTGAAGGGGTTAAAAGCACACAAAGGACACAGAGGGTTTATACTAGTTCGGCCCCTTCGATGAAGGTAAAAGCCTACGTCTAGTTTGGTTTAGTATTGCTTGGGCGTCAATGAACAGGGAGCTGATTGCTTGCCTGCGTCTCGACGGGTTATTGCCTCTCTTTGAACCGTCGCCGGGTCGTCCCTTTATATAGAGGCGACGCCCGGTCCAGTTTACAGAGTCCCGAGGCCGGCTCATATTTGTGTCCGCCTCGGTCTCTGCTCTTTCTTCCTTCTCTCTCAAGTTACATGATAAGACGGTTTACAAACCGTAACTTTACACATGGGCCCTAAGCCTTCATGGGCCGTAACCTCTACTGAGCTTTACAATTATACAACTATATCATCATAATTCGGTTTAACCTAGCCGGTTTATACCTGCTAGTAATATCCGTGACAACTGTCATATTATCTTTTCTTATGCATCCATACATTACTTCATCATCATCATTGCATCATGATCATCATGGCATTTCACTTGTAATTGTGCATGGCTCATTCCTAGTATGTTAAGTGAGTTCCTTTTGATCTTGTTGTAGTGGTGGATGCAAGATCATGCCCATTCTTAAACCCCCCCCCCCTCCTCTGTCAACTAGCACCACTTCCTCTCCTTTCTTCTCCATTCTTGAAATTTGGCAAGTGGCTTTTACCTCTTCTTTTAATGTTCATCTCCTCACAACTTCTTTGTTACCTTGTCCTAAGCCACTTTGCAAAACCTTACCTTATTTTGAAATGATTTGGTCTGGTTCAAAAATGACAGAAGTTTGAACCATATTCAAACTTGTTTTATTTTTCTACCTCTAAAAATGTCCAAGTCATTTTTCTAAAATAGGGCATAATTCTAGGAGCTAGGGAGTATTTTATTTTCCCCCTAATTCCTTTTCTTTTGACCTGCACTTTTCCAGTTTGTTTTCTGCCTGAAGAAAATGAAAAAGGAAAAGAAACCACCACCAGCAGCAGTAGCGCAACCCAGCAGCCAACAGCCGCCGCCTGGCTTGGCCTCCCCCTCGTCCCAGCTAACCAGCACCAGCCGGCCCGTGCCAGCCATCCCGCGCGTCCCTCACGCCATTTCTCACCCACACACCGACTCGCCCCCTCTGCCTCGTTTCCACATGGACGACTCAAGCCCGCAGGTCAGCGACCGTGTACAACGCCGCACCCACCTTTCTTCTTCCTCACAGTCGCGCCATGGGGACCGCGTGCGAGCACGCCATCGTGCACCGTCGTCGTCTAGCCCCTTTTAAACCCTCTCTCCTTGCCCTTTAGCCCTCTAGGGTTCACCTCTTCCTCCTCCCGCCGCCAGGTGAGCTGAGAGCCACCAGATCCACCACGCCATCGTCGTCCCGAGTGCATCTGAGAGCATGGGCTCATCGCCGGCGTGCCCCTCGCCCTCCGCTACCTCGCCAAACGTGTCCTTCTTCCTCCCCGACATTGACTACGTCCCCTACGCCTGCTACACGGAGCTGAAGGCCACGACTTCTTCTTCTTCTTCCTCGACGTCGACTCCGGCCACCGCAAGTGCTCGATCGTCGTCACCGTCGACTTCGACCACCTCCCGGCCAGCCGAACACACCACCGTGTTCATGGTGAGCGTCTGCTTCTCCCCGTGCCCTTTCCCCCTTCCTTTCCGCCGTCTAGAGGCTAGTTCGCCAAGCGCCCGAGCTCATCGCCATCGGACCTCGTCACTGACGAGTGCTTCGACCCCCTCTCGCCTCGTTTAGATGCCAGTTAGCTTCGCTGTGCTCAGCTTAGTCGTTTTCCCCCTGTGTAGTTGCGAGTAGAGCCCTGGTCTTGCCGTGTTCATCTCCGCTGCGCGGCTTCTGTCACAGCTTGTCGGCGTCGACTCCGTCGCCGTCTGGCCCATCCAGTGGCACCCAGAGGTGCGGTATTCCTCCAGGAACACATCGCACACCTCTGCCGCTCCAATTGGTCGTCGGAGCAGCTCCGACGAGCTCCTCCGACCGCCCCTGCTTCTCCCTCTGTTCTACATCTTCACTTTAGTCAAGTGGTAGCGTTCCTCTTCTCTGTCAGATACACGCAGCTAGCCTAGTGGTGTGTCTCTCGTTCAGTTAACCAGCAGCCTGGGTTCAAGTCCCCGCACGGCCAGTGGTATTCGACCCTTTTTTATGTTTTCTGTTTCATTGACAGACTCGCCCCACATGGCAGTCTCCCAGCGCACTCACACCCAGTTCGACACCCGTAGGCGCCACATCAGTTCCCCCTGGACCCACTAGTCAGTGGCTAGGGCTAGCCCAGGCTGGGTCTGCTTAGTCCCTTTTCTTTTTTGTTTTTGTTTTAATTTCAGTTTTTGCATTTTCTTTGCATAATTCATATCTTTTAATATATGCATATGTTCAAAATACTTTATATATGAAAACTGCCTAGTTTTTAGTGTAGAATATTTATATGCAGTTTGTTGCCATGATAAAAACATTGAAATTGCTGTTTGAATTATTTTGAGTTTAAAATATGCTCAAACTTGTTAAAGTCATAACTAAATAACCATAGCTCCAAATCTGACAAACTTTATATGTATTTGGGGTGGAAAAATTTGTAGATTAAGATGGTGATGTATCTTTGCATGTTTAACAACTCTAAAATATGGTTGCATCAGATCTGTCCTATATGTGTTCTTATGTACATGGGAGTTTCCGGATATTGTTGTTTGTTCTTTCCGGCCCATTTAAAATGCTAGCATGATGTTGTTTTTCCTAGTTGCACCCCTTGCCATGTTAAGCAACTTTTAAAACTTGTTGGGTGCTTGTTTAAATCAACTACATAACCACTTGTGACTATGTTTGTTCTTGTTTTCCTTTTGCATGTGTCCCTACATGTGTGGTGATCTTGTTTTTGTCATGTCACTTGTGCACTCATCTTCCCCTAGGAGTTGCATCACATCCTTCCCATATTCATATGCATCATATCTTGCATCATGTGTTTGAGCATTGCATGATGATTGATTGTTGTTCCGGCGTTGTATTGTTGTGTTGGTTAGAGCCCGGTGACGATTCAAAGTTCGAGGTTCCTATCTAGACTGAGTTTGAGGAGCAAGGTTACGATCCCTCCGTGGACTTAACATGCAAGATGACCATTCTCCGATATCACCTCTATCTTTGCCTATGCTAGTTGTCTCGCTCTTTAGCTGTGCCTCGATGCCTATTCCTGTTTGCCAGCCTCCTATTGTTGCCATGAAACACTCTAACTGCCTTCCTAGCAAACCGTTGATTGGCTAAGTACGCTTTTGCTCGGCCCCTCTTATAGCATTGTTAGTTGCAGGTGAAGTTTGAAGATTGCTCCACGTTCGGACTTGCTTTACTTGGTTAACACAATATTTATCTGTTTAAAACTAATGCACCTATATATTGGCAATGGGTGGAAGGCTTGTCCTTCTGCTTGGTGTTTTGTTCCACTCATGCCACCTTAGGACCCGATAAACCGGTCTTATGTTCCTTGATTTTGCGTTCCTAACACGGTTGGGGCTTATGGGCCCCCCTTGATAATTCGCTCTGCTTAAAGATTTTCCAGCAAGGCCCAATATTTGTTTCACATTTGCCTAATAACTAAAACTTGCATAGGGTGTTGCAAACCCGAGTTCTTAATTAACAACCCGGGCCAGTGCTCCTCATGAGTGTTGGTCCAAACTAGGCAGACTGCGGGGCCACCATGGGGAAACCCGATGGCTGGTATATACATGTAGGATGTCCCATCCGGTCGTGGCCCGAGACAAGATACGTGCGGCTACTATCAGGGTGTCGGCACGCCGGGAGGTCTTGCTGGATTAGTTTTACCTTTGTCGAAATATCTTGAGCACGGGATACCGAGGATACTCGGGTCTTCCCACTTTGGAGTTGTGACTCCGCAGATCGTGAGCTTATGGTGGGCTAAGTTGGGACACCCCTGCAGGGTTTGATCTTTCATAAGCCATGCCCGTGGTTATGTGGCAGATGGGAATTTGTTCATATCCGGTTGTAGATAACTTGACACCATATTCATAAGAATACACTACCTGTGTGAGTAACCGTGATGGTCTCTTTCCGAAGGGCTTCCGGAAGTGAACACGGTGGGGTTATGTTTGACCGTGAGTAGCTAGGATCACTTCTTGATCAACTTGGCGATCGTTGGCACTTGTTCTCTTCTCGCTCTAAACTCGTTAAGCTAGTTTCTTAGTGCTTGCTGCAAACACTTTAATAACCTTTCCACACCTAAGGCTTTGGTAGTTTTGATACCCGGGAACGAGATTGCTGAGACCTTGTGGCTCACAGATTCAACACACACCAGATGCAGTCACCGCTGAGAACAAACCAGTAGATGGATCAGAACTTTAGTGGGAGTTCGATGAAGAGCGTGGTTGTTACTATGTTTCGTATCCCGACGATCAGTAGTGGTTCTTACTAGGAGGATCCGGGCTTGTGTTTATGGTATCTTTCTCGTTTGGATTTTGTCCGTAGTCGAACCCTGTGTTATTCGGATGATGGTATGTTATTGTTTTCATTGTGTGACATGGCGAGTGTAAGCCAACTATCTTTTACATTTTCATCCCTGAACTTTTACATGAGATGTGCAAAGATACCATACTTGAGATCATTCCAGAATGCGCTTATGTCTCTAAGTCGTGCCTTGACACGTAGGAGACATAGTCGCATCCTGGGCCTTACATTTCTCTGTAAATATCAAACTCCTCATAGACTTATAGACCTGTGTACACTCACAAACGCATTAGTTTCTTAACCTATAAGTCTTCAATACACCAAAATCACTAAGGGGCACTAGATGCACTTACAATCTCCCCCTTTTTGGTGATTGATGACAATATAGGTTAAGTTTTCAACGGGAATAAACATATGAAGTATAAATACTGATATTGAGGAATTTGATTGCAAGATATAGAAGAACTCCCCCTGAAGATGTGCATAGTGAGGAATTTGCTTTTAAAGCAATGCACATTTGAAGAGTAGTACCATGGAGATCTCCCCATATATCTTGTAATTCATACACGCATTTAACATATGATATGAAGAATTTGAAATGCATGATGAAATATGGTGACTGATGTAATTCAACATGCGTGCATTAACATATATGAGGAAATAGAATGCAGAAGAACATAGCGAAAGTATCAGACTACCATCGGGTTTAAGTTTACAACTCGATCCAACAAAGTCTTCAAAAGAACAAGAGTTGTAACTTAGCAAAAAAACGCCCATATATAAAGACACGCTTGAAGACTAAATTAAATTTCTCCCCCTGTCATCGAATGACCAAAAGGGACAAAAAGTGAGGACTAACGCCCCTGAAGAATATCATGAAGATGATGGAGGAGCACTAATGTTGTTGGGGTCGATTGTTGGAGGAGGGCCTGTCGCAGTGTCGTCCAAATCTTCATACTCACCAGTCTCGCGTGATGAAGAATATGAGCTGGCCACCAAGGAAGGAACTTTGACATTCTTGAATTTCTTCGCCGGAGGCTGAGACTAGTCAAAGTCTTCCTTGAAGCCCATTTGCTTCAGATCTTCTTCGCTGTAGAGATGAGACATAACAGCCCAGGTGCGATTGAAAACTTCATGGAGGTAGTAGTGGTTTTTCTTCACTACATTGTATGTAGTAGTCATGTTTTGAAGAATTGAACCAAACCGCCTCTTGACCCATTTATGGTTGCGATCGACCTTCTGATGAAGACTGAGGAGAAGCTCACGATCAGTCATCACCCTTGGAGTCGTGCCTTGAGGCTTTTGCTTTGAGGCATTGGCGGCAGAGTCATGAGTGGCTGAGTCATCATTGGTAGAGTAGGATGCAGCTTTGCGGAATTGACCATCCAATGGACGAATGCCTTCATCAATAATCGCAGCTTTGCCTTTTCCGTCAACTGAGGAATCTGTCCATTTGAGGACTTCAAGTGGAGGCAGATAGCTGAGATGATTCTAAAAGTCAGCCTTATAAGCTATTGAAGAACTTGTTCTGATTAATCTCATGATCCAGGGAGCATAAGGCTTCAAGTTAAAAGGAGACAGTGCAACATTTGCCAGAGTCCTCATCAAGAAAGCATGATAGTTGATGGGGATCCCATGCATGATATAGAATAGCAGATTCTTCATGATGCCAGCGATTTCTTCATCATTTGAGTCGTGGCCTTTGATTAGACTCAAAGTTTTTGTCAGAACGTGATAGTCAGTCCGAGGTACATATAGCAATTCCTTCACGAGGAATTTCATTCTTGGTGCTTGACCAGGCTTCAGCGGCTTCATGAATACTTGCATATAATGGTCAGTAAGTTCAGGTTCATGATATACACACTGTGCACCTTCAACGGGAGGACTGAGAGGCAGGGCCTGAAGTAATTCAGAGGCCGGTGCCTTGAAGTGAGTGTTTTCTGTCATCCAGTCCAACACCCAAGAGTTCACATCTTTAGCAGTTCCGGTGATGTGCAGTGTTGCATAGAACTGAAGAATGAGCTATTCATTCCAATCACATATGTTTGTGCAGAGGGTGATCAGTCCAGCATCATAGAGAACACTGAGGACCGGCGTGAAGCAAGGCAGTGATTCCATATTCACATGTGGAATATGTGCATGGTCGAAGACTTTGTCCTTACCAAAAAGCAGTGAAGAATAGAAGTTTGCTTGGCTGGCAGTCCAGAAGCGCTTCCTTCTAAGACGAGCAGAGTCATATGGGTTGAAGTCAGTGAAGAACACATGCTCGTGGAAGAAGTCGTCAGCCTTGAAGTTCTGCTTCTTAGAGAAGGGATCCTTTGGCTTGGGATGAGGATTATCAATTAATTTCATCACAGCCTCAGGAATCACAGGCAGAGGAATTTCGGTTTCTGCTTCAGCTGCAGCCTGAGACTTCATTTCTTCAGTAGCATTTTCATCAGCACTAGTGGCTGGAATTTCTTCATGTAGGGAAGGAGTGGTGCGAGGTTCGTCAGAGCCCGTTTGAACTTCAGTGTGCTCTGAGGACTGAGGAATTTGCTGCAAAGGCATGAACAATGGAGAGTTGGGTTGCTGACTGTCCCAAAAGTCATCGTTCATCATAAGAGTTGTACTCCCAATGTCCACGTCTTCATCATTGACACTCATTTCTTCAACGCCTGCCTCTTCAGCTGTGAACTGAGCAATAGGCGATGAGATCACTGGGGTTGAAGGGATGTTATCCACTTCAATTTCTCCGTGCAACTGCTCTAAAGAAGCAACATAAGGAACATCTTCATCAGATCTGCTTGGGATCACTTATTCTTTTCCAAAAGGTATGATTTCCTTTGATGGCATGCTTGAGAGAGGAACAACATCAATGGGCTTGTTTGATAGAACTAGTAAATTTCTTCAGCTTCTTAGGGACAACAGACTCTGAAGAAGCAGATGCTTTCCTTTTCTTCACTGTTGCTCATTCCGCAACCTTTGTTTTCCTCACTTCTGATGCAGAAGGAATAACTGATCTTGGTGTTGGTGCAGGAGGAGTAGAAGAAATTGGTTCAATTACCTGAGGCACAACTGTTTCAGTTTGCCTGGGTTTATCAGTTTCTTCAGGTGCAGCTGTTGAAGTCATGACTGTCCTAGCTTGTTCCTCAGGCGCAACTCTAGTGGTTGCCCTCGAATTTTCTTCAGCGGCTGGAATAGAGTCATCAGCCCTGGTAACTTCAGTTTCATTAGCAGCCTGATTTTCATCAGCAGTGCTGACATGTTCTTCAATGGGCTCATCAGATGCTTCAGGCTGAGGGGTTGCATGTTGCGTTGGTGCTGCAATGCTTGAGGTGAATACCTTGGTCATATTAACGAATCCGACTTTTTCTCCCAGCCAGTCAGCATGGTAGCTTTCAAATTCATCATTGAGGGTTTTGATCTCAGCTTGCAGCTTCACAAGTTCCTCATAAGGCATATTCATTATATTGTTCTTCATCAATCTTTCTTTCTTGTACTGATCATTCTTTGCCTTTCTGGCCTGTTGAAATTTCCATTTTGCCTCACCAGTGAAGGCGGCCAGCATATGACTTTGACCAAGAGTGAGGTTCATCTTAGGCAAAGGAGTGTTGGGGTCCTTATGCCATAGGTATCAAGGATCAACTTGGGATCCACCATCAATGGCACATTGCTTCCTTTGTCTCTAGCGGCCCTTTCCTGTCTGTCTCTGATGGTTTTGGCGAGTTCCTCATCATCAGCTTCGTCATTTGTTGACGGCACATGGAAGGCGACTTGCTTCTTGTGAGGACTTGTTCTAGCTCCACGTCCAGCAGTGGGCTTAGACTTCAGTAGAGTGGGGCTAGTTGAGGAATTTGGAGGATCTGAAGAACGTGCAGAGGCTCCTGAGGCAATAGAGATTCCAGTTGTCCTTTGGCACGTGGCGCGATGCACAAGTGCTGAGGACTTTGGTGGAGCTGGAGCAGCTTGTGGAACTGGCCGTGAGGGATTTTCAAAGCTGGGCCGTGAGGGCATTGCTGAGGAGCTTGGCTTATGAGCAGGTTTCTTGGGCATAGCCTTTTTAGGCTTGCTGGCAGAGGCTTTAGCAGCAGCAGCAGAATCTTCATTAAACTTCCTCACTGCCTCTTTGGCCATCCCAACCAACTTGGCTTGATGTTTGGCCCATTCCTTGGGAAATTCTTCACCTCTTCTGATGCTAGAGGGATCGGCAATTTGGCCAGGTGTCAATGGAGGTCTTGGGCATGGAGGGTGTACAACGAATTTCTTCATGTACTTGGGTGTGACATAGCGATATTCCCTCCATTCTCTGACCCATCTTCTTTCAATCCTCTGTATGCGCACCTTGCGCTGATTTTTGGTCTCCTTGTCATACTTGGCTTCATCAGGAGTGCAGTATTCTTCATAGATATCATCAGGAATTTCAAAAAGCAGTGTTGACTTCTGATTTCTTCCCTCCTTTCTGAGGTTTCTTTCCATGAGCCATTTTCTTCAGCTGAGGATTTTGAACAATTGAGTTCTCTTAGGAGGTATGAAATTTTTCTTTGAGGAATGCTGCAAATGTGTTAAGTTGATGATAACCTAGAGATTCAGCAGTAGACATTTGTACCAGTGAACAGAGTATAGGTGCAAAGAATTTGAAGAGATCATATGTGTTCTCATCAGTTTTTGCGAAAGGAACAAGTTTGAGGAATTTGACCAGTTTTCTCTTGAAGAATTTCACTAAGCGTTCTTTCACTTAGGTTCGAGAGTTGTGCAGATTGAAAATCCACACAATTGAGGAATCTTTGAGGAAAAACGTTGCTTAGAGAAACAGATGAAGAACAGATGTTTGTGTGAGGTGTTTAGAGTGTGAAGAATAAAGAATAAACACCTTTTTGAAGATTTGTAGGAATCATTAGAATTGACAAGGGCAGTAAAAGTAGCTTTTAATTACCCTTGATGAAGAACACGACGAACTGTGAATAGAAGATTTGAAGCTCGTCAGTTCAGATCTTCCACGCCCTAACTTGGCAGAGGAAGATTTTCTAGCATATTTTGAACCTTAACAAAAGCTTTTTGCAGTTTTATGGCAATTTTTAGCGAGTTTGGAATAGCTAGGTTTGAGGTTTTCATCAGATTCATCTTCACTAGAATCAAACGTGGAATGGTTGAGTACCTTGGCACCTTTTGCCATGAAGCAGTAGGTGGGAGAGTAGTCATCGTTGTCGTCGTTAGCAGTGTCGGGGAAGTCTTTTTCCTCAGTGTTGAAGATGGACTTGCTGAGGAATGCGGTAGAGAGAGCCAGGCTTGCCACACCAGAGTCTGATTCCTCTGATTCCTCCTCTTCCTCATTTTCTTCAGATTCAGCTGAGTCCATTTCCTTACCAATGAATGTCCGAGCTTTCCTGGAACTGCTCTTCTTGTTAGAGGAAGACTTTGAGGATTTTGATGATGAGTACTATCATGGTTTTGTCGCGGCAGATGGTCTAGCGTAAGGACTTAGTCGTGGAGCCATCGCTACGGGTTAGCTTAAAGGGGTTAAAGTGGACAAGACACAAGGGATTTTATACTAGTTCGGCCCCTTCGATGAAGGTAAAAGCCTACTTCTAGTTTGTTGTGGTATTGCTAGGGTTTCGATGACCAGGGAGCGAATCCGCTTTGCCTGTGTCTCGAGTTGTTGTTCTATGTCCTTGAACCGACGCCGGGTCGTCCATTTATATACACAGGATGACACCCGGTCCGGTTTACAGAATCCCGAGACCGGCTCATAAATGTGCCCGGCTCGGTCTCTATCTTTCCTATCTTACAGTACAAGTTACATGCTGTATGGCGGTTTACATTTACGGGCCCTAACACCTTTTGGGCCCTGGATCTTTAGTCTTCTATAATAAAGCGCCATACGCCATGTCTTGTTGGGCTTCAGTAGAAGTAATTCTTTATGGGCATAAACCGGCCCCTCCTGGGCGGTTTATACCTAATAGTTATACCCCTGACATTAGTCCCCAGATTGGTTTGAACCTGTTCATGTCAATCTTCAACACCTCGTAAAAATTTGGTCCATCGTGGCTTCAAATGACCTTATAAACCGCCATAACGTCATCTTCCTGGATTACGTTAAACCGTCATGACGTCACCTGTCCATTTAATGCATGTACCTGTTTTAATCTTTATTTACTGAACCTCCAAAAACCGAGGCGACATCGCCGTCCCATATCCATTTTTCGGGCTCCTTGATTCCCGCGACTGCCGTTTATCCTTTCGGCCTATAAATGAGGTGAGGGGTCTTTTCTTTTTTCTTCCCCTCATCTCCTCGCCCTTTCTTCTTCCTTGCGCTCGTCAGTGCCTAAGCACCGCTGCTGCCGTCGACCTTCACCTCTGCTTCAGCCCGGGCCGCTGCATCACCCTGTTCGGACCGGAGCTTCGCCGGCGCGCCTCCGCATCCGACAGCTCCGGTAAATCCTTTCCTTACTTTTCATACATATCTCATTAGCGTTTCTTCCCGTGAGTTCATCAAGGTTGTTGTGCTATTCTTCCCCGTTCTTCGTCATATCTTCAATGGCTAGTGTAGATCTGATGCTTTTTCCCGCGACTGTAGTGATAACCCCGCTCATTTAACGTGCTTATCCTTTTTTAAAGTAATCCCCAATCCAGGTTCGTTTGAACTGCTGTAGTATCCGTTCAGTTTTGATCCTGAATATTTCTGAACTTATTTGACATGCTGTAGATCTGTAATTCTGCTGTAGATTTGCAAAAACCTGTTTTTCCATAACTTTAGATCAGCACCATTCATACCCTCACCGGTGGTTTAATTTTAGAAAAATCATAATCCGGTAGGTATCATTAGGCCCCACTTAAACCTCCGTACAGTTGCCCTTGTAACACTTCCGATGATTAATTCCGGTTTATTATTGCATATTTCATAATACCTTCCAGATATAGATCATAAACTGGCCCTTCACTGTAATTTCAGCTTTTTCCTTTGAAATTGCAAAGCAAGCCAAGCAATTTACTTGCTGCAACTGGGTTCCATCTCGGGTTACTGAAGAGGAACAGAACAGATGGGCTGAGGTTGGCACTTTAGGCAAGAAGAATGTCATCCATTGGAGAGTCCCTGGACCGGAATGTCCTCCGGAGCCCAAAGATGGAGAAGTGATTGTATTTGTTGATCATTTATCCCGAGGGTTTAGCCCTCCTGGATCAAAAAAAATCGTGACGTACTGACTAGCTTCCAACTCCACCCTCAAGATATTGGGCCAAACTCTGTGTCCAATATTTGCAATTTTTAAGTATTTTTTGAGGCTTACTTGCAAGAGGAACCTTCACTTGAACTGTTTAGGGATTTCTTACACTTGAACCGCCGCACAGAATTTACGGATGGGCCTAACACTGAACTTGGCGGAATGTCCATCCAAAAAAGGAAGGATGCCAGTTTTCCTCACGCCAAGCATCACAGTCATCCTAAAGATTGGAACCATGCTTGGTTTTATTGCCAAGATACATCTCTAGCTGACAAGAATCCTCTGCTGGGTTACCGTCCTCATCGGCTCTCCAATCATCATCCATTCCCTCAATGGCTAAGTGCTCAGGAGCGATCTCAATACGCACCGCAGCTTTCAAAGCTCCGGGCCTTTACCACAAACGGTTTGACATGCATCGATTTTGTTTGTTGCTGGATTTCTTGGAGCATTCTACCGCTAAGCCAGCATTCCGGTTTAATGTGTGAATACACAGGAGACCCCAGAGATCCTCTAGGCCATACTGAACCAGTGCTGTCAGAAAGTGAAATCAATGAATCTGTCAAGAAAATATTGGATGAACCGGTGGACGCCTGCAACAAAACTGGGCTGGCTCCCTTCTATGAATCCAACAACCCGCCAGGGGTAAGTCTCCTTATACTTTTTGCTTTGTTTCAATCTGTTTAAGTATCCTTTCTGAAAGATATCTCAACTTCTGACAGGGTAACGATCCGTTCTGGAAGAGAAAACCCCAGGATAAACCGGTAAAGGCAGCTCGTCTTAAGACCAAGACAGTTAAGAAGACTGTTAAGAAGAAAACCACTGAAACATCCGAGTTAAATATTGATGATGATGAACCGGCCTCATAGGTAGCACTTGACTCCCTTGGCTCCCTTTTCTTGCACCTTATTGATAATGATTATGTTCAGGAAAATGCTGAAGGTAGCCAAGCTGACGGTGCTGAGGTAATTACCATTTCCTCCGGTTCGGACCCTCTGCCAACACAGAAAATCCATCGAGCAAACCGGAAAGTAAGATTTTCTCACCCTTTAGCTTACTTGGACCCAAACTTTATTTTGAAGAAACAGCAACATGAACCTCGCCACACAACACGACACAATGGTCAAGTAATCAAATCCATCGGTTTACCACATACTCCGGCCCGGAAACATCGATTAGAGGTCTTGTATATTCTTGATGCTCTTTATCCCAAAGCAGGTCATTTCCGCCAGCCTCTTAATCCGTCTGATTCTAATTATCAGGACACCGCTCGTTCATCATCTGGCGAGTCAACAGCCAGACAGCTTCCTCCTCTCAAAACCGTTCCTGGGTGAGTTTTTTTTATTTTTCTGTTAATCCTTCCCTTTTAGTCCATTGACTAACTTTACCTTTATCTTTCTCAGTAAGCCAAAACCTAGTAAGAAGGCTAAATTGAGCAAATCAGCAGGTGATGACGTAAGCCCTGAACCGGAAAAGACTCCAGAGCCAGCAGAAGATGTTGATGCCTTGCGTGATGATCCCCCTCCACCGGATCACAAAATTTTTACTGAACAGGAAGCTGCTCCAATGGAGCTGGATGATAACCAAAATAGCCCAGTCCGGGCCAATACTAATCCGGCAAGCCTTGCTAGACCCGCTGCTGCTACAACAGAGGATGTTACAATTACCGGCTTTGGCCAGTCCACTCCTGATGAACCCGTTGCCTTGTCGAAGCATAATACTAAGGAAGAAATTGCTGGAATGGACAAAGGCAAATGGAGCGCCGATTTATCGAACTATGCTCATCTCAGCGCTCAGGACCTTCACTCCGGCTATCTGAACCGGTTGTATACAAGCCGTGACTATGAAGTCGGTTTGGTGAACCTGATGAAGGAACGATATGAGGTAACCGCTGCTTACTGTGTGCAATATTATTTCTGTCCAAGTCCTATAGCTTGTCTCAACCCTACTGTAGCCCCCAAGGGCCGGTTTATCTCTTCAGGATGAACCGGGACTTCAGAACACCAAATATGTAGCTCTTCACCTGTGTAGCCCCCAAGGACCGGTTTATCTATTTAAGATGAACTGGGACTTTAGTTTGTAACCTGCTTTTGAACAATAATGCATTAGCCCCCAAGTGCCAAGTGTATAACTTGTTATGTGCTTGGGACTTTGATAAAGATGCCTCATAACTCCAAATATGCATTAGCCCCCAAGTGCCAAGTGTGTAACTTGTTGTGTTCTTGGGACTTCCAATATGTTGTACCAATGTATGATTTATATATCTCTTCGCAGGCTGATCTAAACCAAAAATAATCTCAAGTGGCTGATCTTCAAGAAAACCTGAAATTCCAGCAAACAACCACTTCCAAAGCCAAGGATGAGCTGACCAGCACTTTAGCAGGCATGGAAAAATTGAAGAAAGACTTCCAGAAGGAATGGTCGGATTGGGAGACAGAGAGATCCGCTTTACAGAAAAGAGCAGTTGACGCAGAGGCCGCCCTTAAACCGGTGTCAGAAGAGCTATCTGGCCTAAAGCGTCAAATAAACGCTATGACCACTGTTGTCTTTGGTAAGCACCCTTATCATAACTCTGAATATGACATCCCCACAAATTTCTGGTTTAACACTGGTTCTATTGATGCAGGAAAGTGTACTGCTCATCTTGGCGCTGATATGCAGAAGAAGCTGAAGGCGGCCTATACCCTTATAGAGCAGCTTTATACCGGCGCACAAAGGAATATTTGTACCACCTCTCATAACAAACCAGCCCCAACCTTGATCAAGGAAACATTGGAGAAGCTGTCAGTGCTACCCGCTCGGTTTGAAGAACTGAAGAAATCGGCTGCGAGGGTGGGTGCTTTAACTGCATTAACTCGGGCAAAGGCGTGGGTGCCTGATCTTGACCCGACTGACGTAGTAAATGGCTATCCAAGCACGAAAGAAGACAGATCAGACTTCACCAATGAGGATCTGCGATCCTTAACAAAAGAAATGCGGCCCTTGGCCAGCAAACTGGCCGAAGAAGTTGATTTGTCCCGCTATCAGGCGGTTTATGATGCTGACAACCGACGGGTTAACGCGTCGATCCATGATGCGGAAGATCTCATCCCGCCCGTTCGTAAGCACACTTACGCCCCTGATGTTGAACCGTCTGAACTTATAAGCGATGAAGCTGTTTTCCAGGCCCTGACTAGGATCAATTTGGCAACCACTAAGTTCCAACTGCTGGATGGAAGCGAAGAAGAGACGGCGCAGGATGATCCATAACCGTCTGGCCAGGCTGACGAAGAGTCATGAACCGATGTCGGTTTAACTTTCAATATGCCGCAATACTTGACGAAGAACGAATATTCTTTTGGGCTGCAAAACGCCTTGTAATAGGCTAGCTGAAAACAATTCGTCTATTATGCCATCGTGCATACTTCCTCTCTCAATAATACTGTTCAGTCCGGCAGTTTTATAGTATTTCTGCTTATTCTTCGGAACATCTTTATTCAATCTGCTTCGGCATAAGACAAATTTTAAAGTGCCCTAGCGGTTTATCGCCGGACGGGTCATAATGCCCAAATACATGACCTAGGTTGACAACCCAAGCTGCATTTTGAAATAAATACGAAAATACATATCATACCTGTGATATCAAATAGTATCGTTGGCCTTACCAACCTTTGTAATAGGGGTGATGATCCCAAATTATGAGTATTGATGACTCCTGCAATATTTCATCGGTTAATGATGAAACTATATCGGGTTGTGATAAACACCGGTTTAACTGTAGATAATACTCGCGATTTGTAATCAAACCAGACCAGGTTTAGTAAACACCGGTTTATTAATGGTGGTGACTTGTAGTCAACCACTAGGCCGAATCAATAGATATCGGATGAATACCAACAATCTCATTGAGAAATAAAAAACTTGGCAAACAAAAACAAATAAAAACTTGTAGTCAAGGCTTTTTACGAGCTGCCAGGCTCCAAATTTGAGGCTTTTCATGGGCTGCCAGTCCACCGAGTTAAACCATTTCACAAAGCCTATTAAGATGGACCTCACATTAACCAATCGGCGTTTTAACGTTGACAAGTTTAGGGTCTGCATAAGATTGACTTGTCAATCGTTCGACGGGTCATACCAGGTTTACCTGGACGGAGTGACTTACTTGATGCAGGCAGGTTAACCCGGAGTTTTAGGTGTATACACCAGGCTTCCAAGCCGTGTCTTGATAGCCTATTACAAGGGCCTTAAAAGCACTTTGCCGATATGCAACAGGAGCCCCCAAGTAACATTGTGAGTTGTGTTCAATGGGTGCCTATGTTTGAGTTGTGCTATGCATCAAACTCTCTTTTGCCCTTAACCATCATGTTGGCTTGATAGTCGGATTACCGAAGCAACCAGAGCTATGCTCTTATGATGATATTGGCTTGATAGCCGGTCTAAGAGGGCTATAGGAACTCCGTTTTGTATATAGAAGCCCCCATGTGATAAACTCTTATGGAAAAAACAGCAGATGCCCTGCTTTAACAGGGATGCCGGTTTATTATATTGATCATAATATATACATTGTAAATAAATGTACATAAAGCGGAGCCTATGGCTCAGGTGTAGTAAGGCCAAAGATGAGAAATGTTCCACGGCCGTTGGGTCTCCTCCTCCGTGGTGCGTAAGTCCTTGTGCTCTCTAACGTCGATGAGGTAGTATGACCCATTGTGTAGATTCTTGCTGACCACAAAGGGTCCTTCCCAAGGCAGGGATAGCTTGTGTATATCTGTCTGGTCTTGGATGAGCCGGAGCACTAGATCGCCTTCTTGAAACGTTCTGGTTTTAACTCGGCGACTATGGTATCGACACAGGTCTTGCTAGTAAATCGCTGATCGAGCCGCTGCTATGTCACGCTCCCCATCCAACCGGTCCAATGCTTCTTGCCGTGCCTTCTCGTTATTGATAACCCACAAGTGTAGGGGGTCGCAACCGTTTTCGAGGGTAAAATATTCAACCCAAATTTGTTGATTCGACACAAGGGGAGCCAAAGAATACTTTTAAGTACTAGCAGCTGAGTTGTCAATTCAACCACACCTGGAAACTTAGTATCTGCAGCAAGATAGTTTATTAGCAAATTAATATGATAGTGGCGGTAGTAGCAATAAAAGTAACGATAGTGTTTTTGTAGTTTTTGTAGTAGTAGCAACGGAAAAGTAGATAAGCAACAAGCAATATAGGAAAAGCTCGTAGGCATTGGATCGGTGATGGGAAATTATGTCGGATGCCATTCATCATGTAGAAGTTATAACCTAGGGTGACACAGAACTAGCTCGAGTTCATCAATGCAATGTAGGCATGTATTCTGAATATAGTCATACATGCTTATGGAAAAGAACTTGCATGACATCTTTTGTCCTACCCTCCCGTGGCAGCGGGGTCCTATTGGAAACTAAGGGATATTAAGGCCTCCTTTTAATAGAGTACCAGACCAAAGCATTAACACACAGTGAATACATGAACTCCTCAAACTATGGTCATCACCGGGAGTGGTCCCGATTATTGTCACTTCGGGGTTGCCGGATCATAACACATAGTAGGTGACTATAGACTTGCAAGATAGGATCAAGAACACACATATATTCATGAAAACATAATAGGTTCAGATCTGAAATCATGGCACTCGGGCCCTAGTGACAAGCATTAAGCATAGCAAAGTCATAGCAACATCAATCTCAGAACATAGTGGATACTAGGGATCAAACCCTAACAAAGCTAACTCGATTACATGATAGATCCCATCCAACCCATCACCATCCAGCAAGCCTACGATGGAATTACTCACACATGGTGGTGAGCATCATGGAATTGGTGATGGAGGAAGGTTGATGATGACGATGGTGACAATCACCACTCTCCGGAGCCCCGAACGGACTCCAGATCAGCCCTCCCGAGAGAGATTAGGGCTTGGCGACGACTCCGTCTCGTGAAACGCGATAATTCTTTCTCCCTTATTTTTTTCTCCCTGAAAGTGAACTTATAGGATCTGGGGATACGTCGGTGGACCACCAGGGGGCCCACGAGGCAGGTGGGCGCGCCCCCACCCTCGTGGACAGGGTGTGGGCCCCCTAGTGTGGATCTTCTTGCAGATGTTTTTTAAATTTTCCAAAATAAATCTCCGTGGAGTTTCAGGTCATTCCGAGATACTTTTATTTCTGCACAAAACTACACCGTGGTAATTCTGCTGAAAACAGCGTCAGTCCGGGTTAGTTCCATTCAAATCATGCAAGTTAGAGTTCATAACAAGGGAAAAAGTGTTTAGAAAAGTAGATACGTTGGAGACGTATCAACTCCCCCAAGCTTAAACCTTTGCTTGTCCTCAAGCAATTCAGTTGATAAACTGAAAGTGATAAAGAAAAACTTTGACAAACTCTGTTTGCTCTTGTTGTTGTAAATATGTAAGCTAGCATTCAGGTTTTCAACAAGATCAAGAACTAACCACATTCACAATAACTTTTAGGTCTCAAGACTACTCACATCAATGGCATAATCAACTAGCGAGCAATAATAATAAACCTCGGATGACACACTTTCTCAAAACAATCATGATATGATATAACAAGATGGTATCTCTCTAGACCTTTTTGAGACCGCAAAACATAAATGCAGAGCACCTTTAAAGATCAAGGACTGACTAGACATTGTAATTCATGGTAAAAGAGATCCAGTCATGATCATACTCAATGAAAATTAATAGTAATACATGCAACGATAGAGGTACTCTCCTATTAGTGCTCTTTGATAAGAGGGTGATGACTCTGCATAAAAGTAAATAGATAGGCCCTTCGCAGAGGGAAGCAGGGATTTGTAGAGGTGCCAGAGCTCGATTTTTAAATAGAGATGAATAACATTTTGAGTGGTATACTTTCATTGTCAACATAACAACCAAGAATCTCGATATCTCCCATGCTACGCACATTATAGGCGGTTCCCAAACAGAATAGTAAAGTTTATACTCTCCCAACCACCAACAAGCACACTCCACGGCTAGCCCAAAACAACAGGTACCGTCCAAACCAGCAACAACCCTGGGGGAGTTTTGTTTAATTATTATGATTTGAGCATGGGACTGGGCATCCCGATTACCAGCCATTTTCTCATGAATGATGAGCGGAGTCCACTCATTGTGAGAATAACCCACCTAGCATGGAAGATATAGACAGCCCTAATTGATACATGAGTTGTCCGAGCATACAAAACAAAATTTCATTTGAAGGTTTAGAGTTTGGCACATACAAATTTACTTGGAACGGCAGGTAAATACCGCATATAGGAAGGTATAGTGGACTCATGTGGAATAACTTTGGGGTTTATGGAAGTGGATGCACAAGCAGTATTCCCGCTTAGTACAGGTAAAGGCTAGAAAGAGACTGGGAAGCAACCAACTAGAGAGCAACAATGGTCATGAACATGCATTAAAATTAATCAACAATGAATGCAAGCATGAGTAGGATATAAATCACCATGAAAATAAATATCGTGAAGGCTATGTTGATTTGTTTCAACTACATGCGTGAACATGTGCCAAGTCAGATCACTTAAATTGTTCGAAGGAGGATACCACCCCATCATACCACATCACAACCATTTTAATATCATGTTGGCATGCAAGATAGACCATTATAAACTCTCAGCTAATTAAGCATGGCATAAGCAGCTATGATCTCTAATTGTCATTGCAAGCATGTTTCATTCATAACAAGCTGAATCAGGAATGATGAGCTATCATATTTACAAAAACAAGAGAGATTGAGTTCATATCAGCTTTTCTCATCTCAATTAGTTCATCATATATCATCCTTATTGCCTTTCACTCGCACGGTCGAACGGTGTGAATAATAATAATAGTGCACGTGCATTGGACTAAGCTGGAATCTGCAGACATTTAATACAAGAGAGAAGACAAGGTAATATGGCTCAAGGTTAAATCAACAACAAAGCATATGAGAGCCACTAAGCAATTCCAATCATGGTCTTCTACTCATATCCCCCAAAGAAAAGAAAAGAAACTATTTACACGGGAAAGCTCCCAACAAGCAAAAGAAGAACGGGAAATCTTTTTGGGTTTTCATTTTTAACTACTACTACAAGCAAAGAAAGTAAACTAGCTAGAAGCTACAACTAATTTTTTTTGTTTTTCTTAAGGTTTTTCTAGCACACGAGAAAAAGACTAAGAAAAAGAAATTGAAACTAAACATGGATGGTACAGTGAAAGAGTGTGAGCACCGACAACTAGAATAAGTGTGTGAACATGAATGTAAGGTCGGTGAGAAACATGTACTCCCCCAAGCTTAGGCTTTTGGCCTAAGTTGGTCTGTGGCCAGTACTGGCCTAACGGATATCCAAAGTTGTAGTTGGGGTTGTACTGGGATGCAGCAGCCACCGCATGTTGAGCTGTAGCTCGAAGGCGGGTTGCCTCCGTCATGTTATAATAAACATTTGCCTCCTCCATAGTTATAGTGTATCTCCCTTTCGCCTGAAAGTTAAACAAGGTGGGGACAGGAAGAACAATAGGGATGGCATGCTACCTGTTAAAGATTAGTCGATATTTGAGGGTTTGATCATCCCACTCTATAAACCGGTGACTAGTCATAGCATGGCAATCTAAATAAGCAGGAGGTAAAGGTGTTGGAAATATGCCCTAGAGGCAATAATAAAAGAGTTATTATTATATTTCCTTGTTCATGATAATCGTTTATTATCCATGCTATAATTGTATTGATTGGAAACTTAAATACATGTGTGGATAAATAGACAAACTTTGTGTCCCTAGTAAGCCTCTTCAGGACTAGCTCGTTGATCAAAGATGACCGCGGTTTCCAGGTCATAGACATGAGTTGTCATTTGATAACGGGATCACATCATTAGGAGAATGATGTGATGGACGAGACCCAAACGTTAAAACATAGCTTTTTGATCGTATCAGTTATCGCTATAGTTTTCTGCATGTCAAGTATAAGTTCCTATGACCATGAGATCATGTAACTCACTGACACCGTAGGAGTACTTTGTGTGTGCCAAACGTCGCAACGTAACTGGGTGACTATAAAGGTACTCTACAGGTATCTCCGAAGGTGTCTGTTGAGTTGACATGGATCGAGACTGGGATTTGTCACTCCGTGTGACGGAGAGGTATCTTCGGGCCCACTCGGTAATACGTCATCTCAATGAGCTCAAAGTGACTAAGTAGTTAGTCACGGGATTATGTATTACGGAACGAGTAAAGAGACTTGCCGGTAACGAGATTGAACTAGGTATGTAGATACCGACGTTCGAATCTCGGGCAAGTAACATACCGACGAGACAAAGGGAACTGTATACGGGATTGCCTGAATCCTTGACATCGTGGTTCATCCGATGAGATCATCGAGGAACGTGCGAGAACCAATATGGGTATCCAGATCCCGCTATTGGTTATTGACCTGGGAGTGTCTCGGTCATGTCTGCATAGTTTCCGAACCCGCAGGGTCTACACACTTAAGGTTCGGTGACGCTAGGGTTGTTAGTGAGAACAGTGCATGGTTACCGAAGGTTGTTCGGAGTCCCGGATGAGATCCCGGACGTGACGAGGGTCTCCGGAATGGTCCGGGGACGAAGATTGATATATAGGATGAGAGTGATCGGAGTCCGGAAGTGTTCCGGGGAGCATCGGGGAGTCGTCGGATGACCGAAAGAGGTTTCGGGGGGTCCCGGCAAGAGTTGCGGGCCCTATGGGCCATAAGTGGGAGACGCAACAGCCCTCATGGGGCTGTGCGCCCCCCCCTTGGGCCCTCCCACCTGCGCATGGGGGCTGGTTCCCCCCTAGGGCAGCCGCACCCTTTGGCTTGGGGGGCAAGGCGCCTGGGGGGGGGGGAACCCTAGCCCTGGCCGCAGCCCTGGCCGCCGCCCCCCCCATCTGCCCTGGCCGCCGCCCCCTAGGGGGAACCCTAGGGGCGCCCCCTCCCCTCTCTTCCCCCTATATAAAGAGAGGCAGAGGGAGGGCAGCCACACACGTTCGTGCCTCGGCGCTGCCCTCCCTCTCCCACAAACATCTTCGTCAATTCCGCAGTGCTTGGCGAAGCCCTGCTGGAATTCCTCCACCACCATCTCCACCACGCCGTCGTGCTGCTGGTTTCTCCATCAACCTCTCCTCCCCCCTTGCTGGATTAAGAAGGAGGAGACGTCCCCGAGCTGTACGTGTGAAGAACGCGGAGGCACCGTCCGTTCGGTGCTAGGATCTTCGGCGATCTGAATCGCGGCGAGTACGACTCCATCAACCGCGTTCTTGAACGCTTCCGCTTAGCGATCTACAAGGGTATGTGGATCCAACTCTCCCCTCGTAGATGCATCTCCTAGATTGATCTTGGTGAGCGTAGGAAAAAAAAATTTGTTTCCCATGCAACGTTCCCCAACAGTGGCATCATGAGCCAGGTTCTTGCGTAGATGCTTTCACGAGTAGAACACAAAAGGGTTTGTGGGCGTTGATGTTTAGATTGCTTCCCTCCTTGGTCTTTCTTGATTCAGCGGTATTATGGGATGAAGCGGCCCGGACCAACTTTACATGTCCACGTACATGAGACCGGTTCCATCGACAGACATGCGACTTTTGTTGCATAAGATGGCTGGCGGGTGTCTGTCTCTCCTATCTTAGTTGAATCGGAATAGACAAAGGCGGTCCTTGTAGAAGGTTAAATAGCAACTTAAATATCACCGTTGTGGCTTTGCGTAGGTAAGAAGCGTTCTTGCTAGATACCCTTAGCAGCCACGTAAAACATGCAACAACAAATTAGAGGACGTCTAACTTGTTTTTGCAGGGTATGTATGTGATATGATATGGCCAATGACATGATGAGATATATTTGATGTATGAGATGATCATGTTGTAATAGTTAATATCGACTTGCATGTCGATGCATACAGCAACCGGCAGGAGCCATAGGGTTGTCTTTAATTTTTGTATGACCTGCGTGTCAATCATTAAGCGCTATGTAATGCTTTACTTTATCGCTAAACGGTAGCAATAGTAGTAAGAGCATGGTGGGAGCGCGACGACCCCGATAGCGACACGATGATGGAGATCATGATGATGGAGATCATGGTGTTACGCCGGTGACGATGAAGATCATGCCAGTGCTTTGAAGATGGAGATCAAAAGCACGAGTTGATGGCCATATCATGTCACTTATGATTTGCATGTGATGTTAATCCTTTTATGCATCTTATTTTGCTTAGGACGACGGTAGCATTATAAGATGATCCCTCACTAAAATTTCAAGATAAAATTGTGTTCCCCCCGAGTGTGCGCCGTTGCGAAGGTTCGTCGTTTCGAAGCACCACGTGATGATCGGGTGTGATAGACTCTACGTTCGCATACAACGGGTGCAAGCCAGTTTTGCACATGCAGAACACTCGGGTTAGACTTGACGAGCCTAGCATGTACAGACATGGTCTCGGAACACGGAAGACCGAAAGGTCGAGCATGAGTCATATAGTAGATATGATCAACATGAAGATGTTCACCATTGACACCACCTCATCTCACGTGATGATCGGACTTGGGTTGGTGGATTTGGATCATGCCACGCTCGAATGACCAGAGGGATGTCAATTTGAGTGGGAGTAATAAGTAATTTGATTAGTTAAAAACTCACTTATCATGAACAATAGTCTAAGATGTCTTTGCAAATCTTTTGTTTGTAGATGGCTCGCGCAGTAGCTCCCCTGAATTTTAATGCGTTCCTAGAGAAAACTAAGCTGAAAGATGATGGGAGCAACTTTGTGGACTGGCTCCGCAATCTGAGGATCATCCTCACAGCTGCCCAAAAGGTTTATGTCCTAAGTGCACCGCTAGGTGAACCCCCCGCTCCGGCCTCTGTGGACGTTATGAACGCCTGGCAGACGCGTTCGGATGACTACTCAGTAGTGCAGTGTGCCATGTTGTATAGCTTGGAAGGAGGACTTCAAAGGCGTTTTGAACGTCATGGAGCATATGAGATGTTCCAGGAGTTGAAGTTCATCTTTGAAAATAATGCCAAGATCGAGAGGTATGAGACCACCGATAAATTCTTTGCTTGCAAGATGGAGGAGAATTCGTCTGTCAGTGAGCACTTACTGAAGATGTCTCGGTACTATACCCGCATAGCTGATCTGGGACTTGTGTTCCCGGAGGAGGCTATCATTGACAGAATTCTCCAGTCACTCCCACCTAGCTACAAGAGCTTCGTGCAGCAGTATAACATGCAAGGGATGAACAAATCCATCGCCGAGCTGTTTTCAATGCTGAAAGTCGCTGAGGCAGACATCCAGAAGGAGTATCAAGTGTTGATGGTCAATAAAACTACCAGTTTCAAGAAAAATGGCAAGGGCAAGAAGGGTAACTCTAAGAAGGGTGGCAAGGCAGTTGCTCATCCAGTGAAGAAACCCAAGGCTGGGCCCAAGCCAGAGACTGAGTGTTTCTATTGCAAGGGGAACGGCCACTGGAAGCGGAACTGCCCCAAGTATCTGGCAGACAAGAAGGGGGCCAACAACAACAACAAGCAAGGTATATGTGATATACATGTTATTGATGTGTACCTTACCAACTCTCGTTGTAGTGCCTGGGTATTTGATACCGGTTCGGTTGCTCACATTTGCAACTCTAAACAGGAACTACGGAATAAACGGAGGCTGGCGAAGGACGAAGTGACGATGCGCGTGGGGAATGGTTCCAAGGTTGATGTGATCGCCGTCGGCACGCTCGCTCTTCGATTACCATCGGGATTAGTTATGAACCTGAATAATTGTTATTTAGTGCCTGCGTTGAGCATGAACATTATATCTGGATCTTGTTTAATGCGAGACAGTTACTCATTTAAATCAGAGAATAAAGGTTGTTCTATTTATATGGGTAATATCTTTTATGGTCATGCACCCGAAGTGGGGGGTTTATTCTTATTGAATCTCGATAGTGATGATACACATGTTCATAACATTGATGCCAAAAGATGTAGAGTTGATAAAAATAATACCACTTTCTTGTGGCACTGCCGTCTGGGTCATATCGGCGTGAAACGCATGAGGAAGCTCCATGCTGATGGACTTTTGGAGTCTCTTGATTTTGAATCACTTGACACATGCGAGCCGTGCCTCATGGGCAAGATGACAAGGACCCCGTTTTCAGGGACAATGGAACGGGCAAGTGACTTATTGGAAATCATACATACTGATGTGTGTGGTCCGATGAGTGTCACGGCGCGCGGTGGATATCGTTATTTTCTCACCTTCACTGACGACTTAAGTAGATATGGGTATATTTACTTGATGAAGCATAAGTCTGAAACTTTTGAAAAGTTCAAGCAATTTCAGAGTGAAGTTGAGAATCATCGTAACAAGAAGATCAAGTTCCTACGATCTGATCGAGGGGGAGAGTATCTGAGTTATGAGTTTGGCAATCACTTAAGGAAATGTGGAATTGTTTCACAGTTGACGCCACCTGGAACACCACAGCGTAATGGTGTGTCCGAACGTCGTAATCGAACCCTATTAGATATGGTGCGTTCTATGATGTCTCTTGCCGATTTGCCACTATCGTTGTGGGGATATGCGTTAGAGACAGCTGCATTCACTTTAAATAGGGCTCCATCTAAGTCCGTTGAGACAACACCGTATGGACTGTGGTTTGGTAAGAAACCTAAGTTGTCTTTTCTCAAAGTTTGGGGTTGCGATGCTTATGTCAAAAGGCTCCAGCCAGAAAAGCTCGAACCCAAAGCGGACAAATGTGTCTTCATAGGATACCCAAAAGAGACGGTTGGGTACACCTTCTATCTCAGATCCGAGGGCAAAGTGTTTGTCGCTAAGAACGGGTCCTTTCTCGAGAAAGAGTTTCTCTCGAAAGAATTGAGTGGGAGGAAGGTAGAACTTGATGAGGTTATTGAACCTCTGCTTCAACCAGAGAGTAGCGCAGCACAGAAAGATGTTTTTGTGGAGCCTGCAGAGGTTGAAGAGGAAGCCAATGATGATGATCAAGAAGCTTCTGATCAAGTTACTACCGAACTCGTAGGTCGACAAGGGTACGCACTGCACCTGAGTGGTATGGTAACCCTGTCTTGGAGGTCATGTTGTTGGACAACAGTGAACCTACGAGCTATGGAGAAGCGATGGTGGGCCCAGATTCCGAAAAATGGTTAGAGGCCATGAAATCCGAGATGGGATCCATGTATGAAAACAAAGTATGGACTTTGGAAGTATTACCTGAAGGGCGGAAGGCCATTCAGAATAAATGGATTTTTAAGAGGAAGACGGACGCTGACGGCAATGTCACCGTGTATAAAGCTCGACTTGTGGCAAAGGGTTTTTCACAAGTTCAAGGAGTTGACTACGATGAGACTTTCTCACCCGTAGCGATGCTTAAATCCGTCCGAATCATGTTAGCAATAGCTGCGTATTTCGATTATGAAATTTGGCAGATGGATGTCAAAACGGCGTTCCTTAACGGTTTTCTTAAGGAAGAGTTGTATATGATACAACCGGAAGGTTTTGTCGATCCAGAGAATGCTGACAAAGTTTGCAAACTCCAGCGTTCCATTTATGGACTGGTGCAAGCGTCTCGGAGTTGGAATCTTCGCTTTGATGAGGTGATCAAAGCATTTGGGTTTGTACAAGTTTACGGAGAAGCTTGTATTTACAAGAAAGTGAGTGGGAGCTCTATAGCGTTTCTAATATTATATGTGGATGACATATTGCTGATTGGAAACAATGTAGAATTTTTGGATAGCGTGAAGGGGTATTTGAACAAGAGTTTTTCGATGAAGGACCTCGGTGAAGCTGCTTTCATATTGGGCATCAAGATCTATAGAGATAGATCGAGACGCTTGATAGGACTTTCACAAAGTACATACCTTGATAAAGTTTTGAAGAAGTTCAAAATGGATCAATCCAAGAAGGGGTTCTTGCCGGTATTGCAAGGTACAAAGTTGAGTAAGACTCAATGCCCAGTGACTGCGGAAGATAGAGAAAAGATGAGTGTCGTCCCCTATGCTTCAGCCATAGGCTCTATCATGTATGCAATGTTGTGCACAAGACCAGATGTCAGCCTTGCCATAAGTATGGCCGGAAGGTTTCAAAGTAATCCTGGTATGGATCACTGGACAGCGGTCAAGAATATCCTAAAGTACCTGAAAAGGACTAAGGAGATGTTTCTCGTTTATGGAGGTGATCAAGAGCTCGTCGTAAAGGGTTACGTCGATGCAAGCTTTGACACTGATCCGGATGACTCTAAGTCTCAAACCGGATACGTATATATTCTCAACGGGGGAGCGGTAAGCTGGTGCAGTTCCAAGCAAAGCGTGGTAGCCGATTCTACATGCGAAGCGGAGTACATTGCTGCCTCGGAGGCGGCAAAGGAAGGTGTCTGGATGAAGGAGTTCATGACAGATCTTGGAGTTGTGCCTAGTGCATTGAACCCAATGACTCTGTTTTGTGACAACACTGGTGCCATTGCTCTAGCCAAGGAACCAAGGTTTCACAAGAGGACCAGACACATAAAGCGACGCTTCAATTCCATCCGCGATTCAGTCAAGGAGGAGGACATAAGCATTTGCAAAGTACACACAAATTTGAATGTTGCAGATCCGTTGACTAAGCCTCTTCCACGGGCTAAGCATGATCAACACCAAGACTCTATGGGTGTTAGATTCATTACCTTGTAATGCTAGATTATTGACTCTAGTGCAAGTGGGAGACTATTGGAAATATGCCCTAGAGGCAATAATAAAAGAGTTATTATTATATTTCCTTGTTCATGATAATCGTTTATTATCCATGCTATAATTGTATTGATTGGAAACTTAAATACATGTGTGGATAAATAGACAAACTTTGTGTCCCTAGTAAGCCTCTTCAGGACTAGCTCGTTGATCAAAGATGACCGCGGTTTCCAGGTCATAGACATGAGTTGTCATTTGATAACGGGATCACATCATTAGGAGAATGATGTGATGGACGAGACCCAAACGTTAAACATAGCTTTTTGATCGTATCAGTTATCACTATAGTTTTCTGCATGTCAAGTATAAGTTCCTATGACCATGAGATCATGTAACTCACTGACACCGTAGGAGTACTTTGTGTGTGCCAAACGTCGCAACGTAACTGGGTGACTATAAAGGTACTCTACAGGTATCTCCGAAGGTGTCTGTTGAGTTGACATGGATCGAGACTGGGATTTGTCACTCCGTGTGACGGAGAGGTATCTCCGGGCCCACTCGGTAATACGTCATCTCAATGAGCTCAAAGTGACTAAGTAGTTAGTCACGGGATTATGTATTACGGAACGAGTAAAGAGACTTGCCGGTAACGAGATTGAACTAGGTATGTAGATACCGACGATCGAATCTCGGGCAAGTAACATACCGACGAGACAAAGGGAACTGTATACGGGATTGCCTGAATCCTTGACATCGTGGTTCATCCGATGAGATCATCGAGGAACGTGCGGGAACCAATATGGGTATCCAGATCCCGCTATTGGTTATTGACCTGGGAGTGTCTCGGTCATGTCTGCATAGTTTCCGAACCCGCAGGGTCTACACACTTAAGGTTCGGTGACGCTAGGGTTGTTAGTGAGAACAGTGCATGGTTACCGAAGGTTGTTCGGAGTCCCGGATGAGATCCCGGACGTGACGAGGGTCTCCGGAATGGTCCGGGGACGAAGATTGATATATAGGATGAGAGTGATCGGAGTCCGGAAGTGTTCCGGGGAGCATCGGGGAGTCGTCGGATGACCGAAAGAGGTTTCGGGGGGTCCCGGCAAGAGTTGCGGGCCCTATGGGCCATAAGTGGGAGACGCAACAGCCCTCATGGGGCTGTGCGCCCCCCCTTGGGCCCTCCCACCTGCGCATGGGGGCTGGTTCCCCCCTAGGGCAGCCGCACCCCTTGGCTTGGGGGGCAAGGCGCCTGGGGGGGGGGGAAACCCTAGCCCTGGCCGCAGCCCTGGCCGCCGCCCCCCCCCATCTGCCCTGGCCGCCGCCCCCTAGGGGGAACCCTAGGGGCGCCCCCTCCCCTCTCTTCCCCCTATATAAAGAGAGGCAGAGGGAGGGCAGCCACACACGTTCGTGCCTCGGCGCTGCCCTCCCTCTCCCACAAACATCTTCGTCAATTCCGCAGTGCTTGGCGAAGCCCTGCTGGAATTCCTCCACCACCATCTCCACCACGCCGTCGTGCTGCTGGTTTCTCCATCAACCTCTCCTTCCCCCTTGCTGGATCAAGAAGGAGGAGACGTCCCCGAGCTGTACGTGTGAAGAACGCGGAGGCACCGTCCGTTCGGTGCTAGGATCTTCGGCGATCTAAATCGCGGCGAGTACGACTCCATCAACCGCGTTCTTGAACGCTTCCGCTTAGCGATCTACAAGGGTATGTGGATCCAACTCTCCCCTCGTAGATGCATCTCCTAGATTGATCTTGGTGAGCGTAGGAAAAAAAAAATTGTTTCCCATGCAACGTTCCCCAACAAAAGGTTCATCATTCTCGTGCACAGGCACACCAAGACGGCGGGCTATGCGAGTGGCATAAATCCCACCAAATAAATCTCCATGCAAACCATTATGGTGTAGCCTACGTGCAACAATGGCTCCCAAGTTTTATTGTTTATCACCTAATACAGCACTCCTGAGAACACTAAGATCAGGGACAGACATGTGGCTAGCCTCATCCTTACCGTTTATGCATCTACCGATAAAGAGAGCAAAGTAATGAATACCAGGAAAATGAATGCTCCCTATGGTAGCCTGTGTGATTTCTCTAGATTCCCCCATAGTGATACTAGTAAGGAAATCTCTAAATTCATATTTGCAAGGATCACCCATACTGCCCCATTGAGGGAGCTTACAAGCATCATTAAAATCCTCTAAGTCCATGGTATAGGATTTATCATAAAGGTCAAACAGGACAGTGTGAGAATTACGTGAAGATGAAAATTTAAACCTTCTCACAAAGCTATCAGTTAAGCCACGCTATTGAGGGCACTTATCTTGTATGAAGCCCTCGAGGTTAGCGTTGTGCACATATGCGTAAAATTCATCCTTGATGCTAGCCTGATCCATAAAGTCATCTGACAGCCATTCACAAGGCCGCACATCAGCATCCCTCGGTAGTTCATCGTCTGGCTCACGGAACGCGAGCCCCGGTTCTTGCTTCCTTGAAGAACCACCTTGAAAGTTTTTCCTATGCATTTTGTTGAAATTTTCTGAAACTTTTAGTAAATCACAATAAAAGTTAACCAAACTCAACAAGATTGATAGCAACAACTCCTATAAGTGCCTAGAGACTATATCATGCATTAGAACTACTTGGGACCAAGAAAATTTGGCATGCAAGCTTAAGAACAAGGTCACCATAGCAGCATAAATTTGCAATAAATAAAGCACTAGAACAAAAACTAATTTGACCAATGGAGGAGTCACATACCAAGGAACAATCTCCCCAAACAGTTTGGTGAATGGTGCTTTGAGCAAGGAGATCGAAAATGGCAGCAAGATGAGCTCGAACCCGGGTTTGAGCTGGTTGGTGATTTTTTTGGGAGGAAGAAGAAGAGCATGGGTGCAGGAATAAGTGGAGGGGGGCCACGTGGGGCCCACGAGGCAGGGGGCACGCCCTGGACCCTCGTGGTCAGGTGCTGGCTCCCCTCGCTATGTGTTATGTGCCATATTTTCTCAAATATTCTAGAAAAATCATATTTCATTTACGTGGCATTTGGAGAACTTTTATTTTTGGGATACTATTAATGCATGGATAAGTCTGGAAACAGACAGAAAATACTATTTTTTCTTTATTTATCCTAATTAACAAAAAGTAAAAGGAGGATACAGAAGGTTGTGCTATCTAGATTCACCTATCTCATGCTCCTCAAAAGGAATCCATTAACAAGGTTGATCAGGTCTTGTTAATAAACTCTTTCCGAGTAACATGAAACCGGAGAATTTTTTAATAACACTAAGTTACCTCAATGGGGATCTGTATGTCCCCAATAATAAGGATGTCATATGTCTTCTTGATAGTAGGAAGAGGAAATTCAAAACCTCCAATAGTAATAGTTGAAATTTTTCCAATATAATTGATACTGTGGACCTGAGGTTGTTTCCTCGGAAAGTGTATCGTATGCTCATTACCATTGACATGAAAAGTGACATTGTCTTTGTTGCAATCAATAACAGCCCATGCAGTATTCAAAAATGGTCTTCCGAGAATAATAGACATACTATCGTCGTCGGGAATATCAAGTATAACAAAGTCCGTTAGAATAGTAACATTCGCTACTACAACAGGCACATCCTCACAAATACCGATAGATATAGCAGTTGATTTGTCAGCCATTTGCAAAGATATTTCAGTAGGTGTCAACTTACTCAAGTCAAGTCTACGATATAAACAGAGAGGCATGACACTAACACCGGCTCCAAGATCACATAAAGCAGTTTTAACATAGTTTTTCTTAATGGAGCAAGGTATAGTAGTTACTCCTGGATCTCCTAATTTCTTAGGCATTCCACCCTTAAAATTGCAATTGGCAAGCATGGTGGAAATTTCTACTTCAGGTATCTTTCTTTTGTTGGTAATAATATCTTTCTTATACTTAGCATAAGGATTTGTTTTAAGCCCATCCGTCAAACGCATACGCAGAAAGATAGGTCTAATCATTTCAGCGAAGCGCTCAAAATCCTCATCATCCTTTTTCTTGGATGGTTTCGGAGGAAAAGGCATGGGTTTCTGAACCCATGGTTCTCTTTTCTTACCGTGCTTCTTAGCAACAAAGTCTCTCTTATCATAACGTTGATTCTTTGATTGTGGGTTATCAAGATCAACAACAGGTTCAATTTCTACATCATTATCATTGATAGGGTGAGCATCATCATGAACATCATCATTAATATTGTCACTAGGTTCATGTTCATTACCAGATTGTGTCTCAACATCAGAAACAGATATGTCATTAGGATTAGGCGCTATTGTCATTTTGCGCCATGCTTTGTTTCGTGATACAACTTTCAGCTTAGGCGCTATTGTTGCTAAACGATTAAGTCTGAACCGTACAAAGGGCCCCATCTTCGAAGGCATCATTCTTCACGCCTTGCTAAACACTTTGAGATACCTATTAGGCATTATGAGAAAGAGGAAAAGTTGCTACCCCCTATTTTTCTAGATTATAAGAGTATGGTAGCACATGAATTTGTTGTTAAAAATAAGAAGAAGATGCTTAAATATAATTTGATATTTGATAGAACTCACTATGAGACTATTACCTTTTCTGCACCCTCTTTGTTTAACATACTTTCAGGCACATACCTCATCTTGCCCGATGTCGGTGTACAAAAAGAGGGGTACACTTTTTGTACCCCTATGACTGTGCACGGGCAGTCTGAGCCACAGCGCCACCACACCAAGCATGGCGAGGGAGGCAAGCCGGGGCAAGACTGAAGCCCAATGGAGACTGGAGCAACGCCAAGAACAAGACCACAAAGAGCAAAGGGACGAAGCAGCTTCCCCCGGCAAGATCCTTGACGGGGCCGGCTCTGGCAGCCCCGGTAAGATCCTTGCCGCGGCAGCTCGCCCCACGCCTACGGAGCGAATCACCCTTGAGTCCACCGTCCCCATGGGGCGAGGATTCGGGAGATATCCCCGTGGTGGCATGCAGATCTTTGTGAAGACATTCAAGATCAGATGCAAGGTAATGAGACGACGACCCTTGGCGGGATCCCAGCCAAGGACGACCACAAGGCCCCCGGCAAGCACCTTGCCGGGGATGACAGCAGGCGCCACGGCAAGACCCTTGCCGGGGCCCCCGGCAAGGCCCTTGCCGAGGACACCCACGGAGCCACCATCACGCCCGCACCAACTGGGTTTCCACCAACCCACGCAGGTGCCGACCCGACCAGCTGGACAGGCTCCTGCGTGGCAACCCACATATCGTCATGGAGACCCGCCATTGCGCCACCTCAGCTACCTGTCTGCCTACATGGCACCTCAGGCACCGCTGGCCAGGGCGCGTGTCGACACGAGGAGGAGCGGCGACGGACAAGACGGGCGTCTCCCCTCGTCCCCGATAAAGCAAGGACACCTAAGCTGGGCGCATTAAATGTACCTTGTCCTGTAATGCGAGGGATAACCTCGCATCACTGTACCCTTTCCACCTCCTGTGTGCCACTGTGGCAGCCCCTTTTTCCTATCAAAGGAGGCCCGAGGCGACCAGGAGGAGGATTCAGCTTTTTAGAACTCCTCACGACTCTCTTGGAGCTCCTCACTAGCTGAAGAACACCAACATATAATCCACCAAAGCAGGAGTAGGGTTTTACGCATCTTTGCGGCCCGAACCTGGGTAAAGGAACTGTGTCCTGGCCGTTAGATCCGCACTTCTCTCAACCCCGCGCTCGCAACCATAGTAGGGATTCTTGTGATCCCATAGGTGTCGATCCAAATACACTGACATCTTTGGCGCGCCAGGTAGGGGGCGCTCAGTTGTGAGAATCGGCTTTAGCGGTTAGTTCGACGCTCCTGAGTCGTCATGGCGCCCAAGAAGAAGACGACGGTGGCGGTTGGCCAGTCGGAAGCCGGACAGCCCATCCCGACGCGGGCGAGCAGTGGACCAGTCGCGGAAAGGACTCGGGGCGCTGCTCGCGAGCACCAACGCCATCCCGACAGCCGGAGTTTGGGAGGTGCCGATGCTTGTGCGCCTGGTAACAGGCCGCACACCGCCAGTTCCAGAGATGGGACCCGGCCCTCCGCGGGTGGCGCGGGACCCTCCAAGGTCACGGCCGCACCACCCGAGGGCGACGCGAGGCCCTCCAGAACTCCCACACCGGTGCCAACAGCGCGTTCTTCTCAAGCAGCACGCGACGAACGACATCGTCTTCCCGAAGACCCCGGGCGTCGCCATGGGAAGAGCCCCGAGCGCCTCTCCCGGGACGTAGAACACCTGCCCGCCCGCTGAAGCACTGGTGGAGGCGATAGGCGACCACGGGATCGTGATGGAACTCCCCCTGACACGGTCAGGGGTCGAAGCGCGTCACTATCCGTGCAGGTTTCACTACCGTTGACACCAGCCGAAGCTTTGGCGCGTGCGCAATTGCTCCTCGACTTTCCTCCCGTTACGGGGAAACTCGACGAATGGAGAGCCACCATCCAAAGCCTTGTCGCAGTCGCTAACAGGGATGACCTAAACCCAGCGGAGCTCCCAGGCCGACGTTCCGATGGGGTCCCACGCACCGTGGGCGAGAGAGTTGGCAGCGCCGTGGCTACGGTGCATTCGCCTCCTCCTCGCCCAGTGCCGCGTGTGTCGACCCGTCGAGACGTCGCGGGCGACGCCATCTCCATAGCGTCGTCCGACCCCCGGACCCGTGGCGACCAGCGTCAAGTTCTTCAGGAGCGAGCTCATGAAGACGCTCGAACCACCATCGAGCGACGGCGCGAAACGCGCCACCAGTCAGACAGGCGAGAAGGGCCTGCTGCGGACCGCCCAGCACCGGAAAGCCCTGGAGGTCTACCCTATGAGGTAGGCTGTCTAGCTTTCACCCGTGAGCTGCGGCAGTTCCAATGGCCCTCTCACCGCACCTTCAAACCTGATGTTGGCGAGAAATACAACGGCAAGACCCACCCGTCGGAGTTCCTCAGCATCTACACCATCGCGATGCAAGCTGTCGGGGCTCGCGACGATAAGGTGCTTGCGAATTACTTTCGGTTGGCTCTTAAACCTAACGCCATGTCGTGGTTGATGCACTTGCCAGTAGACTCTATTTCCTCCTGGTCCGACCTGTGCCATGAGTTTGTTGGTGCCTTTACCAGAGGCCACCAAGCCCATGGACAGGCGAGTGACCTACATGTCATACCCCAGAAGGAAGGCGAGACTCTGCGCAAGTACATACAGAGATTCAGCCGGGTACAATACAATATCCCCGATGTTCACCCTGCCGCCATCATCAGCGCGTTCCACCAGAACGTGCGCAACCACAAGATACGCGAAGAACTGACGATGACCAAGGTGAAGGACGTGGCAGAACTCTACGTTCTCGCTGACAGATGTGCCCGGGCTAAAGAGGGACGGAAGTACCCCGGCGAAGGCGCCAGTGCGGAAACCGACTCTTCAGACGAAGATACTGCCGCCCCGGCGAGGAAGGGTCGGAACCGTAACAGGAAGTGCAAGGGGAAGACCGTGCTTGCCGTCGAGGGATCTGATGACGCCGGCTCCGCCAAGAAAACCAAGGCGGGTGACCCTGGCAAGGAAATTGCCGGGTGTGTCGCCTGCCGGGCCTTGGCAGCTGTCGAGAAGCCAGGAAACTCCGGCAAACGGTACTGCAAGATCCATCGCACCAAGGGCCATGATCTCCAGGACTGCCACCAGGTTGAGCTCCTTGCTGAGAAGCAAAGGGCTGAATACGAGAGGCGGGAGACGGAGAAGGGCCAAGACAGCGCTGAATGGTCCAACAAGAATCGTGACGGCCAAGCAGGCCGTCGCGGCAAGGAGAAACAGCAGGAAAGGCCCGCCCGGGGCCGCGACAGAAGATCTGAGGACGACGATCACGAAGAGAATGACGTGTCCGGCGGCCAAGAGTTTCAGAAGGCTACGGACGCCATGTGCGTCGATGGTGGCGCCTCGCTGCACGCTTCTCACCGCCAGCTTAAATAATGGGCGCGTGAAATTATTGCAGCGGAGCCATCGTCCGGTGCCCAAAAGCCGCTGAAATGGTCCAGCACACCTATCATCTTTGACACCGAGGATCACCCTGATCGCACTACTGCGGTCGGGTGCTTGTCGTTGGTGGTTTTGCCAACCATATGCAACCTCAAGGTGACGAAGATGCTAGTAGATGGCAGGGCCGGCCTAAACCTACTCTCGCCCACCGTGATCGAGAAGCTCCAAGTTCCTAATGGGGACCTCGAGGAGATGGGCACGTTTCAAGGGGTCAGTCCAGGAAGGAGTCAACCGAAGGGGAAAGTCACGCTGCCCGTGACTTTTGGAAGTGATCTGAACTACAGGACAGAGAGGATCGTGTTCGATGTCGCCAAGATCCCCCTGCCTTACAACGGGATCCTTGGCCGCCCAGCGCTGGCCAAGTTCATGGCAGCATCGCACTACGCCTACAACACCCTGAAGATGCCAGGGCCCGTGACGATCATCACCATCCCCTCCGACAAGAAAGATGCGCTGATTTGCGCCGACCAATTGTACCAGCAAGCAGTTGCAGCAACTGCCGCTGCGGAGGCACTTGCTCCTGCCACTCGAGCCCCGGGAGGGAAGAAGAAGAAGACCGGCGAGACCTCGGGCGCCCACTCCGGCAAGCGCACCTGTTCGGAGTGTTGTTCTCCCGTCGAGGACGTGCTTGAGAGCTCCACCGGAAAGAAGAAGACCGGCGAGACCTCGGACACCCACTCCGACAAGCGCACCTCTTCGGAGTGTCGCGCTCCCGTGAGGAAGTGCCAGAGAGCTCCACCGGCAGAAACAAGAGATCAAGGGCTACGCCGCCAGGAACCAAGAAGGTTTCTATCAAGGAGGACGCCACGGGAGGGGCTTTTACCATAAGCTCCGCCCTTGACAACAAATAGGAAGACGCGCTCGTCACCTTCCTGCGGGCGAATGTCGACGTGTTTGCCTGGCAAGCATCCGACATCCCCGGCGTTCCCAGGGAGGTGATTGAGCACCACCTTGTTGTCTGCCCTCATTCCTGGCCCGTCAAGCAGAAGGTCAGGAAGCAAGCTTTGGAACGGCAAGAGTTCATCACCGAGGAGATCCGGAAACTGGAAGCTGCGGGTTTGGTGAGAGGAGTGCTCCACCCAACGTGGTTGGCCAATCCAGTGGTAGTGCGCAAGGCAAATGGGAAGTGGAGGCTGTGTATTGATTACACAGATATCAATAAAGCTTGTCCCAAGGACCCCTTCCCGTTGCCGCGCATAGACCAGATTGTCGACTCCACGGCAGGGTGTGGCCTGCTGTCATTCCTCGATGCCTACTCCGGCTACCACCAGATCTTCATGGCGAGAGAAGACGAAGAGAAGACATCATTCATCACCCCATGTGGTACGTACTGTTTCGTACGAATGCCTTTCGGGTTGAAGAGTGCTGGCTCGACATTTGCAAGGGCAGTCCAGATTGGTTTTGAACCCCAGCTCCATAGAAATATGGAGGCTTATATGGATGACATAGTGGTCAAAACCAAGAACAAGACAACCCTTGTACCGGATTTACAAGAAACATTTGTGAACCTTCGCAAGATCAACCTCAAGCTGAACCCTGAGAAGTGCGTCTTCGGCGTTCCGGCTGGCAAACTTCTCGGGTTCTTTGTATCGCAACGTGGGATAGAAGCCAATCCGGACAAGATCAAAGCCATAGAGCAGATTGAAGCACCCAAACGGGTCAAGGATGTGCGTCGGCTTGCTGGCTGCGTTGCCGCCATGAGCAGATTCATCTCCAAGTCTGCTGAGCGCGCCCTCCTCTTTTTCATGATTTTGAAAAAGGCAGGCCAATGGAGTGGACGCCGGAAGCCGAAGCAGCGTTACAGGATCTAAAAAAGTATCTTTCCTCCACGCCAATACTGGTTGCGACTCGACCACAGGAACCGTTGTTGCTATACTTAGCGGCAACAAACCAGGTGGTCAGCGCTGCACTAGTGGCGCAGAGAGAAATCTATGATGAGGTGGTAGATGCAACGGAGCCTGGTGCCACTGGCGCAGAAGCGACACAGCCGATTGGAGTGCAGCCGAAGAAGAAGATGATGCAGCACCCGGTCTACTTTGTTAGCTCCCTCTTGCAGGGGGCTAGGTCAAGGTACTCCGGTGTGCAGAAATTGCTCTTCGGCCTTCTTATGGCCTCGAGGAAGCTGTGTCACTACTTCCAGGCACACGAGATCACTGTCGTCACTCGCCTCCCTCTGCAACGGATATTGCACAATCCAGATGCAACAGGAAGGATTGTGGAGTGGGCACTGGAGTTGTCCAGCTTTGGCCTCAAGTTTGAAAGCACCTCGACAATTCAGAGCTGAGTCCTGGCAGAGTTCATTGCAGAATGGACCGCAACGCCTGATGAAGAAGTCCAAGAAACTGCTCTCCCCCGCAAAGAGGCGAGTTGCAACTGGATCATGTACTTTGATGGGGCTTTCTCTTTACAAGGCGCCGGGGCTGGCGTACTGCTGGTCGCGCCCACCGGAGAGCTCCTCAAGTACGTGATCCAGATGCACTTCCTTAGGGAGGTATCAATGAACAACACTGCTGAGCACGAGGGGTTGCTTGCTGTTCTTAGGATCGCGGCGGACCTCGGAATCAAGAAGCTCATTGTCAGGGGCGACTCACAGCTTGTCGTCAAACAAGTCAACAAGGATTACCAGAGCCCGTTGATGAAGGCCTACGTCGATGAAGTGAGAAAGTTGGAAGAGCGCTTTGACGGTATACAGGCAGAGCACGTTCCCCGAGCGGAGAACGACGTCGCCGATTACCTGTCAAAGCGTGCTACCCTCAAGATACCTGTGGAACCAGGTACCTTTGTGCTTCAGCTTTCTCAGCCATCCATTGATCCATCAACAGAGCAGAACAAGAGGAGGAAGTCAGGGCCCGACAAGTACTTTCCCGCCGAGCTCCCCGGAGTCGCCGGCAAGGATGTTCCCGGGGACACTGAGCCCGCCACCGGAGGGCTGACCCAGCGGAGCGTCAAGCTTTTGACGTCGAGATAGCCACTCCCTTGGCGGAGGAAATGCCTTTAGTCCTCGCCGTCGAGCCCCAGGCTCCAGCGTGGGCGCAGCATACCATCCGATTCCTTCAGACTAGGGAACTTCCTGAGGAGCAGGAAGAAGCGGAGAAAGTAGCCCGTCGGTCTGCCATGTACCAATTCGTCGATGACGTCCTGTACAGAAGGAGACCAAACGGTGTGAAATTGAAGTGCATCCCCCGAGAGGAAGGACTGGAGCTGTTGGCAGAGATACATGGAGGCATACGTGGATCCCACATAGGGTCGAGGGCTCTTGCCGGCAAGGCATTCCGGCAAGGCTTCTTCTAGCCCACTGCCCTCCAGGATGCGGCGGCGCTGGTCACCAGGTGTGAAGCGTGCCAATTCCATTCAAAGAAACTTCATCAACCAGCTCAAGCCCTTCAAACCATTCCTCTCTCCTGGCCCTTCTCGGTCTAGGGTTCGACATACTGGGACCTTTCCCCCGCGCCGTCGAGGGCTTTGAGTACTTGTACGTTGCAATCGACAAGTTCACAAAGTGGCCAGAAGTGGAGGCAGTGAGGAAGGTCACAGCTCAGTCAGCCGTCAAGTTCTTCAAGGGACTAGTGTGCCGTTTTGGTGTACCCAACAGGATAATCACCGACAACGGCACGCAGTTTAGAAGCCGCACCTTCATGCAATATACCCAAGACCTCGGCAGCAAGGTCTATTTCGCTTCTGTTGCTCACCCCCGAAGCAATGGTCAAGCTGAGAGGGCAAATGCTGAAGTGCTGTGAGGATTAAGGACAAAGACCTTTGACAGGCTGCACAAGAGCGGGAGGCGCTGGATTGATGAATTGCCGGCGGTTCTTTGGTCGATCAGGACGACGCCAAATCGAGCCACCGGCCAGACGCCCTTTGCCCTGATATACGGGGCAGAAGCAGTTCTCCCCACGGAACTCATATGCGGGTCACCTCGAGTGCTCGCTTATGATGAGCTTGAGCAAGAGCAATTGTGGCAAGACGACGCAATGCTCCTTGAGGAAGATCGTCTTCGGGCGGCTGTGAGAGCAGCGCGCTACCAGCAAGCCTTGTGCCACTACCATAGCCGCAAGGTTCATGCCCGAAGCTTTGAGGAAGGCGACCTTGTTCTCCGGTGCGTTCAATCGGCCAGGAATACGAACAAGTTGATGCCAAAGTGGGAGGGCCCTTATCGGGTAATACGAGTCACCAGGCCTGGCGCTGTCCGACTGGAGACCGAGGATGCCGTTCCGGTGAGTAATTCCTGGAACATCGAGCATCTTCGCAAGTTTTACCCATAAGGCGCGGCTTGACGGGCCCCCCGGCAAGCCACCCTTTTGTACAAGCTGTGCCGGCAAGGCATGTAACCCTTTGTACAAAGCCAGGCGCAGACCCTGAGCATAAATAAATGAAGCGATGGCGCCCTAAGTTTTAGCATGCATACTGAGTCGAGTCTCGTCCTTGTTAGGGTTGATAGTGCTTAGCAGCGGCTAACCCCTAGCTTAGATGTCGAGGCTTTGTCTTTCCACTATCTTCCTTGGTTCACAGGACGCGCAGACATCCTTGCCGAAGCCACTTGGAGGAAGGAAAGAAGAACAGACTAGTGCCTAGGCCCCGGCAAGCCAGTATTGCCAGAGGCTGCAAGGGCAAGAATTCGCCCACGGCAGGCCAGGGTTACCGAGGGCTGCAGCTTCAGATAAGTCCTTTATCCTTATCATGCATTCCATTATGGACTGAGGTATGTGAAACCTCGTTCTTTTCCTTAAGCTATCGTGCTCCCATAACTCTAGGCCCTAAGGCTCGTTCCTGGGACTAGGTTTGGTCGTGGTCGCGACGGCAAAAGGATAAGATGAGGAGCCTGAGCCCGCTTCGCCCCTGCCTCCGCCAAGGGCGTGAGAAAGGACAAGCGTAGTAGGGAAACGGCAGGGCCTGTTGCCGGGTGAGAAAATGTTTATCTTAAGGATATCAAGGATTTATTCCCTGTTGTGGGTTTTTACCTACGAACAAATGACCCGGCAAACATTCCTTTTTCATTAAAAACATTCCATTCAGGTACAGTCCATAGGGAATGAAAAACATGAATAAGGGGATTACAAGTTTTAAACTTAACAAATGCCCGAAGGCTTACAGACTAAAAAGAGATAAGATGCCCGTAATGCCTTTCTTGTCCCTCTCCTCAGGAGGTCGGTCAAGGAGGCGAGAAGGGAAAAAGGGGCGCCTAGGCGAGCTACGGGTGGCAGAAGACACCGAGAAGGCATCTCGGCGGCCTCCCCAGGGCTGGACGGTGATGACGGCGCTGGAGGCTCAGCTCGAAGACGAGGCGGCAGGACGTTAGTAGGAGACGAAGGCGTCGGTGCCCGCGTACTCCGACATGACGACCTTGCCGCCGGCCTTCTTCCTCTTCCTCTTTCGCAGCCTCCCTACGCCAGCCACCAAGGAGACGACCCCGAGAAGTTCAAGGAGCCAGCGACGCGGATGATGGGGTCGCCGGTGCCACCATGAGCGGCACCCGACACCTAGTCGGACCCGTCATCCTGCCGTCCCCCGCCCTCATCGTCGCTGTCGCTGTCCTCCTCGTCACCCTCGTTTGAGGAGGAGTCTTCATCATCAGAGGAGCTCTCCATGTAGCACCTCGTGCGAGTCCCGAGGTGCCCGAAGACCTTGACGGAGAGGTGGCCATCCCCCATCAACTTGAAGTGGAGGGTGAGCCCATCCGTCAGGCTGTGGATGCGAGCGAACCTCTTCCATCCTTGGTGAAGATACATCACATGAGGGGCGGGGAAGTCGACGTGGGCCCGCGTGCCACTGATCCCACAACCCCTCATGTGCAGCCACAACGACTCCGGCGGGTTCACCTCCATCTCCCGCGCAAACGGGGTCGGGAGACGAAGGCGACGGCGCGGCGACCCCCGCATCCTAATGAAGAATTCGCAGGGGTCATCTCTAACATGACCTTCCACTGTAGGAGGAGCTGCTGGCGGAGGCGAGGCCGGCGTGCCACCCCGTCTTCCTCTTCCCTGAGCACCCCGGCCTCGCCCACGACCCCGACCCCTCCCTCTTCCCCTCGTGGATGGTTCGGCCACAACGGGTGCAGGAGAAGGGGGGACGCGCTGTCGAGCAGCGACCCTTGCCGCCGCCGTTGAGGAGCCAGGGTTTTCCTTCTTCATGGCGGACAGAAGAAAATAACAGAAGCTGAAGGAGAAAGAAGATGGAGGAGTGCAGAGCGCCATCCCCTCCCTCCGCCCTTTATAAAGGGGCAGGGCTAGAGCTCGACCGCCCCGCTCAGCCAATCAAGATGCAGATGGCGGGAGGGGCTAGGACCGACCCGCCGCCCCAACCAGCGATGGCTCGGTTTCCCGCCTCCATCGCTCGCCACCTCAAACGCATGGGAGGCACGTGGCGAACGCGCAGGACCGAAGGGACGGGTGAGGCGACCTCTCCCCACCCCGTGATTGTGGGGAGTGGACGCCTAGCAGACCGCGCCTCGGCCCCACCCAGTCAGCGGGCCACGCCCCCACACTTCCCCCCGTTTGTGGGGAAGGCGCGGGCCGCCTCCTTTCGCATTTATTGCGACGTGACGCATGCCTGCGGAAACCGCCCCACGCATGCCGCCCACGTCACGCGCGCCCCTCCACCCCGCGACGCGCGCGCGGGTCATGGGAGGCGCAACGCGCGGAAATTTTACCACGGTGAAAACCACCCTGCCTGCCCGCGCACCGTTCTGGGCCTGGCCCAACAATGTGTCACACTTATGTGTGGCCCAGGCCCGAGGGCTCCTGTCGTTGTACAAAAAGAGGGGTACACTTTTTGTACCCGTATGACTGTGCACGGGCAGTCTGAGCCACGGCGCCACCACACCAAGCATGGCGAGGGAGGCAAGCCGGGGCAAGACTGAAGCCCAATGGAGACTGGAGCAATGCCAAGAACAAGACCACAAAGAGCAAAGGGACGAAGCAGCTTCCCCCGGAAAGATCCTTGCCGGGGCCGGCTCTGGCAGCCCCGGCAAGATCCTTGCCGCGGCAGCTCGCCCCGCGCCTACGGAGCGAATCACCCTTGAGTCCACCGTCCCCATGGGGCGAGGATTCGGGAGATATCCCCGTGGTGGCATGCAGATCTTTGTGAAGACATTCGAGATCAGATGCAAGGTAAGGAGACGACGACCCTTGGCGGGATCCCAGCCAAGGAGGACCACAAGGCCCCCGGCATGCACCTTGCCGGGGATGACAGCAGGCGCCACGGCAAGACCCTTGCCGGGGCCCCCGGCAAGGCCCTTGCCGAGGACACCCACGGACCCACCATCAGGCCTGCACCAACTGGGTTTCCACCGACCCACGCAGCTGTCGACCCGACCAGCTGGACAGGCTCCTGCGTGGCAACCCACAGATCGTCATGGAGACCCGCCGTTGCGCCACCTCATCTGCCTATCTTTCTACATGGCACCTCAGGCACCGCTGGCCAAGGCGCGTGTCGACACGAGGAGGAGCGGCGACGGACAAGACGGGCGTCTCCCCTCGTCCCCGATAAAGCAAGGACACCTAAGCTGGGCGCATTAAATGCACCTTGTCCTGTAATGCGAGGGATAATCGCGCATCACTGTACCCTTTCCACCTCCTGTGTGCCACTGTGGCAGCCCCTTTTCCGATAAAAGGAGGCCCGAGGCGACCAGGAGGAGGATTCGGCTTCTTAGAACTCCTCACGACTCTCTTGGAGCTCCTCACTAGCTGAAGAACACCAACATATAATCCACCAAAGCAGGAGTAGGGTTTTACGCACCTTTGCGGCCCGAACCTAGGTAAAGGAAATGTGTCCTGACCGTTAGATCCGCTCTTCTCTCAACCCCGCGCCCCGCAACCGTAGTAGGGATTCTTGTGATCCCATAGGTGTCGATCCAAATACACCGACACCCGAGGTCATTTATGCATATTGGAGGCTGACACAAGTCCCAGAGCCTGAGCCTGAGCCACCACTTGACCCTTATCGACAGTCTGTTTATCAGTGGGATCCGGAGGAGATCGTCAACCAGTGGCACCCTGAGGACCCTCCTCGGTACACCAAAGAGAGTAGCTTCGAGCCGTGGCCATAGACCAACTTAGGCCAAAAGCCTAAGCATGGGGGAGTACGTATTTCTCACCGACATTACATTCATGTTCACACACTCATTCTAGTTGTCGGTGCTCATACTTTTTCATTGTACTATCCATGCTAGTTTATTTTCTTTTCTAAGCCTTCTTCTTGTGTGTCTGAAAAAACTTAAGAAAAAACCAAAAAAATTAGTTGTCGCTCTTAGCTAGTTTACTTTCCATGCCTGTAGTAGTAATTAAAAGAAAACCCAAAAAGATTTATCGCTCTTCCTTTACTTGTTGGGAGCTTTCTCGTGTAAATAGTTTTATTTCTTTTCTTTTCTTTGGGGGTCGAGAGGAGAAGACCATGATGAAAATGTTGAGTGGCTCTCATATGCATTATTGTTGATTTAACCAAGAGCCCATATTACCTTGTCTTCTCCCTTGTAGTAAATGCTTGCAGATTCAAGCTTAGTCCAATGCACGTGCACTATTATTATTATCCACACCATTCGGTCGTGCAAGTGAAAGGCAATAATGATGATATATGATGGACTGATTGAGATGAGAGAAGCTGGTATGAACTCGACCTATCTTGTTTTTGTACATATGATTAGTTCATCGTTCCTGATTTAGCCTATTATGAATAAAACATGTTTGCAATGACAATTAGAGATTCTAGTTGCTCATGCCATGCTTAATTAGCTACAAGTTTATAATGGTTTACCTTTCGTGCCAACATGCTATTAAAATGGTTGTGATGTGGCATGATAGGGTGGTATCCTCCTTTGAATGATTCGAGTGGCTTGAGTTGGCACATGTTCACGCATGTAGTTGAAACAAAATCAACATAGCATCCACGATATTTATGTTCATGGTGATTTATATCCTACTCATACTTGCACTCATTGTTGATTAATCTTAATGCATGTTCATGACTGTTGTCACTCTCTAGTTAGTCGCTTCCCAGTCTCTTTCTAGCATTCACATGTACTAAGCAGGAATACTGCTTGTGCATCCACTTCCATAAACCCCAAAGTTATTCCATATGAGTCCACCATACCTTCCTATATGCGGTATTTACCTGTCGTTCCAAGTAAATTTGTATGTGCCAAACTCTAAACCTTCAAATGAAATTCTATTTTGTATGCTAGAATAGCTCATGTATCAACTAGGGATGTCTATATCTTCCATACTAGGTGGGTTATTCTCGTGATGAGTGGACTCCACTCATCATTCACGAGAAAATGGTCGGTAACTGGGATGCCCAGTCCCATGCTCAAACCAAATCAAAAAATTGCAAAAAAAAAAACTCCCCCAGGATTGTTGTTAGTTGAGCAACACCCGTTGTTTCAGACAAGCCAAGGATTGATATTTGTTGGTGGTGGGGGAGTATAAACTTTACCATTCTGTTTGGAACCACCTATAATATGTGTAGCATGGAAGATATCGAGATCACTTGGTTGTTATGTTGACAATGAAAGTATGCCACTCAAAACATTATTTATCTCTATTTCAAAACTCGAGCGCAGGCACCTCTGCAAATCCCTGCTTCCCTCTGCGAAGGGCCTGTCTATTTACTTTTATGTTGAGTCATCATCCTCTTATTAAAAAGCGCCAGTTGGAGAGCACTGATGTAATTCGCATGCATTGCTATTAATTTACATTGAGTATGACTGGATTTCTTTTACCATGAATTACAATGTCTAGTCAGTCCTTGATCTTCAGGGCGCTCTGCATTTATGTTTTGTGGTCTCAGAAAGGGCTAGTGAGATACCATCTTGTTATATCATATTATGATTGTTTTGAGAAAGTGTTGTCATCCAAGATTTATTATTATTGCTCGCTAGTTGATTATGCCATTGATATTAGTAAACATGAGACCTAAATGTTATTGTAAATATGGTTAGTTCATAATCTTTGCTGAACACTTGAATGCTGGCTTTACATATTTGCAACAACAAGATCAAACAAAATTTGTAGAAGTTTTTCTTTATCACTTTCAGTTTGTCAACTGAATTGCTTGAGGACAAGCAAAGGTTTAAGCTTGGGGGAGTTGATACGTCTCCAACGTATCTACTTTTACAAACAATTTTGCCCTTGTTTCGGACTCTAACTTGCATGATTTGAATGGAACTAACCCGGACTGACGCTGTTTTTAGCATAACTGCCATGGTGTTATTTTTGTGCAGAAATAAAAGTTCTCGGAATGACCTGAAAATCCATGGAGACACGTTTTGGAATTAATGAAAAATATTGGCAAAAGCATCAACATCAGGGGGCCCACACCCTATCCACGAGGGTGCAGGGAGCCCCCCCTGGGGCGCGCCCCCTGCCTCATAGGCCCCCTGGGACACCACCGACCTCAACCCAAACTCCATATATTCAATTTCGGGGAGAGAAAAAATCGAAGAGAAAGATTCATCGTGTTTTACGACACGGAGCCGCCGCCAAGCCCTAATCTTCCTCGGGAGGGCTGATCTGGAGTCCGTTCGGGGCTGGACGATGATGGGTTGGATGAGATTTACCATGTAATCGAGTTAGTTTTGTTAGGGTTTGATCCCTAGTATCCATTATGTTCTAAGATTGATGTTGCTATGACTTTGCTATGCTTAATGCTTGTCACTAGGGCCCGAGTGCCATGATTTCGGATCTGAACCTATTATGTTTTCATGAATATATGTGAGTTCTTGATCCTATCTTGCAAGTCAATAGTCACCTAGTATGTGTCATGATTCGGTAACCCCGAAGTGACAATAATCGGGACCACTCCCTGTGATGACCGTAGTTTGAGGAGTTCATGTATTCAGTAAGTGTTAATGATTTGGTCTGGTACTCTATTAAAAGGAGGCCTAAATATCCCTTAGTTTCCAATAGGACCCCGCTGCCACGGGAGGGTAGGACAAAAGATGTCATGCAAGTTCTTTTCCATAAGCACGTATGACTATATTCAGAATACCTGCCTACATTACATTGATGAACTAGAGCTAGTTCTGTGTCACCCTATGTTATAACTATTGCATGAGGAATCGCATCCGACATAATTATCCATCATTGATCCATTGCCTATGAGCTTTTCACATATTGATCTTTGCTTAGTTACTTTTTCATTGCCATTGTTACGATTGCTACAAAAACTGCTACTGTTACTTTTGCCACTGTTATCGTTACTACTTTGCTACTAATTACTTTGCTGCAGATATTAAGTCTTTCAGGTGTGGTTGAATTGAAAACTCAACTGCTAATACTTGAGAATATTCTTTGGCTCCCCTTGTGTTGAATCAATAAATTTGGGTTGAATACTCTACCCTCGCAAACTGTTGCGATCCCCTATACTTGTGGGTTATCACCGTCGTGCTGACAGAACTCTCCCTCAACCCTCTACTGGATCAACAACTCGAGGGACGTCATCGTGTTGAACGTGTGCTGAACACGGAGGTGCCGTACGTTTGGTACTTGGATCGGTTGGATCGTGAAGACGTTCGACTACATCAACCGCGTTAATACAATGTTTTTGCTTTCGGTCTACAAGGGTACGTAGGCACACTCTCCCAGTCCCATTGCTATGCATCTCCTAGATAGATCTTGCATGAGCGTAAGAATTTTTTGAAATTGCATGCTACATTCCCAACAAAAGGAAGTGGGGAGAAGAAGTTGCAATGGGGTTTTTGGGGGGACGAAGTAGTTGAGTTTCTCCTCTGCTCTCTGTGATAGGATGTGGGAGTGGTGGAGGGGGTGGTAGCATGGTGGGGTTGTGTTTTCTGTTACGTGGCAACTGTAGATGTGGAGGATGTCTTAGTGCATTAGAAATCTGAAACGTCGTCCCCTCTTTTTGAAGGAAATATGCCCTAGAGGCAATAATAGAGTTGTTATTAATATTTCCTTATATCATGATAAATGTATTTTATTCATGCTATAATTTTATTAACCAGAAACTTGATACATTTGTGGATACATAAACGAAACATAGTGTCCCTAGTAAGCCTCTACTAGACTAGCTCATTAATCAAAGATGGTTAAGTTTCCTAACAATAGACATGTGTTGTCATTTGATTAACGGGATCATATCATTGGGAGAATGATGTGATGGACAAGACCCATTCGTTAGCTTAGCATAATAATCATTCATTTTTACTGCTATTGCTTTCTTCATGTCAAATACATATTCCTCCGACTATGAGATTATGCAACTCCCGGATACCGGAGGAATGCCTTGTGTGCTATCAAATGTCACAACGCAACTGGTGATTATAAAGATGCTCTATAAGTATCTCCATAGGTTTTTTTTGAGTTGGCATAGATCGAGAATACGATTTGTCACTCTGAGTATCAAAGAGGTATCTCTAGGCCCTCTCGGTAAAACACATCATAATAAGCCTTGCAAGCAAATGACTAATGAGTTAGTCACGGGATGATGTATTATGGAACGAGTAAAGAGACTTCCCGGTAACGAGATTGAACTAGGTATGAAGAAGCCGACGATTGAATCTTGGGCAAGTAACATACCGATGACAAAGGGAATAACGTATGTTGTCATTATGGTTTGACCGATAAAGATCTTCATAGAATATGTAGGAACCAATATGAGCATCCAAGTTCCTCTATTTGTTATTGACCGGAGAAGTGTCTCGGTCATGTCTACATAGCTCTCGAACCCGTAGGGTCCGCACACTTAACGTTAGATGACAATTTGTATTATGATTTATGAGTTTTTGGTGATCGAAGATTGTTTGGAGTCCCGGATGAGATCACGGAAATGACTAGGAGTCTCGAAATGGTCGAGGCATAAAGAATAATATATTGGACGATGTTGTTCGGACACCGGAAGAGTTCCGAGAGGTACTGGGTAAATATCGGAGTGTTGGAAGGGTTATCGGAACCCCAAGGGGAACTAATGGGCCTATATGGGCCTTAGTGGAGAGAGAGGAGGACCGCAAGGGGTGGCCTCCCCCCCATGGCAGTCCGAATTGGACTAGGGGAAGGGGGCGGCACCCCCTTTCCCTCTCCCTCTCCCTCTCCTTCCTTCTTCCCCCCTTCCTTGAGAGGGAATCCTACTAGGACTAGGAGTCCTAGTAGGACTCCTCTCCTTGGTGCACCCTAGGGGCCGGCCGGCCTCCTCTCCGTCCCTCCTTTATATACATGGGCAGGGGGCACCCTAGAGGACACAAGTTATTTTCATAGCCGTGTGCGGTCTTCCCCTCCACAGTTTACACCTCAGGTCATATTGTCGTAGTACTTAGGTGAAGCCCTGCGCGATCTACTTCACCATCACCGTCAACACGCCGTCCTGCTGCCAGAACTCTCCCTCGATCCCCTGCTAGATCAAGAGCTTCAGGGACGTCATCAAGCTGAACGTGTGCAGAACTCGGAGGTGCCGTACATTCGGTGCTTGATTAGTTGAATCACGAAGACGTTCGACTATATCAACCGCGTTCATCTAATGCTTCCACTTTAGGTCTACGAGGATACGTAGACACACTCTTCATGTCTCGTTGCTATGCATATCCTAGATAGATCTTGCGTGGGCGTAGAATTTTTTTTGAAATTGCATGCTATGTTCCCCAATAGTGGCATCATGAGCCAGGTCTATGCGTAGATGATATGCACGAGTAGAACACAAAGGAGTTGTGGGCGGTGATGTTCATACTGCTTACCACCAACGTCTTATTTTGATTCGGCGGTATTGTAAGATGAAGCTGCCCAGACCAGAATTACATGACCGCATTCATGAGACAGGTTCCACCGTTACGTGCAACTTGTTTGCATAAAGGTGGTTGGCGGGTGTCTGTCTCTCTTGCTTTAGTTGAATCGAATTTGACTGCGGACAGTCCTTGTTGAAGGTTAAAACAACAAACTTGATAAATCACCGTTGTTGTTTTTGTGCTGTAGGTAAGAACGGTTCTTGCTAGAAGCCCATAGAAGCCACATAAAACTTGCAACATCAAAGTAGAGGATGTATAACTTGTTTTTTCAGGGCATGTTGTGATGTGATATGGTCAAGACGTGATGAGTTATACGTTATTGTATGAGATGATCATGTTTTGTACATTATCGGCAACCGGCAGGAGCCTTATGGTTGTCTCTTTATTGTATGAATTGCGAATGCCATGTAATTGATTTACTTTATCACTATGGGTTAGTGATAGTAGTAGAAGCAATAGTTGGTGAGATGTCAACGATGCTACGATAAAGATCATGGTGTGAAGCCGGTGATGATGGAGATCATGATGATGCTTTGGAGATGGAGATCAAAAGCACAAGATGATGATGGCCATATCATGTCAAATATTTTGATTGCATGTGATGTTTATCTTTTTATGCTTCTTATTTTGCTTAGAACGACGGTAGTATTATAAGATGATCCCTTACTAAAATTTCAAGATACAAGTGTTCTCCCTGAGTATGCACCATTGCGACAGTTCATCATGCCGAGACACCACGTGATGATCGGGTGTGATAAGCTATACATTCACATACAACGGGTGTAAGACAGTTTTGCACGTGCAGAATACTCTGGTTAAACTTGATGAGCCTAGCACGTACAGACATGGCCTCGGAACACTTGAGACCAAAAGGTCGAACTGTCACGCCCAAGATGCGATTCTATCCCGATCACGTGATGCACTCGTGATTGGGGCACAACCGCATTTCGGGCGCTTAGCAAGATAGATATCATTACATCATACCATTACATACATAGATGGGGGATGCATACAAGTCAGACAATAGTCACATGAATACAACACATCATAAACAAGACATCCGACTACAGATGAAAACACACGACATCCATCCTGCTATCCAAGGCTGCCGACCAGGAGCCTATCCCAAGACTGACGAAGAAGAAGAAGAAAGAACTCCAACACAAATAAACATCGCTCTCACGTCAAGTCATCAGAAACATGTACCTAAAACTGTTGTTATAGTATCGATGAGCCACGAGAACTCAGCAATACCATAGCCATGGGTATCAAGAGTAGCAAATCTTACTGGGCAGGGAGAAGGATAAGTGGTGAGGTTGCAGCATCGGCTAACCATCATATGGTGGCTAACTTACGAGTACAAGTATACGATGAGCATCTACGCAAACAGTCACACACTAGTAATGATCGCTAAGAGATCTTGAACTACCTATGAGTCAAACATAACCCCACTGTGTTCTCTTCTCAAAGTGAAAAGAGACGGTCACGGTTACTCACGCGGTTGGTGTGTTTTATTTCGGATCCTTTGTCAAGTTTTCTACAACCAGACATTAACAAATTCCAATCTGCCACATAACCGCGGGCACGGCTTTCGAAAGATCATAACCCTGCAGGGGTGTCCCAACTTAGCCCATCACAAGCTCTGACGATCAGCGGAGGTAAAAAAAACCCTTATCTTAGGGACAACCCGATCAGACTCGGAATCCCGGTGCACAAGACATTTCGACAATGGTAAAACAAGTCCAGTAAGACCTCCCGGCGTACCGACACCCTGATAGTAGCCACGCGTATCTCGTCTCAGGCCACGTCCGGATAGGTCAGCCTACAGGTATACCAGATACCTCAAGTTTCCCCAAGGCGGCCCCGCAGTCTGCCCGTTTGGGACCAACACCATCGGCACTGGCCCCCTGTAATGTAGAATTAAGAACCCGGGGACGGGAACCCCTATGCAAATTAATTCATTAATTAAGTTTTTATTATGAGGCAAATTAAAACCAAAGTTGGGCCTTGCTGGAGAAGTTTTGTTCAAAGCGAACTGTCAAGGGTTCCCCATATACCCAACCGTGTTAGGAACACAAACTCAAGGAACATAACATCGGTTTATCGGTTAATAAGGCGGCATGAGTGGAACAAAACACCGAGCAAAAGGCCAAGCCTTCCACCCATTGCCAAGTATATAGGTGCATTAATTATGGTAATAGATATTGTGATATTCGAACAATCCAAGTTCCGACATGGAGCAATCTTCATCTTCTCCTACAACTAACAACGCTATAAGAGGGGATAGCAAGCGATAACATATCCAAACAACGGTTTGCGAGGATGGTGTCAAAGGTTAGAGCTTTCATGGAAACAAGGAGGGGCTGAAAACAAATAGATAGGTAGCACGACATATATCGATAGCATCGAGACAACTAGCATGGCAATGATAGTAATGAGATCCAAGGTGACCGTCATCTTGCCTAAGATCCCGCAAGGAAGAATAACAAGTCCATGAAGAAGAAGAAGCCACGAAGACGAACCAAGCGTAGTCGAACGAATCCTCACGATCGCAACGAAACATGAACTAATGAGAAGAAGCAAACAACATGGTAAACACACAACACATAACAAGACATGATGCACAACCAAGTATGATTCATGACAAGGCTACATGATGCGAATCATGGCAAGAGAAGAAGCATACAAGAACATCACACAAAGCAAGTTTAAATGAGGCCGGAGACTACAACATATAACAATTCCGGTAAGTCCTCATATGCAAATTTCGAAATTGGTCCAGATCTGAACACACCTTAAGTTAAAGTTGTTAAACGGCAAGTTAAGATGCACCATGATGATCTACACGAAATTATAATCAAGTTGCATATAAAGTTCATTTAATTCACAGTTACGGCCTAGAAGATATGAGCAAAACAAGTCAAGCATGGAAAAGATGCAAGATGCATTCAAACATCAAGCAAACACACTCCAAACATGTATTAAACATTATATGATGCATCTACATGGATAAACAAGCAAGTTTCATATAGAGCATGCCCAAAACGAAGCAACAGTTCAACACATACACACGAAACAAGATGTAACAACAATCTGTCCCAAACCAGCAACTAGGCACTTTGCAATCATCAAAACAACATGCTACGGGAACATTTCATGGCATCAAAGGGCATGGCAAGCATGTACATGTCCAACACTACAAACATGATCACTGAGCTACTGCCAAACATCACTAGAACATGCACAAAACATCATGGCAAGATTGTAAATGATAACAGTTTCACAGACTTGGTGAAATAAACTGAACATGGCAGCAACAACGACAAGTAGGCATGTTTGCAAGCTTGTGCAACTCATCTCAAAGCATATCATGACATATGAATATAACCAACAGCAAGAAGACATGTTTGTGCGGCTACTCATGGCAAGAACATGGTCATAGGATGCATAGAACACTAGATATTCACATGGCAAAACTGAACTTACTGATAACAGGCTAACAGAAACATTATATAGCAATTTGAGAGCAAGAAGGAGACAAGCTACAGTAACCTATAATTGCAAACAAGGGCATGGATGAATAGAGCATAACATGGACTTGAAGATATGGTCATTGGACATCTCCTAATGTGCATGGATATGACTAGGGAATCAAGCAAACATGGCATCACAATATAACAGTTTCAGACTTGGCAGTTTTTACAAGTCTCAGAAAATAACAAACAACGAGTAGGCCACTTTACAAGCATGTTGCACTCACCACACGGCATAACGTGAAAAGTGGATTGCACCACAGCAAAGATGACATGATTGTGCTCCTAACACATGTTGACATGATGCTCAAACAAAATTCACACAAAAAGATATAAAAAAGACAAATCAGCAAGTTATATCAAGTTTCATCAATTAACAGCACTTAGCACTTTGCAACAGAGATTAACATGGCAATATGGATCCTAACGTGCATGCAAATGCAACTGACATGTAGAGCACAGAGAGACGAACATTTTGACATATAATATGCTCAATTTGGGTAAACATGCACAAAGTCACAACCGCACGAACATGCACACATGATGTAACTTATCAGGGACTTAGCCGTCTCAGAAAACAAAACAGGGTGAGTGTCACATACTAAACTATGCACAGAGCGGGGAATAGGGGCGCTCACCACTGGGCTCGGCCCATGTCGATGGCGGACCGGGCCAGGACAGATGGGGAGACAGGCCGGCGGAGCTGGGCCTGTGGGTGAGAAAGGCCCACGTGGGCCCACGAGGCGGCGGTGCTGGGCTGGCGTCGTCCTCCTGAGGCATCGACGACGGCGGGACAGCAGCGCGGGGCTCCGGCAACGGGGGCGAGGCGGATCCGGTCGGCCTCGGCCTGGATCCGACCGGAGGAGGTGCAGAGGCTGGGGCGGCGCGGTCCGGTGGGACGAGGAGGCCGCGGCAGCGAGGTTATCGGGCGACGGCAGCCCTGGGTCCACGGGGACGACGATGGTGTGGGCGAGAGGGCGGCGTAGAGGCGGGATCCAGCGGCGGTGGTCACCGGCAAGGCGGCGGAGGCTCGCGGTGCTCCGGCGGGGCTGCCAGCGAGCGGGTTGGAGGAGGCGTGCGGGGTCGTTGGGAGGAGCAGGGCGACGGGCGGTCGGCGGCGGGGTTCGAGCCCTGTTTGGTGAAGTGGGAACAGGGGCGATGACATGGAAGCACGTGATAGGCTAAGGGGGCGGCGGCGGACGTGTCCGGCGGCGGGCGGACATATCCGGTGGTGCGAGGAGGGAGAGAGGCTAGGGTTTGGACCCGAAATTGGAGGGGGAGGTGTCTATTTATAGGTAGAGGGAGCTAGGAGAGTCCAAATGAGGTGTGGTTTTCGGCCACGCGATCGTGATCCAACAACGAAGAGCATGAGGGGGTTTTAGATGGGCTAGTGGGCTGTTGCGGAGGAGTGATGGGCTGCAAGGAGAAAGGGGTCCAGCGGTTAATGTGGTTAACCGTTGGGGCATCAAACGGACTCCGAATGCGACGAAATTTGACTGGCGGCCTACCTACACTATTATAATATCACACACCAACTTCTATCCCATTCCGAGAATATTTTATGGCCACTTACAATCAGAGATCCTGGAGGTGTCGCATGCACGTGCAAGTGTGTCTGGGCTCAGAACGGACAACGGAAAGGACGAGGCAATGGGCAACTATGAACGGATGCAAGTTTTGAAAACTATGCAGATGCAATGCACATGATGACATGGCAAGATGCAACATGCAAGAAAATGACATGGCAACGGCGATGAATAACTGGAAGACACCTGGCGCATCGGTCTCGAGGCGTCACACGAACGTGAATCATATAGTAGATATGATTAACATAAGATGTTGACCATTGAAAGCTACTCCATCTCACGTGATGATTGGACATGGTTTAGTTGATTTGGATCACGTGATCACTTAGATGACTTGAGGGATGTCTATCTAAGTGGGAGTTCTTAAGTAATATGATTAATTAAACTTAATTTATCATGAACTTAGTCCTGATAGTTTTTGTATATCTATGTTGTAGATCAATGGCCCGTGCTACCGTTCCCTTGAATTTTAATGCGTTCCTAGAGAAAACTAAGTTGAAAGATATGGTAGCAACTACATGGACTGTGTCCGTAACTTGAGGATTATCCTCATTGATGCACAAAATAATTATGTCCTTGAAGCGCTGCAAGGTGAAAGACCTGCTGCAGGAGCAACTACTGATGTTATGAACGTCTGGCAAGCTCGATCTGATGACTACTCGATAGTTCAGTGTGCCATGATTTACGTCTTAGAATCGGGACTTCAAAGACGTATTGAACGTCATGGAGCACATGAGATGTTCCAAGAGTTGAAGTTAATAGTTCAAGCAAATGCCCGAGTTGAGTGATATGAAGTCTCCAACAAGTTCTATAGCTGCAAGATGGAGAACAGTTCTGTCAGTGAACACATACTCAGAATGTCTGGGTACCATAACCACATGACTCGGATGGGAGTTAATATTCTAGATGATAGTGTTATTGAAAGAGTTCTTCAATCACTTCCACCAAGCTATAAAGGCTTCACGATGAACTATAATACTAGTTGACCCATTGCGCCAAATGGAGCAGAGACCCGCTAAAGCCATGTTGTCGATGAAAATAGTTTCATTTTGCAAGGACCAGCGCCAAATGGCGCATAGACCCATTGAATCCATGTTCACATTTGAAAAAAAAATCCATGTTTTAGTTGATTTAGTTGTGGGCAAACACATATGATAACAAGTTTAACCCCTTTAATAAAATAAAGTAAAAATGTAGGCCTGTTGTCTACTATGAGATATACCACATTTTAATTTGGTGGTATAAAATCGCATTGAAGACTATGTTGCATTGAAAACATGTGTATTTTCAAGTAATCTCTTGTACCGGTTACTTTGAAAATGACCTAAGGCTTAACTCACACATCATTAGTTAAGCTCATCGAGACTGAATTCCCTGATTGGACATTAATACATCAACTCCACACTTATGCTTCTGTTCTTTCAACATGTACTCTTTACATGTTGTACACGGTCGGAGCTTTTCAAAGAAGCTAAGCATGTGAAAAGTAGCAGCACCAGTATAGTAGAAAAGGCCATCTAGTTACTGAACTGGCAGTGCATGTACACAATACGGAAACACTAAATGTTCAACGCCATAGACGCACATGCACAATACAGAAACACTAAATGTTCAACACCATAGACGCCCCAACCGTTTCCTCTTCTTCTGCTTCTAATGTGCCTTGATCATTCACTCTATCAAGATAGATATTGCACCCGAGAACTACTGCCACAACCTCATCCATCCATGAGATCTATCGAGCATTTTCTCCAACAAATTAAGCAAAGTTTACCCATAATCAACCCATATGTCTCTCCCCTCTCCTACAACTCACAGAACAATAAGTATAACAATCAGTATATATGGACACAGCAGCATGAGGGCACATCAAGGAACAACAGAAAAACACATCAATCAGGATGCTTGTTCAGTATACACACCTTTGGAAACATTATCTTCTCCATTTCATTTTTTATTTCTATCACATAATAAGCACCATCATCCATATTTCAAAGTGGTGGTTGTTAATTTCGCATCACGTGTGGTAATCTGGATTCATAAAAAGATCTGAATCCTCTCCTAATAATCTTAGTGTTATCATGGTCTTCTCTGCCAAAGAATAATTGTTGAAAACAAGAAGCATAAGAGGTTTTATATGCTAATGATAATATGCTGCAGAAACACAAAAAAACAAAAAAAAAATCACCAGAGATGAGATAAACCAAAAAATTTAGCTTATAGTAGAAATACCAACTACCAAAAGCATTGTCCCAGCTTATAAGGAAATAATTTTGTCAAGCGTATAGTACGAAAACCAAATACTATGTAGAAGTATATAGATAGAAATGCTCAATGAAAATGGGCATATCTGCAACGGAGCCACAACCTCGAACATAGATGGGGACAGTCTTTAAGGCAAAGCAAATAGTTGACAAATGAACACAGAAGCTCTGCACATTCCACTTTTTTGGAGTGAACATGGTGATGGCAGCGACCGCAAGGCAACGAATTGAAAATTTAACATCCCCATGTGATTAGAGACGGTTCAAACAAAACCTACATATGCTATACATAGGTATAGCCATATGGAGCTGCAAATTAAGACAGAGGCCACCCTAGGCAGAATTGCAAATAGTGACAAAGGAACATCTTGTAATCAGGAGCATTCTATGACTATTCCAAAACAGAAGGCACCTCAGGAAGCGTGTAGTCAAATTTGTCTAGCTTAAAAACTAAATAGTAAATAAGGTACCATTTGTTTTTCCATGAAAAATAGACATGCCATATTAGATTTTTGAAATCCTTCACTTGAAATCACCATATTCAACTGCCCATATTATTGATGAATAAACAGTCAGCTGCAGTCAGTCAAGTGTTTTTAAGAGAATAGGCAAACAACAAGAAACCAAAGCAGACCCCCGCTTCTTAAAAGAGCAACAATAAACTCAAATTGCCATCGTATTAATTAATCTATACAGATGAGAAAATTATTCACTGGTTTGTGCTCCAGAAAACAGCTTTAACTCTCTCAAAAAATAGTTTGACCAATTGCAAAAAAAAATACATTCGTATGCACAGGTTTAACTCTCAAAAAACAGCTTTACCTCTCATAAAACAGGTTTAACTCACAAAACTTATGCACTCCTCAAGAAAATTTTGATTATCACTCATCCAACATATGACTCAAGACCATAGATCACAAAACCATATGTTCACGGCATGTCCCCAACCTGCATATGAGGCCTTTCTAAATAGAAACTATATGTAAAAATAAACAACATTCATTTAACTGGATCTTAAGTAAACATGGCTGCATGTTTGCATATAATATAATTGAATTTTAAGGAGGACGACAAAATGCATGTGTGTGGCCATGACGCCGATGTTTCCATGGTGTGCAGTGCCACCAATAAGAAAACTAACAAAACTGGAAAGTAGCCGAACCTTGGGCCGTGAGGGAGGTTGAGGATGAATCTTCGTCGCTACACGCCAGAGAGCAGTGGGGTAAGACGATGCTTATGTTTGTAGAAAAATGTGCACTCTTTTAAATGCATGTATAGCATTTTTTAGGGGAATAAAGGGTACTTTTCAAATTGCCACAGGAAAGGAGTAAAAAATGTAGCCAACTCATAAATACATTTATGGGCAGAAACATATATACATAGATGGAACACATAAAGATAAGGAATGCATCTATCAAGTACATGGAAATCCACACTGCCAAACATGACGAAACATTAATAAACAGGTAAGAAGTGATGTAAAAAGCTTGAACTTTGCACCATGGGGCATCGTGCTAGTGGGTGGAGGCGGGCCGGGGTCTTAATAGTGGTGGGCGACCACGGTGCTGGATGGTGGCCGGGCTTGGGCGGCGGCAGTGGCACGTGGTGGAGGGGGGAGAAGGAGAAGGCCGACATAGAGAAGGTAGGGCACACAATGATGGCGCCGTCCGACACTCTCCCACCCTCATCCGCTGCCCCGCTGCTTCTGCCCGCCTGCGCCATGCTCGCCTTGAGCTGGCCGCCGCCAAGGAGCCTAAAGCGACGGTATGTGGTTCTGGGAGGAGGAGAAACACGAAGGGGAGTTGGGCTCGATGATCTGATGGATGCGCGCCGCGGAAAGGGTGTGGCACGGAGGAAGCAGAGGTGCGACGGCTTTGACGACGAGGAGGAAGGAGAGGTGCGGCGGCTCTGGCGGCTGTTATGGTGACTAGAACATGAAGGTGTGCGTTGTCGTTCCCGACCATTAAGAAACAATACAAATTATCTATTAATGAAGAAGACATCAGCCCTTGATGCCCTCCTTGTCCTTGAAGTCCATTGAACCCAGCCGAGAGATTGATGGAAATTTGTATGGCCACAACCATTTTGGTGACGACATGCAGGAGTTAGTTCAGTTGAACAAAGGAGTACTGTATACATTCTCATTATAGTTGCAGAGGTTGGGGTTATCGATGGAGCAAAGGGGCTCCAATCAGCGCCAGGACACTTGAACCTGATGCTTTCCAGCCAGGAGCTCAGGCTGATCAAACTGACACCGCATATGACTGGCAGCAGCTTCTTCACCAGTGCCACTGCCGCGTTGCTCAATCGCTCAAACGATCCTCAAGGCATTCACTCACAAAGCTTCTTCATATTAATATGTACTATTAAGAATTGGTAAATAAAAAGATCAAGAGAAGGTGCTTAGAAAGTATTATAGAAATCGAGAGAGATCGAGAAATGGATACATGTGCTGCGTGATTTGCGATTATGAGGCCTAAGATGGGCTAATGTTGGGCTGGCGTAATTTGCGATTAGGTGCAAAAGAAGATGGGAAGGCGAGCGGCCGGAAGCGATGTATGGACCTCACAGTTTTCTCAGCCCGATTCAGGAGAATGCATCGAGGTCAATCTCAGGAGCAGCAGCCCATCAACGTTGGCTGGCTGGGACGCGCGCAGTGTAGCAACGTGACAAATCCTAGCGGCGTGTAGCGGGACGGCAGAGCGATCTAGTGCATTGAATGAGTGGATCTAATGGCTGAGAGTGTAGCGGGACGGCAGAACATGAACGCGCGCGTTGCCACGCTCGTCATCTTAGCAACATAAAGAATTAAATATTACAGAAAAAATGGAATAGTATAGCATTGGATAGTTTGAAAGAAAAAATTACAAAGTCTTGATAGTGGGGCCTGTCTGATAATTAGATTGCAGAGTAGATTACGGATGAAGTGTCCCATGCTTCGTTTGCTACTGATTTGGTTTATTTGCTGGTTCTAACTAATTTCTTCTCCTTTCTGGTATTTTGTCAAATCATGCATTCTTGATTTTTCTAATTTGCAGTTGGTCTATAAGATGTTCTTGATTCTAGTACTTTGGAAACTCATGTCAAGAAATAGTATGGTTGTCATTGTCAAGAAATTTTATAGCTTCCCACGGTAACAAAATAAACTAAGCTTCTAGGATAAAAGGCGTTAGGAGCTGCAATGTATTATGTTTTGAAATCATGAATATCAAGATATGCACGTTCAGGGAAATTTTAGTAAGTAAAAACAAAGCAATGGCTACATACGCGTCAGGCAAGGTGAAACTTAGGTAATTTTCAAGAAGGTGGAGCATCAAACACGGAAGGGTGGCATTTGGTATCTGCAACAACATGCAACAAGGTAGCTTGAGATGCATAAGTGAAGAATCCTTACAATTGCCTTAAGCCCTTAACAATCTATAAAACTACCTCAACACTTCATGGGACCAGACCACCACAACAGCTTCCTATAAGAAGGCTTAAATGATAACAGCTCCCTGCTAATGATGTACTGTTAAAATAACCGGAGTAGAAGTTGGGTGTTACCTGCTCAAGAAAAGCATGATGATGTGAGTGAACTCCCTAGTCAGTTAGAGCACCATAAGCGGCAAATGCATTGGACCTCATTTTTTGTATTCCTTTATCCTTTAGATCTAAAGCAGAGAAGTTACAGAGTAGGTCACAGCCTTAGGCTGGCTTTACCGTCATAATCTGAAAATTACAGAAACAGACACGCATGAGTGGAAAGGGAGATGGTCTAAAACAATCTCGTATGGAAAGAAAGATCTGCAACAAAAATAGGCAAATGGACAGTAAATAACATTCGGCACCAGGTCAACTTACAAAAGGCTTCCCCCGGGACAGGATGATCATCTTTAGGTACGGAATGGGGAGGGACGCGTGATAAACTTGCAAGGGCAAGGAGACGGGTGCAGGAGAAAGAAATCGGGCGACGGACGACGACAGCGTGTTCGGCCGCGCAACAGCCATGGAAGAACAATGCAGGTAAAGAAGAGAGCCTTTGTGGGGGCTTTCGGAGCAAGAGTAGAGATCTAGAGGAGCAGTGGAGGGCACAGGGGCACAAATAGGTCTTCTGTAGAAGCTTGACACCGAGATGGAGGACAGCGGCGGCCGACACAGATGAGCAATTCGCAGCTCGGGGATGGGGATAGCGCCGCCGAGAGGAAACCTGGACTTATTTTTTTGAGCAAAAGAGAGAAAACTTGCACGCGCGTTGGACTGGACTGGGCCTTATATCTTGCGGCCCGACGACGGACGAAAGCCGCAACTCATTCTGCGGAGCAGTGGCCCGCGGAATGTTGCTTTCTACGTGGCGTATATAATTAGCGTAACAATCTGGATGACCAAGTTAATCCTGTGCGTTTGTACAACGGATAAAAACTTCAAATCGTTGTGGGTAGCTGTAGCTAGCTCCGTTTTACTGTTTAGTAATTCGGGAAGGGTTTGCCACCAGGCACCAGCACAGGGGCGACGCCTCGCATGAGAGACCCAACGCGTGGCACTCGCATGTTCAGTTGTCAGCAGTGCGTTGGCCACACGAACCCAACATCGATCGAGCATATCGCAACTGACCACTGGCCCCGCCCCTCAACATAGGCCCAACATCAGTGACCTTCTAAAACTAAACGAAATGCATTGAATGACCTAGAGAAATGACGCATGAGTGGACGCAGCAGTGCATCGAGGTCAGCCACGGCACGACACGCGCAGGAACCCAACAACTCTCTCCAACCCCGGCATAATCGAAGCGACATGGATTGTAGGAAGCCCACCAACCGACATGTAGGACCTTTAGAAATCTGGCCCACCCCCTTTATTGCATGCATCACACCGCCCCAACGAAAACACGGGTGTGCACGCGTCGGCTCAACCCCTTTATTGCATGCATCACACCGCCCCACGCCTCTCTGCCCATACGCTCCCACCGAGAAATATTTGCATAGACGTAACACGGACGAAAACAACAGAAAGTCGCTTACACGTGGGACCAACGACCATCTTGGCCCACTCGTCATTGTATGGAAGGGTAGCGGCGGGTGTAGACGTGTCGTTCCAACCGGCTGCCGAGCCAGAGGCGTGCACTGGCCCGTGACGCACGATGTGACAAACGCACGCGGCGTGCAAGGAGAGGCCACCCGCGACCCTAAAAGAACTAACCCAGCCAATAGCTCAGGAGGCTGAGCCCACAGGTCATCGCCCAAACGAACTTACCGCGCGATCAAAACAAGACAGATAAATTTTCAGCGACCATCCAATGGCTAGCAGCGAAAAAAGGACCTCGTTGACCAAGATCAAACGGCCAGGAAAGATGCAAATCGGGGGAGCCTCCTCCATGCGAGTTGGCTAGCCTCTTTATTGGTTTAAATGCAAGGGATGGAGAAGACAATTCCCAAGCTCTTCGCAATGCTCAAAGCTGTGGATGTAGAAATCAAAAAGGAGCATCAAGTGTTGATGGTTAACAAGACTAGTATTTTGAAGAAAAAGGGCAAGGGAAAGAAGGGGAACTTCAAGAAGAATAGCAATCCAGTTGTTACTCTCGGGAAGAAACCCAAGTCTGGAGCCAAGCCTGAAACCGAGTGCTTCTACTGCAAAGGAACTGCTCACTGGAAGCGAAACTGCCCCAAGTATTTGGCGGATAAGAAGGATGACAAAGTGAACAAAGGTATATTTGATATACATGTTATTGATGTGTACCTTACTAGTGCTCGTACTAGCGCCTGGGTATTTGATACTAGTTTGGTTGCTCATATTTGTAACTTGAAACAGGCACTACGGATTAAACGAAGATTGGCTAAGGACGAGGTGACGATGCGCGTGGGAAATGGTTCCACAGTCCACTACTGCAGGTTGCTACTAACGTGACGCTACGATCAGAGACCCTTCGACGAAACTGTGTGCGATGCCATAATCGCAAACGGTCGTGTAAAATAACCGTCAAAAAAGGTGCAAAACATTTGCGATGGAGGATGCATCAAACATGGTTCAGATTTTAGTTGCGTGTGCGATGCAGGGCATATGATTCGGCTCAATTAACTGTTTGTGATCAGGAGGAACAAAAGAAACGGGCAGCCATATGAAGGTGTGCGATATACATCATATGGTTCACTCGGATGAACTATTTGTGATTAGGCAACACAAAAGAAACGGTCAGCTCAATCAAGGTGTGTGCGATGTACAACATACGGTTCACTCGGATGAACTGTTTGTGATTAGGCAAGAGAATAGAAACGGTTCAATATAATAATATGTGTGTGATACGCGGCAAACAAGTCTATAATCAGAAATGTGTGCGATGACAGATAATAACTATAACATCCCAAATTTTCAATTTGGACTGTTATGCATAGATCATCATATGCATACCATATTTTATTTTGCATTTTGGTTTTGATCCTAAAAATCCTAAGCAACTCAAGGACCAACGGAGAGAGTTGGGGATTTCATTATTTTCATATTTGAATTTTCTCAAATATTGAAAAGAGGATCTTGGTTTTAATTATTTTTCTCTCCGAAATATTTCAATATCAAAATAAATGAGAGGAGATAATATGACGTCTCAAAAGAAATATTGGAGGAAAAATGTTAAAATTGAATAAACAATTTTATTGGATTTTATCGCTATTTTATTCTAATTAGAAAAATATGTTTTTTCAAAAATTTATTTAGGTCAGGGAAAAATGTTCACTTTGTCCTAAATATTATTAGAGGACAATGAAAATTTATTTCGGAATTTTTGGACTCCGTTTGATAATTCTTTTAATTGTTTTACTCCGTCACTGAAAAAAAATAGTGAACCGACCTATGGCCCATGCCCGAGCCGAACTATGTCCGCTCAGGCTTTATAAGCCGCCGCCCCGAGGCCCGAAGGCCTAGCCGCCGCCGCGTCCCGAACCCTAACCCTAGCCGCGCCCCACCGCCAGCCCCGCGCCGCCAGCCCACGCCGCCGCCGCCCACCGCCAGCCCCACCCGCTGGACCCGATCCGCAAGGTAGTTAAGACGCCGTGTTTTATTAGTTTCGGTTTTTTTTCGAAAACCCTAGATCGTTTTTTCTAGAAAACCCTAGATCTGGTTTTCTTTGGTTTTTCTTTGGTTTTATTATTTAACGAACGTCCCAAGTTTAGACTCAGAAAATGAACGTTCGCAAGTTAGTCTTTTCTTTTTCTGTTTATTTTCGTCGAGGACTTATCCGCGATGAAAATTTTACAGATCGGTCCCTGATCTTCAAACCCTCGTAACTTTTTACTCGTTAGTCAGAATTAGATGAAACCAATGCCAATTTCTTCGTCTCGATCTTATCTTTCCAGTAGTACAGCTCAAAGTTGTTTTTGAAAGTTTTAGATTTTGAATTCAAACAGTTTTGTGTTTGAACTTCGTTTGATCGTAATTTGAGTTTCGTAACTCCATTTGAGTTGATTCTTTTTGCAAATCGAAGCACTTGACCTAAACTTTTTGATAAGGCTAAATTCACTTAATTTTGGTACTGTTAGAATTTGTTTTCTGTTACAAGAGTGATTCGGTTCTTTTCGAAGTCTTTTGAGTTATGTTCTTCGATTTTGTTGCATAATTGCTTATGTATGCTATTGTTTGATTGCGATAGAATTCCCGGAGTGCAAAGCGTGCTACTACGAGTCTTTAGGTTTCAGCGATCGTCAGCAAGGCAAGTTCATACTTTGATCATACTTTCCAATACCTAGTTTTTATTGCATTAGTTATATCCACAAACACTTGCATGAGTAGGACTGGTTACTTAATATGATGCGCTGTAGTTCATGAGGTAGGAACCCAATATTTTGAGATCAACCCAAGGGAATATACGCTTTGTTACTTACTGCTTAGCCATGCTGGTAGACATGGATTGGTATGAGTGATTTCATGAAAGTTGTGAGTGTAATCACAACTAAGGGTTTCTTTAAGGTGGAAATTTAATACACATCTGGGTGGATTGGTTGTGGCACCCTGGGGATGTACAGTGGATGTCAGGGCACCTGGGGATATACCAGTGTTGTCAAAGGAAAACCACCCAGGCTCAAAGGGATCATATATCATTCATGCCTAGAAACTTCCGTGTGCAGCCACAATGCCATTATGGGCTCTGGCATACTTGAGTATGTTGTGTGACCTCTTTCCATGGTAGACTAGCACATGTAGCAGATGTAGGTGGTACGGTCTACCCAGGGTTAAGAGTTAATGCTTCTGAAAGACTGTGTCTCGGTCATCCGTTTCTCAAACACCATGTAGTGCGAGAAATCAAATGGAGGAGATCGAGTCATGTGGGGAAAAGTGCACAAACATCTGCAGAGTGTACAAACTATTCATGAGTAGCCGTGTCCCCGGTTATGGACATCTTGAGTATCCTGGTATTTGAATTATGGACTAATCTCATAACTTTACTAATTTGTTCGGTTAATAATGACTTTGGTTTGGGATTGAGATGGGGGTACCATTCTCAATTGTTCATGATTAAATTTGACAAAGTAGTTAAATAAATACATTCCTTTGTTACAGGGAAAAACTAGCTTTATGCAAAAATGTACCTTACAGCCTCCACCAGCCAAATATGCATGTAGTTTTAGACTTTGCTCATTATCATTACAATGTGTTCTTGCCAGCATATTCAATGTGCCGACCTACATGGTTGCAACGTATCATGTTGCAGAGTTTTCAGACGAGGATTAAGGTGCCATAGGTCGTTGTCATGCACTCAATGTTTGCCGTGGAGTTGGATGGACTCAACTACTCTTCATAGCTTCCGCGGTTTATTTTAATTAGATGGCCTTCAGCCATTATCGTGTAATGGATATTGCCTCTTTGAGGATTTTTGGATGTAATAAAGTGTGATTGAACCTCTGTTATAAACCCTTGAGTACTGTGTGTGCCAGCATACCGATCCAGGGATGAGATTGAGCACAGAGACTTCGGTTCATTGGAACCATGGTCGCTACAAGATGGTATCAGAGCACACGTTGGCTGTAGGACACGACCACTAGGATAAGCCATATGATGTTCTTATCCTTCACTCTACTTCTTCTCTACTCATTCTAATTCCTCTCTATTTCTTCTCTATAGATGTCGAACCCAATAAGCAAGTTCACTCAGCCAGACGATGACACACCATTCGGAAAGCACTTGAAGGAAGTCACTAAATACTTGCACATTGGAATACCAAGTATCACTGGAGATCTCTACGCAACATCACCGGAAGAGGAATGCTGGAAGGTCAAAGTTAGTGTACCCGGGAGAACTATTACACCATTCACGGAGCCACTGGAGCTAGAATTCGACGCACCAACAAGGAGCTTGGGAAAGAGTATGGCCGCTCACATCACATTTGGATGCATATGTGAAGTCTACAACAAGGACCTTGAAGACACCATCTACCAGATTTGTGGACGACGATACCAGCAATGGGAGATGCTTCGCACCAGGAAGGATGGATCCATTGCAGCCTATATCCAGGAGTTGGACCAACATATTCGACACTACGAGAATTAGATGTGCGCACTTATGCAGAAGACCAACATGGGGATAACCCGGAATGTGGAGCTAGAAGAAGAACTCAAGACAGTACGTGATGGATATGAAGAAGAAATCGCCGTACTATTGGAGCAGAATGAAGCACTAAAGAAGAAGAAGGTTGGAACTGGCACAACGAACCCAGAACCGGAGATAGGAATTACCATCGAGAACTACATTCTGATAGACGACAGCGATAGTGATGAAAGTGACTATGAAGACGCAGCTGGAGAAGATATCATGGAGTCTTTAGATGACAGTGATTAGATGACCACCCTGTAATCATTAACATAATCCAAGTAGTTAGAACCGTTCGCTAGCTTTGTAATAAGATCTTTGTTTGCTCTTGTTTGAATTGAGTGATATGATATGAAATTGTTTGTCTCATGTGCATATGGGTAGTGATTTCCCCTAGACCTCATTCCATTCTAATATCTCCCCTCTAAACCCCTCAGATACCTCCGAGACGTGAGCCCGGATTTGAGTTTCCCCCTGAGCTCACCTAGTTGATCCAGCAGCAGAACACCTTGATGCAACTTCTTGTCCAGAATCAGAACAACAACAACAACAACCCACCTCCACCACCCCATGATAACTTGACCCAGTTCCTAAGGTTGCAACCACCGGTGTTCTCTAGTAGCACCGAGCCTAATAGTTGCAGATGACTGGCTCCGTAATATGGACAGAGAGCTAGGCACTTCAGGATGCACTGATGCAGAGAGAGTGCGTTTTGCTGCCCATCAGCTTGAGGGACCAGCAGCCGCTTGGTGGGAGAACTACACCGCCACCTACCCACTTGCTACGATTGCTTGGGATCAGTTTCAGCAAGCTTTTCGCACAACACATGTCTCAGCAGGAGCCATGAGCCTGAAGAAGCGTGAGTTTCGCAACTTGCGCCAAGGAAACCATACTGTGGGGCTATAAGTGGATGACTTTAGGCAGTTAGCTCGCTACGCGCCAGATGATTTGTCCACTGACGCCGCGAAGCAGGAGAAGTTTCTAGAAGGACTAAATAATGAGATGAGTATGCAGATGATGCTAGCCACCTACAACAACTACCAAGAGCTAGTGGACAAAGCTATTATGCTGGAGGGAAAGCAGCAACCGATTGACAACCGCAGGTGGAAGTATGGAGCTGGGAAGTTTAACTCTGGAGCCCAGCAGAAGCCCCGCTATACCCCATACTCAGGAGGACACAACCATCCCACCCATAATCATGGAAGCCATTCTAATAATGGAGGGAATGCACACAACCATAGTGGTGCTAGGAATGGCAATGGGAATGGATGAAGCAACAATCAGAATCGTTCCACTCCCTTAACACCTGCCAAGAAGGATCTAAGCCATGTTACTTGTTTCAAGTGTGGGAAGACCGGACATTACGTCAATGAATGTCCCTGAGTCGAAGAATGGGAATGGAAATGGAAGCTTAGGAAAGAAGCCCAACCCGTTCACTAGACGACAAGTGAACCACGTCAATGTGGAGGAGATTGACGAGCAGCCCGACGCAGTAGTCGGTAAGTTTTTGATTAACGCATCTACCGCCTTTGTTCTTTTTGACACTGGTACATCACATTCATACATATCAAGGGGTTTGTAGAAAAATATAAGTTGCCCACCGTAGCCCTTAGGACGCCCATGTTAGTCAGTTCCCTTGGAGCAGAGTATATGGCAAGCAATGGATGCTATCAAGTGACATTGACTATTGGAAGACATGTATTTCCCGCAGATCTCATTCTTTTGGAATCCCAAGGTTTGGATGTGATCATAGGAATGGATTGGCTATCCAAGTTTGGAGGAAACATCGATTACGCTAGTAGATCAATTCTTCTCACCACCCCGGAAGGAAAAAGGATCAAGTATGTGTTGAGGCACACACCCAGGAAAGGGCATGTGAATGCACTCACGGGAGTTGTTCAGGAGGAAGTGCCAGTTGTTAAGGATTACCCGGACGTATTCCTGGAAGAGTTGCTCGGCATGCCACCGGATAGGGACATAGAGTTCTTAATTGAACTATTACCCGGCACCAGACCAATATCCAAGAGACCATACCGGATGCCCGCTAATGATCTGGAGGAGATCAAGAATCAAATCAAGGAGTTAATGGATAAGAGTTACATACGACCAAGTTCATCGCCGTGGGGAGCCCCAGTGCTCTTAGTCGAGAAGAAGGATGGATCATTAAGAATGGTTGTTGACTATCGTGCACTGAACGAGGTTACCATTAAGAATAAGTCCCACTGCCGATGAGCAACGATCTGTTGGACCAGCTGCAAGGAGCCAAGGTATTCTCTAAGATCGATTTGTGATCAGGATATCATCAGCTGAAGATCCGAGAACATGATATACCCAAGACAACTTTTACCACAAGGTACGGGCTTTATGAGTATACAATTATGTTATTTGGTTTGACTAACACTCCTGCCTATTTCATGAGTATGATGAACAAGGTATTCATGGAATTCTTGGATAAGTTTGTGGTAGTATTCATTGATGATATATTGGTATACTCCAAGAATGAAGCGGAGCACAAGGAACATTTGCGTTTAGTTCTCGAGAAGCTCCGAGAACATTAGTTATACGCCAAGTTCAGTAAGTGTGAGTTTTGGTTGGAGAAAGTTGGATTCCTTGGACATGTCATATCAGGAGACGGTATATCCGTAGACCCCACCAAGGTTGAGGCAGTCACATAATGGAAGGCACCACCTCAGTTGGCGAAATTCACAGTTTTCTTGGACTCACAGGATATTACCAGAGATTTATTGAGAATTTCTCGAAGATTGCGAAACCCATGACGGAGCTGTTGAAGGAGACTAAGTATAAGTGGACCGAAGAGTCTCATGCCAGTTTTTAGGAGTTGAAGAAGCATTTGGTTACAGCCCCAGTGCTGATCCTTCCGGACATACGCAAGGATTTCCATGTGTATTGTGACGCTTCTCGTCAAGGACTTGGAGGTGTTCTCATGCAAGACAGAAGAGTTGTGTCATACGCTTCATGTCAGCTTCGACCACATGAGTTGAATTATGCTACGCATGATTTGGAGTTAGCAGCCGCGGTGCACGCACTCAAAACCTGAAGACATTTTCTTATTGGAAACCGTTGTGATGTATACACGGATCATAAGAGTTTGAAGTATATCTTCACACAAAAGAGTTGAATCTCAGGCAAAGGAGATGGCTTGAGCTTATAAAGGATTACGACATGAGGTTCCGTTACTATCCAGGAAAAGCCAATGTTGTAGCAGATGCCCTATGCCGCAAGAGTTATGTTAACACAATCATTTCCGGAGGTTTATCCCAGGAGTAAGTCGATGATCTTAGGGATTTGCATATGGAAATAGTCCCTAGAGGTTTTGTTGCCACGTTGGAAATTCAGTCCACATTGTTGGGTAGGATTTGAGAAGCCCAGAAGTTGGACAAAGAGATTGCAGAAATAAAGGAAAGAATGGCCGAAGGAAAGGCAGAAGGATTTTGTGAGGATGAATACGAGACACTTTGGTTTGAAAAGCGCATTTATGTGCCCAATGACCCCGAGATTAGGAAGTTGATTCTCCAGGAGGCTCATGATTCGCCGTATTTGATTCACCCAGGCAACACTAAGATGTATTTGGATTTGAAACAGAATTTCTGGTGGACCGGAATGAAGAGAGACATTGCAGAGTATGTGGCAGTGTGTGACGTTTGTCAGAGAGTCGAGGCTGAACATTAGAAACCAGCTGGATTATTACAGCCGTTACCTATACCCGAATGGAAGTGGGATAAGCTTGGAATGGATTTCATCATGGGACTACCCAGGACACGTTCAGGGTATGATTCTATCTGGGTGATAGTTGATCGTTTGACGAAAGTATCTCACTTTATCCCCGTGAAGACCACTTACACGAGTGCCAAGTTGGCCAAAATATACATGAACAGGATCGTATGTCTGCATGGAGTTTACGAGTACCCGGGGACAGCCCACAAGCCGGTCACCGGAATTTACGAGTACCCGCAGCACGATTCATGTAGCAAAATCCATGTGTGAACATAATAGCTGACGGTTTCTAATACATAACCGTGTCTGATTAATGATGCCCGCCAATCACCTACCAAACCTCGAGCCGCGAGATAGAGTGCCAATCGTGTGGGGGGCGGTTGTCTTGCCAGATATTTACATTTTCTTCTTTGAACACCAGATATTTACATCGTCTGATGATTTTTCAACTCACACACAAGTACACAAAAGTATGATTTTTCACACTGTTATGGTTGGGCGTTTCATGTAGATGTAGTTCAAATTTCAATTACGAACATTAAATGGTCAGAAAATCACTTAAATGTATTTAAAAGGTCAAATGACCACTGAAGTTTTCCAAATTTTCACATAACAGTTGTATTAGTGCACGTTAAACATAGGAAAAAAATTGAAGGCCGAAAGAGGAAGCTATCTCCCGTCCGTCATCAAATATGCATTGTTCTCTCTGTGAACCACGAACCTTCTAGTGTGTTTCTCCGGTTAGTGAGGGGTGTGTGTCCAAACTTTCGTCAATCAGCGCCATTTTTTACCACATCATCTTAGTGGCATGGCATTAAATCAAGCAAGGTTTCATGTTTTCTGATCATTTTTTATTTTTTTGGAATTAAAATGCCATGGCATGCACTCCATGCATGTGCCCATGCCTTGAGACAAATATGTTAGAAAATTCCTTCTAATTTACTGCACATGGAATTAACTCGCACACAAGTACACAAAAATTAGGATTTTTCAAACCGTTATGGTTAGGCGTTGCATGTAGATGTAGTTCAAATTTGAATTACGGTCATTAAATGGTTAGAAAATCACTTAAATGTCTTTAAAATGTCAAATGACACCTGAAGTTTTCCAAATTTTCACATGACAGTTGTATTAGTGCACGTTAAACGTAGGAAAAAATTTGAAGGCCGTAAGAGGAAGCTATCTCCCGTCCTTCATCAAACATGCATTGTTCCCTCTCGGAACCACAAACCTTCAAGTGAGTTGCTCCGGTTTGTGAGGGTTGTGTGTCCAAACTTTCGTCAAAGAGGCCAATTTTTTTACCACATCATCTTGGTGGCATAACATTAAATCAAGCAAGCTTTCATGTTTTTCTGATCATTTTTAATTTTTTGGAATTAAAATGCCATGGCATGCACTCCATGCGTGTGCCCATGGCTTGATACTTATATGTTTAAAAATTCCTTCTAATTACTGCACAAGGAATTAACTCGCGCACAAGTACACAAAAATATGATTTTTCAAACCGTTATGGTTAGGCGTTGCATGTAGATGTAGTTCAAATTTGAATTACGGTCATTAAATGGTTAGAAAATCACTTAAATGTCTTTAAAATGTCAAATGACACCTGAAGTTTTCCAAATTTTCACATGACAGTTGTATTAGAGCACGTTAAATGTAGGAAAAAATTTGAAGGCCGTAAGAGGAAGCTATCTCCCGTCCGTCATCAAAAATGCATTGTTCCCTCTCGGAACCACAAACCTTCTAGTGAGTTGCTCCGGTTTGTGAGGGGTGTGTGTCCAAACTTTCATCAAACAGGCCAATTTTTTTACCACATCATCTTGGTGTCATAACATTAAATCAAGCATGGTTTCATGTTTTTCTGATCATTTTTAATTTTTTAGAATTAAAATGTCATGGCATGCACTCCATGCATGTGTCCATGCCTTGAGACCAATATGTTTGAAAAGTCCTTATAATTTACTGCACATGGAATTAACTCGCACAAAAGTCCACAAAAATATGATTTTTCAAACCGTTATGGTTAGGCGTTGCATGTAGATGTAGTTTAAATTTGAATTATGGTCATTAAATGGTTAGAAAATCACTTAAATGCCTTTAAAAGATCAAATGACCCCTGAAAATGTCCAATTTTTCACATGACAGTTGTATTAGTGCATGTTAAACGCAGGAAAAAATTTGAAGGCCGTAAGAGGAAGCTATCTCCCGTTCGTCATCAAACATGCATTGTTTCCTCTCGGAACCACGAACCTTGTAGCGAGTTGCTTGGGTTTGTGAGGGGTGTGTGTCCAAACGTTCGTCAAATAGGCTAATTTCTATACCACATCATCTTGGTGGCATGACATTAAATCAAGCAAGGTTTCATGCTTTTCTGCTCATTTTTTAATTTTTTGGAATGAAAATGCCATGGCATACACTCCATGCATGTGCCCATGCCATGAGACCAATATGTTTGAAAATTGCTTCTAATTTACTGCACATGGAATTAACTCGCACACAAGTCCAAAATAATATGATTTTTCAAACCGTTATGGTTAGGCGTTGCATGTATATGTAGTTCAAATTTGAATTATGGTCATTAAATGGTTTGAAAATCACTTAAATGGCTTTACAAGGTCAAATGACCCCTGAAATTTTCCAAATTTTCACATGGCAGTTGTATTGGTGCACGTTAAACGTAGGAAAAAATTAAAGGCCGTAAGAGGAAGCTATCTCCTGTTCGTCACCAAACATGCATTGTTCCCTCTCAAAACCATGAACCTTCTAGCGAGTTTTTCCGGTTTGTGAGGGGTGTGTGTCCGAACGTTCGTAAAACATGCCAATTTCTTTACCACATCATCTTGGTGGCATGACATTACATCAACCAAGGTTTCATGTTTTTATGATCATTTTTCATTTTTTTGGAATTAAAATGCTATGTCACACCATGCATATGTATGCATGTGTCCATGTCATGAGACCAATATATTTGAAAATTCCTTCTAATTTACTGCACATGGAATTAACTCGCACACAAGTACACATATATGATATTTCAAACTGTTTTGGTTAGGCTTTGCATGTAGATGTAGTTCAACTTTAAATTACGGTCATTAAATGGCTAGAAAATCACTTAAATGTCTTTAAAAGGTCAAATGACCCCTAGAATTTTCAAAAAACTCACATTACAGTTGTAGTACTGCACGTTAGACGTAGAAAAAAATTGAAGGCCATAAGAGGAAGCTATCTCCCGTTCGTCATCAAACATGCATTTTTCCTCTCAGAACCACGAGCCTTCTAGTGAGTTGCTCTGGTTTGTGAGGGGTGTGTGTCCAAACTTTCGTCAAAAATGCCAATTTTTTACCACATCATCTTGGTGGCATGACATTACATCAACCAAGGTTTCATGTGTTTCTGATTTTTTTGAATTAAAATGCCATGTCACTCCATGCTTAATTGCATCATAGCCGTTAGACCAATATGTTTGAAAATTCTTTCCAATTTACTGCACATGGAATTAAATCGCACACAAGTACACGAAATATGAGTTTTCAAACTGTTATGGTTAGCTGTTGCATGTACATGTAGTTCAAATTTCGATTACGGTCATTAAATGGCTAGAAAATCACTTAAATGTCTTAAAAGGTCAAATGACCCCTAAAATTTTCCAAAATTTGACATGACAGTTGTATTAGTACTACAAAATTTCTCGTTCATTGTCACGCCCAAGATGCGATTCTATCCCGATAACGTGATGAACTTGTGATTGGGGCACAACCGCATTTCAGGCGCTTAGCAAGATGGATATCATTACATCGTACCATTACATACATAGATAGGGATACATACAAGCCATACAATAGCCACATGAATACAACAACATCATACATAAGACATCCGACTACGGATGAAACACATGAAAAGCATAACGACATCCATCTTCTTTCCCAGGCTGTCGACCAGGAACCTATCCCAAGACTGACGAAGAAGAAGAAGAAAGAACTCGAAGACAAATAACATCGCTCTCACGTCAAGTCATCGGAAACCTGTACCTGCAACTGGTGTTGTAGTATCTGTGAGCCACGAGGACTCAGCAATCCCATAACCATGGGTATCAAGACTAGTAAAGCTTAATTAACAATGGGAATGGAGAGGTTAAGTGGTGAGGTTGCAGCAGCGGCTAAGCATATGTATGGTGGCTAACTTACGAGTACAAGAATAAGATGAGCATCTACGCAAACGGTTGCAAACTAGTAATGATCGCTAATATATCCTAAACTACCTACAAGTCAAACATAACCCCACCGTGCTCTCTTCACAAAATGAAAAGAGACGGTCACGGTTACTCACGCGGTTGATGTATCTTATTTCAGATCCTCTATCAAGTTTTCTACAACCGGATATTAAAAAATTCCAATCTGCCACATAACCACGGGCACGGCTTTCGAAAGATCATAACCCTGCAGGGGTGTCCCAACTTAGCCCATCACAAGCTCTCACGATTAGGAGAGGTAAAAAAACCTTATCTTAGGGACAACCCGATCAGACTCTGAATCCCGGTGTACAAGACATTTCGACAATGGTAAAACAAGTCTAGCAAGACCTCCCGGCGTGCCGACACCCTGATAGTAGCCGCGTGTATCTCGTCTCAGACCATGTCCGGATTTTCCAAACTTCCGATAGGCCAAATACCAGAGTTGCCCCTGGTGGTCACTGGCGGTTGACTGGTTTGGACCAACACTCATGAGGAGCACTGGCCCGGGTTGTAAAATAAGAATCCCCGGGTTAATTACTCCCTATGCAAGGTTTTAGTTATTAGACAAATGGTAAAACCAAAGTTGGGCCTTGCTGGAGGAGTTTTATTCAAGGCGAACTGTCAAGGGGGTCCCATAACCCCCAACCCTGTCAGGAATGCAAACTCAAGGAACATAACACCGGTTTATCAGTTCTTAAGGCGGCATGACTCATGAGTGGAACAAAACACCGAGCAAAAGGCCAAGCCTTCCACCCATTTCCAAGTATATAGGTGCATTAATTATAGTAATAGATATTGTGATATTCCAACAATCCAAGTTCTGACATGGAGCAATCTTCATCTTCTCCTGCAACTAACAACGCTATAAGAGGGGCTAGCAAGCGGTAACATAGCCAAACAACGGTTTTCAGGATGGTGTCGAAGGTTAGAGGTTTCATGGCAACAAGGAGGGGCTGACAACAAATAGATAGGTAGCGCGACATATATTGATAGCATCGAGACAACTAGCATGTCAATGATAGTAATGAGATCCAAGGTGACGGTAATCTTGCGTGAGATTCCGCAAGGAAGAAGAACGAGTCCATGAAGAAGACAAACGAATGTAGTCGAACGAATCCTCACAACTCCGGAATGAAACCGAAGCTAATGAGAGAAGCAAACCGCAAAGAAGCAAACAACATGGTAAACACACAAGCATAGACATGGCATATGTTGCACAACAAGTATGATGCATGTCCGGTTTAAATATGCATGGCATGACAAAGTGCACAAACAACACTACAAATTAAGTGGAGCTCAATATGCAACGAGTTGCATATTGACGAAACACCACATTCAAGTATTTAGTTGACTCTCTTTTATGTAGACAACAATATTAAATGTTAATTAACATGGCAAAAGGTGCAACACAATTAATCTACACTATCTAAGAAATTTAAATGGGGCCGGAAACAACAAACAACAATTTCGGAAAATCCCCATGTGCATATAGCAATTTTTAAAGCACACAACAATTGAAACCATTTTAAATGTTGTTATCATGATGCGGATAACATATTCAAGTTTTTATGCAATTTTATGAAAAAGTTGGCATTTAATATAAGATATGGGCATTTGTCGCCGTGGTGGAAAGAAAGGGGGTGCCACGGCGGCGATAACCGAAAATGATGCCATGGCAACATAGCGGTTCCGGTAACTCGTTGAGAGACCGGTGCAAAAGAAGGATCGACGTGAGCGTGTCATGCAAGAAATAGGTGGGGTGGTCCCGTTACCGGGTCCCACGGGTTGGTGGCATGGAAACGAGGGGCATCGTAAGCGACGATTCAAACGTGGTGCAAACACAAGCATCTCATACAACACACATTCATCCACGGGCGTCGTCTCGATGGTATATCTTCGAAGCGTGCGTTTTCGGGGCTGAACGAGTTCGTAGAAGAAGTAGTGGTGTAGTTGTTCACGGGTCATCGAGGGAAGTAGTCGTTCACGTGGCGACGGTAGTGGAAGTAGTCGTACACATTCGTAGATGTTCGAGTCATCGTAGAGGTACTTGACGGATCCATAGCGGTGGTAGTCGTAGACAGTTCCTAGCCGTTCGAGTTTCCGTAGATGTTTGGGGTCACGGCGACAGTAGTTGTTCGACATCGGCCGTCAGGGTACTTGGCGTTCTTGGCGATTCCGGAGACGGTGGTAGTTGTACACGATTCATAGTGGGACTGGCATCATTGGACTTGGTGGTCTTGTGATCTAGAGGCATCAGTGGTTTCGGCCACTTGCGTTCTCACGTAGTCATACACGGGATATGTGGCTGCGATCTTGGCAGCTTGAGCAGGGGCCACCCGAACTCGGTATGAGGCAGTAGGTCGACGGAGTGGCGGACAAGAGAGCAGGTCCAGTCAATGGAGGTAGGCGCGAGGAGTTGGGGACGCGCGCCGGACAGGCACCAGCGGTGCTGCGCGACCAACGGCCAAGGCAGCAAGCACTAACAGAGGCGCGAGGCAGTGACGGTTGCTGGCAGGATGGTGGCGGAGGGCCGGCTCGATCCGGTCGGATCCGAGCGCGGCGGTGGCGGGGAAGCAACTGGCGGGGGCTTGAGGGCGCGGGCCTGAGGCAAGGCGGCGCGGAGGAGGTCTGGCGAGCTCCGACGCGCACGCACATGATACGTCTCCAACGTATCTATAATTTTTTATGGTTCCATGCTATTATTTATGAAGTCTTGGATGTTTAATGGGCTTTATCATTCACTTTTATATCATTTTTGGGACTAACCTACTAACCCAAAGGCCCAGTCTAGATTGCTGTTTTTGGCCTATTTCAGGGTTTTGCAGAAAAGGAATATCAAACGGAGTCCAAACGGAATGAAACCTTCGCGAGAGATATTTTTGGAGAAAATCACGCACAGGAAACTTCAGGACCAAGTCAGAGGACAGAGGGGCTGTCCTCGAGGGTGGGGGGCGCGCCCCCCTTCCTAGGGCATGCCCCCTGCCTCGAGGCTCTCTCGTGTGGCCCCCGATGCCCTCTTTCTTCCTATATATATCCACGTACCCCAGAAACTCCATACACAGAAAGAAAACCCTAATTCCACCGTCGTAGCTTCTGTTCCCGTGGAGATCCCATCTTGGAGCCTGTTCCGGAGCTCCACCGGAGGGGGATCCATCACGGAGGCCTTCATCATCATCATCATCATCGCCCTCACTATGAGTTGTGAGTAGTTTACCACAGACCTTCGGGTCCATAGCTAGTATCTAGATGGTTTCTTCTCACTCTCTCTAGATCTCAATACAAAGTTCTCCTGTGTCTTCGAGGAGATCTATTCGATGTAATCTCTTTTTGCGGTGTGTTTGTCGAGATCCGATGAATTGTGAGTTTATGATCAAGGTTATCTATGAAAGATATTTGGTTCTTCTCTGAACTTTTTATGTGTGCTCATAATATCCTTGCAAGTCTCTTCAAATTATTGGTTTGGCTTGGCCTACTAGATCTATAGTTCTTGCAATGGGAAAAGTACTCGGCTTTGGGTTCAATCTTGTGGTGTCCTTTCCCAGTGACAGTAGGGGCAGCAAGGCACGTATTGTATTGTTGCCATCGAGGATAAAAAGATGGGGTTTACATCATATTGCTTGAGTTTATCCCTCTACATCATGTCGTCTTGCTTAAGGCGTTACTCTGTTCTTCTGAACTCAATACACTAGATGCATGCTGGATAGCGGTCGATGTGTGGAGTAATAGTAGTAGATGCAGGCAGGAGTCGGTCTACTTGTCTCAGATGTGATGCCTATATACAATGATCATGCCTAGATAGTCTCATAATTATTCGCTTTTCTATCAATTGCTCGACAGTAATTTGTTTACCCGCCGTAGAATATCGCTATCATGAGAGAAGCCACTAGAGAAAACTATGGCCCCCGGGTCTATTCTCGACATATCAATCTACATCTACTTTACTTTTACAGCTTTTATTTGTTGTTTTATTAAACCAAAAATACAAAGAATATAAACAATCATCTCTATCAGATTTCACTCTCGTAAGTGACCGTAAAGGGATTGACAACCCCTTATCGCGTTGGCTGCAAAGTTCTTATTTGTTTGTGCAGGTGCGAGGGACTCGCGCGTGGTATCCTACTGGATTGATACCTTGGTTCTCAAAAACTGAGGGAAATACTTACTCTACTGTGCTGCATCTCCCTTTCCTCTTCGAGGGAATACAACGCAAGCTCAAGAGGTAGCAAGAAGAATTGCTGGCGCCGTTGCCGGGGAGACTTACGTAAAAGTCATATACCAAGTACCTCACAAACCCTTATCCTTCGCATTACATTTATTTGCCCCTCGTTTTCCTCTCCCCCACTTCACCCTTGCCGTTTTATTTACCCTTCTTCCGCCGTGTGTTTTTCGTTCTCTTGCTTCTTGTTCACTTGTGTGTGTTGGATTGCTTGCTTGTCACTATGGCTCAGAACAATTCCAAATTGTGTGACTTCTCCAATACCAACAACAATGACTTTATTAGCACTCTGATTGCTCCTATTACCGATGCTGAATCTTGTGAGATCAATGCTGCTTTGTTGAATCTTGTCATGTAAGATCAATTCTCCGGCCTTCCTAGTGAAGATGCCGCTACCCATCTAAACAACTTTGTTGATTTGTGTGATATGCAAAAGAAAAGGGATACGGATAACGATATTGTTAAATTGAAGTTATTACCATTTTCACTTAGAGATCGTGTTAAAACTTGGTTCTCCTCTTTGCCTAGAAATAGTATTGATTCATGGAATAAGTGCAAAGATGCTATTATCTCTAAGTATTTCCCTCCTAGTAAGATCATCTCTCTTAGAAACGATATAATGAATTTTAAGCAACTAGATCATGAGCATGTTGCACAAGCTTGGGAGAGAATGAAATTGATGATACGTAATTGCCCTACACATGGTTTGAATCTTTGGATGATTATTCAGAACTTTTATGCTGGCTTGAATTTTGCTTCTAGAAATATTTTAGATTCGGCCGCCGGAGGCACTTTCATGGAAACCACCTTAGGAGAAGGTACCAAACTCCTAGATAATATTATGGTTAATTATTCTTAAAGGCACACCGAAATATCTACTAGTAAAAAAGTGCATGCTATCGAAGAAATTAGTGTTTTGAGTGGAAAGATGGATGAACTTATGAAATTATTTGCTGCTAAGAGTGCTTCTTCTGATCCTAATGATATGCCTTTGTCCACTTTGATTGAGAATAACAATGAATCTTTGGATGTGAATTTTGTTGGTAGGAATAATTTTGGTAACAATGCTTATAGATGTAATTTTAATCGCCTTTTCCTAGTAATTCCTCTAATAATTATGGTAATTCCTACAACAACTCTTATGGAAAGATGCCTTCTGAATTTGAAACTAGTGTTAAAGAGTTTATGGTCTCGCAAAAGAATTTTAATGCTTTGCTTGAAGACAAATTGCTTAAGGTTGATGAATTGGCTAGAAGTATGGATATAATTACTCTTGATGTTGATTCTTTGAAACTTAGATCTATCCCACCTAAGCATGATATCAATGAGTCTCTCAAAGCCATGAGAATTTCCATTGATGAATGCAAAGAAAGAACGCTAGGATGCGTGCTAAAAGAGAAGATTATATTAAATCATGTTCTTCTAGTTATCATGAAAATAAAGATGAAGATATGAAAGTTATTGATGTGTCTCCTATTAGATCCTTGTTTTCTAGTATTAATCTTGATGAGAATAGGATTGGAGATGATTCTGCTTTAAGGTGTCCCAATGATTCGGAGTTTTTAGATCTCGATGCTAAAATAGCTAAAAGTGGGAGTGAAGAGATTAAAACTTTGCATAGTGATGAACCCACTACTTTGGATTTCAAGGGTTTCAATTATGATAATTGCTCTTTGATTGATTGTATTTCCTTGTTGCAATCCGTGCTAAATTCTCCGCATGCTTATAGTCAAAATAAAGCTTTCACTAAACATATAGTTGATGCTTTGATGCAATCTTATGAAGAAAAACTTGAGTTGGAAGTTTCTATACCCAGAAAGCTTTATGATGAATGGGAACCTACTATAAATTTAAAAATAAAAGACCATGAATGCTATCCTTTGTGTGATATGGGTGCTAGTGTCTCCACTATCCCAAAAACTTTGTGTGATTTGCTAGGGTTCCATGAGCTTGATGATTGTTCTTTAAATTTGCACCTTGCGGATTCCACTAATAAGAAACCTATGGGAAGAATTAATGATGTTCTTATTGTTGCCAATAGGAATTATGTGCCCGTAGATTTCATTGTTCTTGATATAGATTGCAATCCTTCATGTCCTATTATTCTTGGTAGATCTTTCCTTAGAACGATTGGTGCAATTATTGATATGAAGGTAGGAAATATTAGACTCCAATTTCCATTAAGGAAAGGCATGGAACAATTTCCTAGAAATAAAATCACATTACCATATGAATCTATCTTGAGAGCCACTTAAGGATTGCCTTCCAAAGATGGCAATACCTAGATCTTTCTTGTATCGTGCCTAGCTAGGGGCGTAAAACGATAGCGCTTGTTGGGAGGCAACCCAATTTTATATTTTTTGTTTTTGTTGCTGTTAGGGAATAAATATTGCATCTAGCCTCTGATTAGATGTGGTTTCATGTTTTGTTTAGTGTATGTGCCAAGTAGAACCTTTGAGAAGTCTTGTGTGAAGTTTATATGATCTTGCTGTGAAAAACAGAATCGTTAGCGCTCGCTAAAGTAGTCGTGGGATTTTACTGGAGCGTGAGTTTTAGTTGATTCTTTTTTCTGCTGATTGGTAGACAAATTGCACAAATTTACCAATTTCGTTCGAATTTGTTGGAGTTCCAGAAGTAGGCGAACCCTGCAGATTACTACAGACTGTTCTGTCTTTGACAGATTCTGTTTTTCGTGTGTTGTTTGCTTATTCCGATGCATCTATGAGTAATATTGGAGGATATGAACCATACAGAAATTGGAGTACAGTAGGTTTACCACCAATATAAACAAAGAATGAATTCATTGCTGTACCTTTGAGTAATGGTTTGCTTTCTCATACTAACGGAGCTCACGAGAAATTTTGTCTAAGTTTTGTGTTGTGAAGTTTTCAAGTTTTGAGTATTGCTTTGATGGACTATGGAACAAGGAGTTGTAAAGGCCTAAGCTTGGGGATGCCCATGGCACCCCAAGTAAATTCAAGATAATAAAAAGCCTAAGCTTGGGGATGCCCCGAGAAGGCATCCCCTCTTTCGTCTTCATCCATCGGTACTTATACTAGGAGCTATATTTTTATTCGCAACATGATATGTGTTTTGCTTGGAGCGTCTTTTATAATTTGAGTCTTTGCTTGTTAGTTTGCCACAATCATCCTTACTGGACACACCTATTTGAGAGAGTTAAAAATAGCCTAGGAATTGTTAGAACACTCTATGTGCTTCACTTATATCTTTTGAGTTGAATAGTTTTTGCTTTAGTGCTTCACTTATATCTTTTAGAGCATGGTGGTGGTAATATTTTGTAGAAATTGTTGAACTCTCATTCTTCACTTATATCTATTTGAGAGTCTATTAAAACAGCATTGTTTTAGGCTAAAGAAACTAGTCTTCACATGATAAACATCCAATGTCAATGTAGTAAAAAAAATCACATCAAGTGCATTGAATAGAATGAGATGTTGGATGCTTGATAATTGTTTTGAGACATGAGGATAGTGATATTAGAGTCATGCTAGTGGAGTTATTATGAAATTTAGAAATACTTGTGTTAAGGTTAGTGATTCCCGTATCATGCACGTATGGTGAACCTCTATGTGACGAAGTTAGACCATGAGGTATTTTTAGAGTTCCAACCTTTGTGTGGAGGTCGGGGGCGCGCGATGGTTAACTCCTACCAACCTCCCCCTTAGGAGCATGCGTTGATTGCTTTGTTTTGATGACTCGTAGATTTTTGCAATAATTATATGAGTTCTTATGACTAATGTTGAGTCCATGGATTATACGCACTCTCACGCTTCCACAATTGCTAGCCTCTCTTGTACCGGGCAAGTTTCGCCGGTGCCATAAACCCACTACATATCCTCCCTCAAAACAACCACCATATTGTTCCTTAAAATAGCCACCATTCCTACCTATCATGGCATTTCCATAGCCATTCCAAGATATATTGCCATGCAACTTTCCATCGTTCCGTTCATATGACACGCATCATATTGTCATAGTGCCATGCATGATCATGTAGTTGACATCGTAGTTGTGGCAAAGCCACCATGCATAATTTTTCATATATGTCGCTCTTGATTCATTGCTCATGCCGGTACACCGCCGGAGGCATTCATGTAGAGTCATACTTGTTGTAGTATCGAGTTGTAATTTCGAGTTGTAACAAAAAGTGTGATGATCATCATTATTAGAGCATTGTCCCATGTGAGGAAAGGCCAATAAAAAAAGGGAGATGGCCCAAAAAAATAGAGAGGGGCTAACAAAAAAATCACCTCCAAAAAAATGAGAGAAAATAGAGAAGGGACAATTGCTACTATCTTTTCCACACTTGTGCTTCAAAGTAGCACCATGTTCTTCATTGTAGAGAGTCTCATGCTTAGTCACTTTCATATACTAGCGAGAACTTTCATTATAGAACTTGGCTTGTATATTCCAATGATGGGTTTCCTCAAATGCCCTAGGAATTCGTGAGCAAGCAAGTTGGATGCACACCCATTAGTTTCTTTTGTTGAGCTTTCATTCATATTTAGCTCTAGTGGATTCGTTGCATGGCAATCCCTACTCACTCACATTTATATCTATTGATGGGCATCGCCATAGCCCGTTGATACGCCTAGTCGATGTTAGACTATCTAACTCCTTTTTGTCTTCTCCACAACCACCTCTATTCCACCCATAGTGCTATATCCATGGCTCACCCTCATGTATTGCGTGAAAGTTGAAAGGTTTGAAAAGATAGAGTATGAAAACAAATGCTTGGCTGAAATCGGGGTTGTGCATGATATGAATATTTTGTGTGATGAAGAGGGAGCATAGGCAGACTATATGATTTTGTAGGGATAACTTTCTTTAGCCATGGTATTTTGGGAAGACATGATTGCTTTGTTAGTATTGCTTAAAGTACTGTTATTTCTTATGTCAATATAGACTTTTATCTTGAATCTTTCAGATCTGAACATTCATGCCACAATTAAGAGAATTACATTGAAAAACTATATTGGTTAGCATTCCACATCAAAAATTCTTTCTTTATCATTTACCTACTCGAGGACGAGCAGGAATTAAGCTTGGGGATGCTTGATACGTCTCCAACGTATCTATAATTTTTTATTGTTCCATGCTATTATTTATGAAGTCTTGGATGTTTAATGGGATTTATAATTCACTTTTATATCATTTTTAGGACTAACCTGCTAACCCAAAGGCCCAGTCCAGATTGCTATTTTTTGCCTATTTCAGCGCTTTGCAGAAAAGGAATATCAAACAGAGTCCAAACGGAATGAAACCTTCACGAGAGATATTTTTGGAGAAAATCACACATAGGAAACTTCAGGACCAAGCCAGGGGACAGAGGGGCTGCCCTAGAGGGTGGGGGCGCACCCCCCTTCCCAGGGCGCGCCCCCTGCCTCGAGGCTCCCGCGTGTGGCCCCCGGTGCCCTCTTTCTACCTATATATATCCACGTACCCCAGAAACACCATACACAGAGAGAAAACCCTAATTCCACCGCCGTAGCTTCTATTCCCGTGGAGATCCCATCTTGGAGCCTGTTCCGGAGCTCCACCGGAGGGGGATCCATCACGGAGGCCTTCATCATCATCATCATCATCATCGCCCTCACCATGAGTTGTGAGTAGTTTACCACGGACCTTCGGGTCCATAGCTAGTATCTAGATGGCTTATTCTCTCTCTCTGGATCTCAATACAAAGTTCTCCTCGGTCTTCGAGGAGATCTATTCGATGTAATCTCTTTTTGCGGTGTGTTTGTCGAGATCCGATGAATTGTGAGTTTATGATCAAGGTTATCTATGAAAGATATATGGTTCTTCTCTGAACTTTTTATGTGTGCTCATAATATCCTTGCAAGTCTCTTCAAATTATTGGTTTGGTTTGGCCTACTAGATCTATAGTTCTTTCAATGGGAGAAGTGCTTGGCTTTGGGTTCAATCTTGCGGAGTCCTTTCCCAGTGATAGTAGGGGCAGCAAGGCACGTATTGTATTGTTGCCATCGAGGATAAAAAGATGGGGTTTACATCATATTGCTTGAGTTTATCCCTCTACATCATGTCATCTTGCTTAAGGCGTTACTCTGTTCTTCTGAACTCAATACACTAGATGCATGCTGGATAGCGGTCTATGTGTGGAGTAATAGTAGTAGATGCAGGCAGGAGTCGGTCTACTTGTCTCGGACGTGATGCCTATATACAATGATCATGCCTAGATAGTCTCATAATTATTCGCTTTTCTATCAATTGCTCGACAGTAATTTGTTTACCCGCCGTAGAATATCGCTATCATGAGAGAAGCCACTAGAGAGAACTATGGCCCTTGGGTCTATTCTCAACATATCAATCTACATCTACATTACTTTTACCGCTTTTATTTGCTGTTTTATTAAACCAAAAATACCCAAAATATAAACAATCATCTCTATCAGATCTCACTCTCGTAAGTGACCGTAAAGGGATTGACAACCCCTTATCGCGTTGGCTGCGAAGTTCTTATTTGTTTGTGCAGGTGCGAGGGACTCGCGCGTGGTATCCTACTGGATTGATACATTGGTTCTCAAAAGCTGAGGGAAATACTTACGCTACTGTGCTGCATCTCCCTTTCCTCTTCGAGGGAATACAACACAAGCTCAAGAGGTTGCAGCACACGGTAGCTCCCGCCGGACGGGGTGGCTTGGTCTGCAGGTCGTCAGGTGGAGCTTGTCGGCGACAGCTCCGGTGGCCGGCGCGAAGACCGGGTGCGGATCCATGGCAAGGCTTCTACACGGTCATCGCTGATGCGGGAGGAGAAGGGAGCCGGGCGACGCGCTTGAGGGCTGGTGGCGCGGAGGAGAGGATCAATGGGAGGAGGGAGTGGGCATCGGGAGAAGAGCGGGGTCGAGCGGTCACGATGGAGTTGCGGGAGGGAGAGGAGGAGGAGGGATAGGGAGGAGCGGCGCTGAGGGCTCTGCCCTGTACGTGTGAGCATGTGGATGTGGCGGCGACGGAGGGAATCGAGAGGAGAGGCAGAGGACGATCGATCGGGTAGCTATGATTATAGGTTTAGGTGAGCTGGGAGGGATGGTTGGGCCGGCGTGGTCCTTGGTCCAAATTCCATAGAAAGAAATAAAAGAAGGAGAGATGGGCCAGCCTTGGATAAGAGAGAAAGAAAGGTTTCTTGTATTTATAGAAAAAGAAAAGAGAAGCAACATATTTACGTGGGAGAACCAAATAAATCTGAAATGAACTAAACTTTGGCATGTGGCTAATTAAATATAATTCGAAGTGCCACAACAACAAAATGGAGTGCAAGGAGAAAGATCATGGATTTAGAATATTGCAAACAGAAGGAACTTTAAGATGCAAGTGGGTTGTGGTTAATTCCAAACTAATGGAAATTATATTATAGCTCCCTAATAATATTGGGAGGATATGTTAGAAAGAGATATCACCATGTGAGTTCCCTCAATTTAAATAGTTCAAAAGATCTATGCAACTTATTTAGTTGAGTTGCAAAAATTAAATGACATGATGGCATGATGACATGATGCAATGCAAAAATAAAATAGAGCAAGCAAATAAAACACACGGCGAAGCTCGGAATAGTTGGAAGTCTTCTGGAGCGTCGGTCTTGGGGCGTCACAACTCTCCCACACTAACAGAGGATGTCGACCCGAGATCCTGGAGATGGCACCGGATAAAAGCGGAAGAGGAAGAGGTAAAACAAAGTTGCTTTTTCGACAAACGAGTGAAACCACGAACCTTGAGAGGTTAAAAACTTGAAGAAATGACACGACAGATATGAACGAAATTTAAAACACTCTGTTAGACAAGAGGAACAAGGAATATGACAAGAATGAAGAGTTTAGGTGACAAGATAGACAATGAAACCACTCCGGTTAAAACAAGATAGAGAAGGAATAAGAATGAAATAATTCAGACAACAATCTGACTGAAAATGGAAGGAATTAACATGAACTTGTGAAGATGGTATTATACTTCATGAAATCAACAACACGCTGCCTCTGGAACTATTGAAAGAATGGCACAAGGGGTAAGAAATATTTCAGACATCACTCTGATTGAAAAGAGAGGCAACACTTGATAAGACTAGAGAACTTGAATGAAGAACACGACAGTCTCGTTAATTGGACCAAAAAGGAAACAAACATGATCTTGATGCAACGAGATGATGGTTCGAAGAGAGCAATATCACAAAGCCTCCGTACAAAAGAATGGAATGAAAACGACGAAGAAGAACAACATCTTCTACAAGAAATGAATTTGCTAACATACTTACAAACAAGGGTTGAGCGGAGTTGTTAAAAGAAATCAACAACAAAAGAATAAGCTCTTGTGGGCTTATGGAAAACATCTCAAAATTATGAGGTGACAACCAGCCACTAATGTAAAACAATTGATTGGATTGAGAGCACCAAAGAGATGAAAAACTTATTTCATCGAGAGGATAAATAGAGAACTTGGGTCATTTATAAGCACCATCAATAGCAACAATCCTTAGGGAAGGCTTTAGGTGAAATATAACCCAAAATAACTCCAATGAAGATATTAATGTGTTTAAATAACACTTGAACGAAGAGAAAATGATGGGTTTAAATATCTCATTCTTGATAACTTGTGGAACATGAAACATGAAGGAAATTGTTAAGAATGACATCACACCACCTCAAAAGAGAATGTAGAAAGAATTGCACTTCGAAATGCAGAAGAAGAATACTTGAGCTCCTTCAACAAGAATCTTGATGAACACGTGAGGATGAATTAAAACATGATGTACCACCATGAAGAACTCCGGTAACAAAATGATGAGAAGTGAAGGATGAAAAGAATAAGATTGAAGCCTTGCAATGATTTAGATGGATCTTCGTGATGAGAAAATTGAGAGAGCTTAGAACACCAGGAGACAAGACGAACAACTGGAAACCAAGAATTTATTCCTCCTGCACAAACTCTGAAGGAAAGGATTGATCAAGTTGATGAAAAAGAACAAGAATTATGTTATGCTTATCCGCCACCAATTAAATTGGTGCGAAGCAATGGATTTGCATACTACTTATTCTCGTTGAAATTTATTAAGGGGATATAGCTTGAACTTGAGAAATTCTACATGAACCACCGGTAGGATTGGAAAGAACAATGACTTGATACAATGACAAAGGAGAAAGGAATATTGAACGAACCACCGTAAGAATTGAAACCGAGTGATGAACAAGAACGAACCACCGGGAATAATTGAAATTGAAATGAAGAAAAGAGAATGAATCGCCGGGAGGTATTAGAAAAAGAACGGAGATACTTGAGGCAATTTAGATACAAAAGAACAAAGAGATCGCTGACAAATTACAGAATACTTGAACGAAGCACCGAAAGAATATGAAGACGAACGAAGAAGCATCAATTTAGAATATTTGGAGGACGAAGTTGAAAACTGAGCATGAAGAAATATTCTAAAGTGATGGCCTTCGGAGGATCACAATGGAAAGAATTCATGAAATACTCTGGATGGTTAAAGAAAATAATTTATGACAACGGAATAATTCGAGAGGATAACATGAAACTAGAATCACGAATCTTTGAGAGGGCGAACAAGATTCAGAGGAAAACTCTTCTTTGGTTTTGAAATGATGACGAGAAATACCACTAAGAATTTGTGAGATACAGCGGAAAACGAAAAGAGGAAAAGTTGAACCAACGTTTAAAAGAATTTGAAAACGAACTTCGGAAGGCACGTGACTGATGGAATACATACTTACGTCACACTTGAAAAGAATTTGGACTACTCCGGAAAATTAGAAGAGTAAGGTAAGATCCTGGAAAAAGACCTGTGGGTTATGGGCCCGCTGAAGAGAAAACGTCGTTGGAAAGGATTATTCGAAGGAGAAATGATGCACCGGAACAACTGAAAAACTTGAATGAGATGAAAACCTCGAATTAATTGAAACACACATGAATCTCTTGAGATGTCTTCGGAACTCCGGAACGATTAAATGGCAAGTGGCGCGAGCAATTGGAATCATTTGAACCCAGGGAAAGAATATGATGAAAAAAAATTGAATTGGAACCTCCGGGAAAGAAAAGACATGAAGAATGTCGAACAAGAGGAGAATTCACCAGTTGAAATAATTGGGGAAAGAAAGAAAAGGCTTCGCAAAGATTAAATGAATCCGTGATTAAGGACTCTGGCTTCGAGAAGAAAAAGGGTGGGCGGGTGGGAAAAAGAAGGACCACTTCCGATGGGGAAAACGACGCCGGTTGGAAAGAACCGAGGATTGAACTGGCAAAAGACAAAGAGGGTCGAATCATCGAAGAGAATTGCACCAGATGAAAAGGGCTGACGGCACCACGAACAAAAACTAACTGCGTGATCCTAAAGAAATTTGAAGGGGAAGAGGAGTAATTCAAAACACCTACGTCAAATTCCTCACGAGAGCGACGAAGGGGCTGAGGAGTAAAAAGAATTCCTACTCTCCGATATAACTAGACTCCGAAAAAGTTTTCGTCTAGAGTCGACAATGACCAAACTACAATCAATCAAGGGGGCTCCTATGGTCGGTCGAGGCTCTGATACCAACTTGTCACGCCCAAGATGTGATTATATCCCGATCACGTGATGAACTCGTGATTGGGGCACAACCACATTTTGGGCGCTTAGCAAGATGGATATCATTACATCGTACCATTACATACATAGATGGGGATATATACAAGCCATACAATAGACACATGAATACAACAACATCATACAGAAGACATCCGACCACGGATGAAACACATGAAAAGCACAATGACATCCATTTTCTTTCCCAGGCTGTCGACCAGGAACCTATCCCAAGACTGACGAAGAAGAAGAAGAAAGAACTCAAAGACAAATAAACATCGCTCCCACGTCAAGTCATCGGAAACCTGTACCTGCAACTGGTGTTGTAGTATATGTGAGCCACGAGGACTCAGCAATCCCATAACCATGGGTATCAAGACTAGAAAAGCTTAATGGGTATGCAGAGGTTAAGTGGTGAGGTTGCAGCAACGGCTAAGCATATGTATGGTGGCTAACTTACGAGTACAAGAATAAGATGAGCATCTACGCAAACGGTCGCAAACTAGTAATGATTGCTAAGAGATCCTGAACAACCTACGAGTCAAACATAACCCCACCGTGTTCTCTTCTCAAAATGAAAAGAGACGATCACGGTTACTCACACAGTTGATGTATATTATTTCGGATCCTCTGTCAAGGTTTCTACAACCAGATAATAACAAATTCCAATCTGCCACATAACCGCGGGCATGGCTTTCGAAAGATCATAAACCTACAGGGGTGTCCCAACTTTGCCCATCACAAGCTCTCATGATTAGCAGAGGTAAAAAACCTTATCTGAGGGACAACCCAATCTGACTCGGAATCCCGGTGCACAAGACATTTCGACAATGGTAAAACAAGTCCACCAAGACCTCACGGCGTGCCGGCACCCTGATAGTAGCCACACGTATCTCATCTCAGGCCACGTCCAGATTTTCCAAACTTCCAGGAGGACAAATACCAGAGTTGCCCCTGGCGGTCACCATCAGTTGACAGGTTTGGACCAACACTCGTGAGGAGCACTGCCCCGGGTTGTAAATTAAGAATCCTCGAGTTAATTACTCCCTATGCAAGTTTGTAGTTATTAGGCAAATGGTAAAACCAAACTTGAGCCTTGCTGGAGGAGTTTTATTCAAGGCGAACTATCAAAGGGGTTCCATAACCCCCAACCATGTTAGGAACGCAAACCCAAGGAACATAACACCAGTTTATTGGTTCTTAAGGCGGCATGAGTGGAACAAAACACCGAGCAGAAGGCCAAGCCTTCCACCCATTGCCAAGTATATAGGTGCATTAATTATAGTAATAGATATTGTTATATTCCAACAATCTAAGTTCCGACATGCAGCAATCTTCATCTTCTCCTGCAACTAATAACGCTATAAGAGGGGCTAGAAAGCAGTAACATAGCCAAACAATGGTTTGCTAGGATGGTGTCAAAGGTTAGAGGTTTCATGGCAACAAGGAGGGGCTGGCAACAAATAGATAGGTAGCGCGACATATATCGATAGCATCGAGACAACTAGCATGGCAATGATTGTAATGAGATCCAAGGTGACGATCATCTTGCCTGGGATCGTGCAAGGAAGAAGAACGAGTCCATGAAGAAGACAAACGGATGTAGTCAAATGAATCCTCACAACTCCAGAATGAAACTGAAGCTAACGAGAGAAGCAAACGGGAAAGAAGCAAACAACATGGTAAACACACAATCATAGACATGGCATATGTTGCACAACACGTATGATGCATGTCCAGTTTAAATATGCATGGCATGGCAAAGTGCACAAACAACACTACAAATTAAGTGGATCTCAATATGCAACGAGTTGCATATTGACGAAACACCACATTCAAGTATTTAGTTGACTCTCGTTTATGTAGAAAACAATATTAAATGTTAATTAACATGGCAGAAGGTGCAACACAATTAATCTACACTATCTAAGCAATTTAAATGGGGTCGGAAACAACAAACAACAATTCCGGAAAATCCCCATGTGCATATAGCAATTTTTAAAGCACACGACAATTTAAACCATTTTAAATGTTGTTATCATGATGCGGATAACATATTCAAGTTTTTATGCAATGTTATGAAAGGTTGGCATTTAATATAAGATATGGGCATTTGTCGCCGTTGTGGAAAGAAAGGGGATGCTACGGCGGCGATAACAAAAAATGATGCCATGGCAACATAGCGGTTCCGGCAACTCGTTGAGAGACCGGTGCAAAAGAAGGATCGACGTGAGCGTGTCTTGCAAGAGATAGGTGGGGTGATCCCGTTACCGGGTTCCCACGGGTTGGTGGCACGGAAACGAGGGGCATCGTAAGCGACGGTTCAAACGTGGTGCAAACACGAGCATCTTATACATCACACATTCGTCCACGGGCGTCGTCTCGATGGTATACCTTTGAAGCGTGCATTTTCGGGGCTGAACGAGTTCGTAGAGGAAGTAGTGGTGTAGTTGTTCACGGGTCATCGAGGGAAGTAGTCGTTCATGTGGCGGTGGTAGTGGAAGTTGTCATACACGTTCGTAGATGTTCGAGTCGTCATAGAGGTACTTGACGTATCCATAGCAACGATAGTCGTACACGGTTCGTAGCCGTTCGAGTTTCCGTAGATGTTTGGGGTCACAACGACAGTAGTTGTTCGGCATCGGTCGTCGGGGTATTTGGCGTACTTGGCGATTCTGGAGACGGCGGTACTTGTACACGATTCATAGTGGGACTGGCATCATTGGACTTGGTGGTCTTGCGATCCAGAGGCGTCGGTGGTTTTGGCCACTTGCGTTCCCGCGTAATCGTACATGGGATATGTGGCTGCGGTCTTGGCGGCTTGAGCAGGGGCCACCCGAACTCGGCAGGAGGCAGTAGGTCGACGGAGTGGTGGACGACAGAGTAGGTCCAGTCGGTGGAGGTAGGCGCGAGGAGCTGGGGACGCGCGCCGGAGAGGCACCAGTGGTGCTGCGCTACTAGTGGCCAAGGCAGCAAGCGCTAACAGAGGCGCAAGGCAGTGACGGTTGCTGGCACGATGGTGGCGTCGGGCCGGCTTGATCCGGTCGGATCCAAGCGCGGTGATGGCGGGGAGGCGACTGGCGGGGGCTTGAGGGCGCGTGCCTGAGGCGAGGCGGCGCGGAGGAGGTCTGGCGAGCTGCGGTGCGCACGCACACGGCAGCTCCTGCCGGACAGAGCCCCGTGGGGTGGCTTGGTGTGCAGGTCGTCAGGTGTAGCTCGTCAGCGAAAACTCTGGTGGCCGGCGCGGAGACTGGGCGCAGATCCATGGCGAGGCGTCGACACGGTCGTCGCTGATGCGGGAGGAGAAGGGAGCCGGCTGACGCGCTTGAGGGCTGGTGACGCGGATGATAGGATCGATGGGAGGAGGGAGTGGGCATCCAGAGAAGAGCGGGGTCAAGCGGGTGACGACAAAGTTGCGGGAGGGAGAGGAGTACGATTGATAGGGAGGAGCGGCACTGAGGGCTGGGCCCTATGCATGCGACCATGTGGATGTGGCGGCGACGGAGGGAATCAAGAGGAGAGGGAGAGGACGATTGATCAGGTAGCTAGGGTTATAAGTTTAGGTGAGCTGGGAGGGATGGTTGGGCCGGCGTGGTCCTTGGACCAAATTCCATAGAAAGAAAGAAAAGAAGGAGAGATGGTCCAGCCTTGGATAAGAGAGAAAGAAAGGTTTCTTATATTTATAGAAAAAGAAAAGAGAAGAAACATATTTACGTGGCAGAGCCAAATAAATCTGAAATGAACTAAACTTTGGCATGTGGCTACTTAAATATAATTCGAAGTGCCACAACAACAAAATGGAGTGGAAGGAGAAAGATCATGGATTTAGAATATTGTAAACGGAAGGAACTTTAAGATGCAAGTGGGTTGTGGTTAATTCCAAACTAATGGAAGTTATATTATAGCTCCCTGATAATATTGGGAGGATATGTTATAAAGAGATATCACCATGTGAGTTCCCTCATTTTAAATAGATCAAATGATCTATGCAATTTATTTAGTTGAGTTGCAAAAATTAAATGACATGATGGCATGATGACATGATGCAATGGAAAAATAAAATAGAGCAAGCAAATAAAACACACAGCGAAGCTCGGAATAGTTGGAAGTCTTCTGGAGCGTAGGTCTTGGGGCGTCACATTCATTTAGAACACCATCTGTTGGCACTTTACTCCAAATTCGTCTTTGTCAGCTAATAAAAATTATCTACAACATCACACACAGTTGTTTTCTAGGAACCGTTTGCGATGAACATATCTGGGCCTATTTAAGTCTCCCTCCTTAAGATTCGCCGTCACGTCTACTCTAGTGCCGGCAACCCCCAAATCCATGAAATCCCAGTCCCCATTCCTGCACCCTCTTCTTGCAAAGATGATGTCATCAAAACGCTTCGTGAGGGCCCGTACGATGGCCGCGTCCCCCTCCTCTCGAGTGCCTTCGCCTGCTTCGAGAGCGCGGGCGCCTACGCCGAGAGTGCCGCCGCATCCGCATTGAACGTGGCCGCTTCTGCCGAGAGGGCGTCTGCGGCAGCCGACGGGGCAACTGCAGCAGCCGAGACGGCTACAGCTGCGGCTGCAACGGCGACTGCAAACGCAGAGAGCGCTCGAGCTGCCATCCGTGCCACTCATGTCGCCCTGGCCCGGGTCAAGGCCATCCACGCCAAGATCGAGGATGCACACGCCAAGATATTCCAGGCCACCATAGACTCCAGCATGCAACCCACGTCTGAAAAGGTGGCAGTGGCCATGGAGCACATACTTCCTCATGAGGTCGCCGAGTGGGAGCTGGAGATGCAGGAGGCGGCGGAGATCGAGGAGCGCCGGTTGGAGGAGTTGCGTGTGGCTGAGGTCAAGGTAGAGAAGAGTCTGTCCGTTGAGGAATCGGCGGCGGAGTACCAACACGAGCTCTGGCGCAGCCACTACTACGAGTTCTACAACCTTGAGGGCGTTGCCGAGGACGAGGACGAGGACGCAATCGACTTCAGCAGGGGGGACGCGGAGTCCACCAACGGAGGCATGTCGCCAGGACAAGTCATCGACGTCTCATCTCACACCGGCGATGCATAGGCCAGCGCAGTGGCGGATTTGTTAAAATTATGCATACTATAGTCTTTGTTTTTAATGCTGGTCTTTTATTAGAGCAATGTATAGGTCAACAGGCTCTGTTCAATTACTAAAATTTCTCGATTCAGTAAGTGTTGTATGTCTGATGTATGCTCTTTTGTGCACCCAAATTAGCAAGCGATGTTTAATTATGCAATGATGTACCCGGGGAAATTTCCACCAAAATTTGAATTATCAAACTCATCTCATGCACGTAAAGCAGAAGAATCGTTTGCGTTGACACAATCGTTCAAAGTGAATGGTCCGGCGACTCCGCGCGCAAAGTTTCCCTCCACATTTCCAAAATTTGGGCCTGCCGCCAAAATATCTACCCCCGCCCCCTTCCCCCCTTCCCCACCCCCTTTTCTCCCCGACCACAAGTCACATTTCCCATGTTTCCTCCTTCCTTTCTTGCTAAGCTATAGCTGCTTACTCGCTCTCACCGTCTTGTATCCTACCACCAGGGTCACCATGGTCTTCTTCAAAGACCTCTTCAGCGGTTCCTCCTCCGGCGACTACTCCTTCACCACCCGGGTATGCCTATCTTCTCTCTCTCGGGCTATGACTTGGAATGAAGGATTTTTACCCGACGGCCAATTTGAGTCATTTCTTCCTCTTGTAGTTCCCTAGGACCATTAGTGGCAACGAATGGAGCGGGGTGGCTGAATATCTATCTGCTCGTTGTCAACATCAATCTCCATGTGTGAAGCTAGTTGCGTTTGATTCTGTGGGCAGTGGGAGGAAGTTTTTGGCATGTACAGAGAAGGTTAGACCCTCTTTCATTGTTACAAATCATTTGTTAGATGTGATTTAGACACTGTCACGGTCCCAACCCATTCATACCACACCTTCAACCAAACGCAACCTAAGACAGTGTCACAGTTTGTACCTAGTATCTTAAATTGTTGCCATCTCATCAGCGGTGCCATTAGAAAATTATTTGGCACCACTTCAGTAGTTTGTGTAGCCAACTTTGGTCCACAAATCCGAGCAGCCAAGAAGTAAAATACTAAATCTTTATGGCACGATGGAACTGGGCATCGGAGCAACTATGTGCTCCGGAGTCCGGGTCCCTGATTTTTTTCCACTGCATCGGCTCTTCAGTGTAGGGCACCGGTGCGAGATGTAGCAACAGTTGTCTTTACCCCTGTTTTGGCATACATAGTGGACGGCCTTAGTGCTATTAGTTCTATGTTACTAAATTTGTGCATGTACACCCCTGTTAGTATCAATTTGCTGTCATCCAAACACTGTCGCTATGTTGTTGCAGTTATATTTACCTTCCTCATAATATGTTCAATTTGTTATTTATTGTACATGAGTAAGAACTTGTAGCGTCGTTGTCGTTAATTATAGCTTCTGCTGTTCTAGAATTTGGTTGTTGTCTCAGTACAAATGATTTCATTTGCACATTGATCTTTTTGAGAAGATATGTCATAATTAACATGTTTCTACATTTTTTCAAAATAAGCATTGGTGATTTTCTATGTTTATATAAACCCATTTCCCCTAGAATTGTTACTGATCTAGTTTTAAATATTATAGGATGAACGAAAGTGTTCTTACTTGGAGTGGGTTGATCAAGAGTGGCCACAGTCTTTGAAGCTGTGCCTAGCGTAGCTCTGGAGCATGTATGAGGAAGAGAACACACTTAGTCTTAGAGAAACTGTTGTCAACGCTGAAGCATATTTCAAGATGCGGGATAAAAAGTTGAAGGTGGAGAATGAGCTCAGATTTTTTAAATCAGACTTTGCTAAGACGGTGTTGGCGAAGGAGGAGGCACTTTCCCAGTTGGCCCATGCAAAATGGGTTCTTACTAAACTGAAAGCAGAGGTGGATAAGACGAGCCTGGATGATCTCGATTAGGGAAATGAATATATTGTTCTTATGAAGTTGGACTAGCTATATGTTGTACTATGCTATTTTCATCTAGCTACCATATTGTGATGTTATAATATATTTATGTGCCTAATATGAAATTGGCAAACAACTGTTCAATATGAAATGTGAATATGCGTAATACTGGAATTATTAATTGTAAATTAATAAACCTGCTAAATGTGTCATGGACCTTTGCAAACGGTTCTAGCAGTAAAAGCGCTTGCGATGGAAAGCCCAATGCCACACAGTTTTCTTCATCAAATCATGTGTGATATAGTTGATAAAGGCAAACAGTTAACCAAGGTAGACTGTGTGTGATAGTTACACCTTTCACACACGAGCCTACACATAAAACTATGTAGGATGTACGTCCGAACGGAAACGTTTTCCCTGGATTGACTGTGTGGGATGTACATAAGAACGGAAACGTATTGCTTGGATTGACTGTGTGTGATATACATACGTACGGAAATGTTTTTCTGGAATTCACCGTGTGGGATGTACATAACTACGGAAATGTTTTTCTCGGATTACCATGTGGGATGTACATACCTACAGTAATGATTCGGTTTCGATGCCATGCCTGATCGCACACGGCCCCAACCTGGGTCCTAGGAGGGCCTATCCCCGACGATTTTTGGGTCGTGTGGGAAGGACACCCTATCGCACACACTCACTTGGCGACGGTTCCAAATGCCGTCGCGAAAAGGGGTTAAAAACCGTTTGTTTAGGTCATGCACCCTTGATGAGTGGTCTATTTTTGTTGAATCTCGATCGTAGTGATACACATATTCATAATATTGATGCCAAAAGATGCAAAGTTGATAATGATAGTGCAACATATTTGTGGCACTACCGTTTAGGTTATATTGGTGTAAAGTGCATGAAGAAACTCCATGCACATGGACTTTTGGAATCACTTGATTATGAATCATTTGATACTTGAGAACCATGCCTCATGGGCAAGATGAGTAAAACTCCATTCTCCGAAACAATGGAGCGAGCTACTGACTTATTGGAAATAATACATACCGATGTATGCGGTTCGATGAGTGTTGAGACTCACGGCGGGTATCATTATTTTCTGACCTTCACTGATGATTTGAGCAGATATGGGCATATCTACTTAATGAAACATAAGTCTGAAACATTTGAAAAGTTTAAAGAATTTTATAGTGAAGTAGAGAATCATAATAACAAGAAAATATAGTTTCTACAATCTAATCGTGGAGGCGAATATTTGAATTATGAGTTCGGTCTTCATTTAAAACAATGTGGAATAGTTTTGCAACTCACGCCACCTGGAACACCACAGCGTAATGGTGTCTCCGAACATCGTAACCGTACTTTATTAGATATGGTGCGATCTATGATGTCTCTTACTGATTTACCACTATTGTTTGGGGTTATGAATTAGAGACAGCTGCATTCACATTAAATAGGGCACCATCTAAATCCATTGAGACGACACTGTATGAAATGTGGTTTGGGAAGAAACCTAAGCTGTCGTTTCTTAAAGTTTGGGGTTGTGATGCTTATGTGAAAAAGCTTTAGTCTGGTAAGCTCGAATCCAAATCGGAGAAGTGCGTCTTCATAGGATACCCAAAAGAAATGGTTGGATACACCTTCTATCACAGATCCGAAGGCAAAACTTTTGTTGCTGAGAATGGATCCTTTTTAGAGAAGGAGTTTCTCTCGAAAGAAGTGAGTGGGAGGTGCTACTTCTCGAGCTTGCGTTGTATTCCCTCGAAGAGGAAAGGGTGATGTAGCACAGTAGCGTAAGTATTTCCCTCAGTTTTTGAGAACCAAGGTATCAATCTAGTAGGAGACCATGCGCGAGTCCCTCGCACCTGCACAAACAAATAAGAACTTCGCAGCCAACACGATAAGGGGTTGTCAATCCCTTTACAATCACTTATGAAAGTGAGATGTAATAGATAGGATAGTATAATATTTTTGGTATTTTTGGTATAAGAATAGAAAGTAAATAAAGCAAATAAGCAACGGCAACAGAAATTGAAGGAAAATAATATGATAAAGATAGACCCGGGGGCCATAGGTTTCACTAGTGGCTTCTCTCATGACAGCAGAATTCTACGGTGGGTGAACAAATTACTATCGAGCAACTGATAGAAAAGCGCATAGTTATGAGAATATCTAGGCATGATCATTATATATAGGCATCACGTCCGTGACAAGTAGACCAAAACGATTCTGCATCTACTACTATTACTCCACACATCGACCGCTATCCAGCATGCATCTAGAGTATTAAGTTCATACGAACAGAGTAATGCTTTAAGCAAGATGACATGATGTAGAGGGATAAACTCAAGCAATATTATATAAACCTCATCTTTTTATACTTGATGGTAACAATACAATACGTGCCTTGTTGCCCCTGCTGTCACTGGGAAAGGACACCGCAAGATTGAACCCAAAGCCAAGCACTTCTCCCATTGCAAGAACTCTAGATATAGTAGGCCAAACCAAACAAATAATTCGAAGAGACTTTCAAGGATATTATAATCATACATAAAAGATTTCAGAAAAGAACCAAATATTGTTCATAGATAATCTTGATCATAAACCCACAATTCATCGGATCTCGACAAACACACCGCAAAAAGATTACATCGAATAGATCTCCTCGAAGATCGAGGAGAACTTCGTATTGAGATCCAAAAAGAGAAAAGAAGCCATCTAGCTAATAACTACGAACCCGAAGGTCTGTGGTAAACTACTCACAACTCATTGGTGAGGCTATGGTGTTGATGTAGAAGCACTCCATGGTAGATCCCCCCTCCGGTAGAGCTCCGGAACAGGCCCCAAGATGGGATCTCACGGGAACAGAAGGTTGCGGTGGTGGAATTAGGGTTTTCTCTGTTGCCTAGATGTTTTCAGGGTATGTGGATATAGATAGGAGGAAGGAGGGCATCGGGGGAGCCAGAGGGGGCCCACGAGGGTGGGGGTGTACCCAGGGGAGGGGGTGCGCCCTGGACCCTCGTGGCCACCTCCCTTGTTCCCTCGCGTGTACTCCAAGTCTTCTGGGTAGATTCGGTTCCAAAAATAACTCTCCCGAAGGTTTCATTCCGTTTGGACTCCGTTTGATATTCCTTTTCTGCGAAACACTGAAATAGGGAAAAAATAGCAATTTGCACTGGGTCTTGGGTTAGTAGGTTAGTCCCAAAAATAATATAAAAGTGTAAAATAAAGCCCATTAAACATCCAAAACAGAATATATAATAGCATGGAACAATCAAAAATTATAGATACGTTGGAGACGTATCAGGAGGAAAGTAGAACTTGATGAGGTAATTGTACCTTCTCTCGAATTAGAGTGTGGAGCATCACAGAAAATCGTTCCTGTGATGCCTACAACAAGTAGTGAGGAACCTACTGATGATGATCATGAAACTCCAGATCAAGTTACTACTGAACCTCGTAGGTCAACCAGAGTACGTTCTGCACTAGAGTTGTATGGTAATCCTGTTCTAGAAGTCAAATTACTAGACCATGATGAACCTACGAACTAGGAGGAGGCGATGATGAGCACGGATTCCACAAATGGCTTGAGACCATGAAATCTGAGATGGGATCCATGTATGAGATCAAAGTATGGACTTTCATTGACTTTCTCGATGATCGGCAAGCCATAGAAATAAATGGATCTTTAAGAAGAAGGCATACGCTGATGGTAATGTTACCGTCTACAAAGCTCGACTTGTTGTGAAAGGCTTTCGACAACTTCAAGGAGTTGACTACGATGAGACTTTCTCACCCGTAGCGATGCTTAAGTCTGTCCGAATCATGTTAGCAACTGCCGCATTTTATGATTATGAAGTCTAGAAAATGGATGTCAAAACCACATTCCTTAATGGATTTCTCAAAGAAGAGTTGTATATGATGCAACCAGAAGGTTTTGTTGATCCGAAAGGTGCTAACAAAGTGTGCAAGCTCTAGAGATCCATATATGGACTGGTGCAAGTATCTCGGAGTTGGAATATACTCTTTGATGAGGTGATCAAAGCATATGGTTTTGTACAGACTTTTGGAGAAGTATGTATTTACAATAAAGTGAGTGGGAGCCCTGTAATATTTCTTATATTATATGTGGATGACATATTGTTGATTAGAAATGATGTAGAATTTCTGGATAGCATAAAAGGATACTTCAATAAGAATTTTTCAATGAAAGACCTCGGTGAAGCTGCTTATATATTGGGCATCGAGATCTATAGAGATAGATCAAGACGCTTAATTGGGCTCTCACAAAGCACATACCTTGATAAAGTTTTGAAGAAGTTAAAAATGGATTAGTCAAAAAAGGGTTCTTGCCTGTGTTACAAGGTGTGAAGTTGAGTCAGACTCAATGCCCGACCACTTCAGAAGATAAAGAGAAAATGAAAGTCATTCCCTATGCTTCAGCCATAGGTTCTATCATGTATGCAATACTGTGTACCAGAACTAATGTGTGCCTTGCTATAAGTCTAGCAGGGAGGTACCAAAGTAATCCAGGAGTGGATCACTAGACAGTGGTCAAGAGCACCCTGAAGTACCTGAAAAGGACCAAGGATATGTTTCCCGTTTATGGAGGTGACAAAGAGCTTGTCGTAAACGATTACATCGATGCTAGCTTTCACACTGATCCGGATGACTCTAAGTCACAGACCGGATACATATTTTTGTTGAACGGTGGAGCAGTCAGTTGGTGCAGTTCCAAGCAGAGCGTCGTGGAGGGATCTACGTGTGAAGCGGAGTACATAGTTGCTTCAGAAGCAGCAAATGAAGGAGTCTGGATGAAGGAGTTCATATCCGATCTATGTGTAGTACCTAGTGCATCGGGTCCAATGAAAATCTTTTGTGACAAAACTGGAGCAATTTCCTTGGCGAAGGAATCCTGGTTTCACAAGAGAACCAACCACATCAAGAGACAATTCAACTCTATCCGCGATTAAGTCAAGGAGGGAGACATAGAGATTTGCAAAATACATACGGATCTGAATGTAGCAGACCCGTTGACTAAGCCTCTTCCACGAGCAAACCATGATGAGCACCAAGACTATATGGGTGTTAGAATCATTACTATGTAATCTAATTATTGAATCTAGTGCAAGTGGGAGACTAAAGTTAATATGCCCTAGAGGAGATAATAAAGTTGTTATTAATATTTCCTTATATCATGATAAATGTCTTTTATTCATGCTAGAATTCCATTAACCGGAAACTTGATACATGTCTGGATACATAGACGAAACACAGTGTCCCTAGTAAGCCTCTACTAGACTAGCTCATCTCAAACCAGCGATGCATAGGCCGGCGCGACGGAAGATTTGTTAAAATTATGCGTACTTAGGCTTTGTTTTTAATGTTGGTCTTTTGTTAGAGCAATGTTTAGGTCAACTGGCTCTGTTTAATTACTAAAATTGCTCGATTAAGTGAGTGTGGTCTGTGTACGCTCTTTTGTGTGCCCAAATTGGCAAGCGGTGTTTAATTATGCACTGACGTACCCAGGGATATTTCCACCAAAATTTGAATTATCAAACTCATCCCATGCGCGTAAAGAAGAAGAATCGTTTGCGATGCACACAATCGTTCAAAGTGAATGGTCCAGCTGCACCGCGCGCAAAGTTTCCCTCCACAATTCCAAAATTTTGGCCTACCTCCAAAATATCTACTCCCGCCCCCCTTCCCCCCATCCCCACAACCTTTTCTCCCCGACCACAAGTCACATTTACCCTGCTTCCTCCTTCCTTCCTTCCTTGCTAAGCTATAACCGCTTCCTCGCTCTCGCCGTCTCGCATCCTACCGCCGGGGTCGCCATTGTCTTCTTCAAAGACCTCTACAACGGTTCCTCCTCCGGTGACTACTCCTTCACCACTCGAGAATGCCTTTCTTCTTTCTCTCGGGCTAAGAATTGGAATGAAGGATTTTTACTCGGCGACCAATTTGAGTCATTTCTTCCTCTTGTAGCTCCCTAGGACCATCAATGGCAACAGATGGAGTGGGTGGCTGAAGATCTATCTGCTCGTTGTCACCATCAATCTCCATTCATGAAGCTAGTTGCGTTTGATTCTGTGGACAGTGGGAGGAAGTTTCTGGCATGTGCAGAGAAGGTTAGACCCTCTTTCATTGTTACAAATCATTTGTTAGATGTGATTTAGACATTGTCACAGTCCCGACCCATTCATACCACACCTTCAACCAAACGCATCCTAAGACAATGTTACAGTTTGTACCTAGTATCTTAAATTGTTGCCATCTCACCAGCGATGACATTAGAAACTTATTTGGCATTCAGCAGTTTGTGTAGCTAACTGTGGTCCACACATCCGAGCAGCCAAGCAGTAAAATACTAAATCTTTATGGCACAAAGGAACTGGGCCTCGGAGCAACTACGTGCTCCGGATTCCGGGTCCCTGATTTTTTTCCGCTGCATCGGCTCGCTAGTGAAGGGCACCCGTGAGAGATGTAGCAACAATTGTCTTTACCCCAGTTTTGGCATACATAGTGGACGGCCTAAGTGTTATTAGTTCTATGTTACTAAATTTGTGCATGTACACCCCTGTTAGTATCAATTTGCTGTCATCCAAACACTGTCACTATGATGTTGCAGTTATATTTACCTTCCTCATAAAATGTTCAATTTGTTATCTATTGTACATGAGTAAGAACTTGTAGCATCGTTGTAGTTAATTATAGCTTCTGATGTTCCAGAATATGGTTGTTGTCTCAGTACCAATTGTTTCATTTGCACATTGATCTTTTTGAGAAGATATGTCATAATTAACATGTTTCTTCAGCTTTTCAAAACAAGCATTGGTGATTTTCTATGTTGTTATAAACCCATTTCCCCTACAACTGTTACTGATCTAGCTTTAAATATTATAGGATGAATGGAAGTGTTCTTACTTGGAGTGGGTTGATCAAGAGTGGCCACAGTCTTTGAAGATGTGCCTAGCGAAGCTCTCGAGCATGTATGAGGAAGAGAACACACGTAGGCTTAAAGAAATTGTGGTCAACGCTGAAGCATATTTCAAGATGCCGGATAAAAAGTTGAAGGTGGAGAATGAGCTCAGATTTTTAAAACCAGACTTTGCTAAGATGGTGTTGGCGAAGGAGGAGGCACTTTCTCAGTTGGCCCGTGCAAGACGGGTTCTTACTGAACTGAAACCAGAGGTGGATAAGACGAGCCTGGATGATCTCGGTTATGGAAATGAATATATTGCTCTTTTGAAGTTGAACTAGCTATATGTTGTATTGTGTTGTTTTCATGTAGCTACCGTACTGTGATGTTATAATATATTTATGTGCGTGATATGAAATTGGCAAAACAGATGTTCTATATGAAATGTGAATTTGCGCAATACTAGAATTGTAAATTGTAGACTAATAAACCTGCTAAATGTGTCATGGACCTTTGCAAACGGTTCTAGGAGTAAAAGCGCTTGCGATGGATAGCCTAATGCCACACAGTTTTCTTCATCAAATCGTGTGTGATATAATTGATAAAAGCAAACAGTTAACCAAGGCAGACCGTGTGTGATAGTTACACATTTCACACAAGAGCCTACACATAAAACTGTGTAGGATGTACGTCCGAACGGAAACATTTTCCCTCGATTGACTGTGTGGGATGTACATAAGAAAGGAAACGTATTACTTGGATTGACTGTGTGTGATATACATACCTACGGAAATGTTTTTCTGGGATTCACCGTGTGGGATGTACATACCAACGGAAATGTTTTTCTTGGATTACCGTGCGGGATGTACATACCTACGGAAATAATTGGGTTTTGATGCCTCGCCCGATCGCACACGACCCCAGCCTCGGTCCGAGGAGGGCCTATCCCCGACGATTTCTGGGTCGTGTGAGAAGGAACCTATCGCACACACTCACTTGGCGACAGTTTGAAATGTCATGGCGGAAAGGGGTTAAAAACCGTTTGTTTAGGACCGACACGTACCAGTGGTCGATGTGATCGCTGTCGGCACGCTACCTCTACATCTACCTTCGGGATTAGTTTTAGACCTAAATAATTGTTATTTGGTGCCAGCGTTGAGCATGAACATTATATCTGGATCTTGTTTGTTGCGAGACGTGTATTCATTTAAATTAGAGAATAATGGTTGTTCTATTTATATGAGTAATATCTATTATGGTCATGCACCCTTGATGAGTGGTCTATTTTTGTTGAATCTCGATCGTAGTGATACACATATTCATAATATTGATGCCAAAAGATGCAAAGTTGATAATGATAGTGCAACATATTTGTACACTGTCATTTAAGTCATATTGGTGTAAAGTGCATGAAGAAACTCCATGCACATGGACTTTTGGAATCACTTGATTATGTATCATTTGATACTTGCGAACCATGCCTCATGGGCAAGATGAGTAAAACTCTGTTCTCCGGAACAATGGAGCGAGCTAATGACTTATTGGAAATAATACATACCGATGTATGCGGTCCGATGAGTATTGAGGCTCGTGGTGGGTATCATTATTTTATGACCTTCACAGATGATTTGAGCAGATATGGGTATATCTACTTAATGAAACATAAGTCTAAAACATTTGAAAAGTTTAAAGAATTTCAGATTGAAGTAGAGAATCAGCGTAACAAGAAAATAAAGTTTCTATGATCTGATCATGGAGGCAAATATTTGAGTTATGAGTTTGGTCTTCATTTAAAACAATGTGGAATAGTTTCGCAACTCACGCCACCTAGAACACCACAACGTAATGGTGTCTCCGAACATCATAACCGTACTTTGTTAGATATGGTGCGATCTATGATGTCTCTTACCGATTTACCACTATCGTTTTGGGGTTATGCATTAGAGACAGTTGCATTCACGTTAAATATGGCACCATCTAAATCCATTGAGACGACACCATATGAACTTTGGTTTGGCCAGAAACCTAAGCTGTCGTTTCTTAAAGTTTGGGGTTACGATGCTTATGTGAAAAAGCTTCAGCCTGATAAGCTCGAATCCAAATAAGAGAAGTGCGTCTTCATAGGATACCCAAAAGAAATGGTTGGATACACCTTCTACCACAGATCCGAAGGCAAAAATTTTGTTGCTAAGAATGGATCCTTTCTAGAGAATGAGTTTCTCTCGAAAGAAGTGAGTGGGAGGAAAGTAGAACTTGAGGAGGTAAGTGTACCTTAACTCGAATTGGAGAGTGGATCATCACAGAAAATGGTTCCCGTGATGCCTAAAACAATTAGTGAGGAAGCTAATGGTGATGATCATGAAACTTCAGATCAAGTTACTACCGAACCTCGTAGGTCAACCAGAGTACGTTCCACACCAGAGTGGTACGGTAATCCTGTTCTGGAAGTCATGTTATGTGGGGACCCCGACTTAAGAGCCGAGATCACCGAATGCACGTGTACAGTGATCCCAGAGATCAATGCTCACTGAACACACAGAAGCTGAATAACAAGAGTCTTACATCCATACATATTGTCTTACACAAATTATGACCATTATGGCCAAGTCTTACATAGATAAAGCCTCATGGGCTGAATAGCAAATAAACTCGAATAGCGGAAGTCTTCGTAGATAAGTAGAACCCATGCCATCTGCCTTAACCCTACAGGCATTCTGACTGGGAAAGCGTCCTAGTTCGCATGTTCGTCTCCATAAAATTCTTCTTCAAATTCATGCTCCTCCATGCCTGGCCAATTAAATAACCAGTGGCAAGCCAATGAGTACTTTGAATGTACTCGCAAGCAAACCATGATTTCGTTCAAGGTAACAATGCAAGTTGTACAACAATAAGCAACCTAGCTACAAGCTAGATAAGATATTCTACCATTTGTGAAACATGCATCTATGTACTTGGGTAACCTCGAGGACAGGTTACAGATATCAACATAAGTAGAGTTCAATTCATTTCGGGTTCTTTCAACGACTCAAGTCACCACCTTGACTCAACACACACACACACTTTCACCGAGGTTGTAAAATTCTGGACATAGTTTAAGTAGCACCTCCCAACTGTCCATGACCGTGGACACGGCTATTCGAATAGTTTTACACTCTCCAGAGGTTGCGCACTTTACCCACAAGATCCGGGAAGCTTTCGTGTCACCCACGATCCCGCAGTACCTCAAGTACTCGGGGGAAGCACCCGGTCATTACCTTTCCCTAGACGACACTGACATAGGGCCCACTCGTTGGTGCACAGCCCTCGTGTACAAACGATAAATAGTGGGACTCGCCCTTTTTACAATGTCACGCATACACGAAGGGACCAACGGTGTGTCCGGTGCCCTGTGAAAACAGTCATGGTCGCCTATCCAAGCACGACCCCGTCCCGGGAGTGACCTCAAGTCTCCCTCGTCACTAGTGATGTGGGCACCATGCTAGTATCAGCCTAAGTAATCAATAATGCTCCGTCCCATAAGGGGTAGAGTGGTTGCACATGTTTGGTTGGGACGGTAATCACACATAAATCTAATCCATCATCTTACCCACACACGAGAACTTCCTTTGGTACACCACTTCTTCCTCAAGTGGTGACCTTAACTCAACATCACCCTCGGGCATTAGGGGCACCCGATGGGGTTTTCGAAAGAATGTAACCACGAAGGGTTCATGGTACATATGCAACATCATGTATCAACAACTAATCCTTTGTCATTGCATCTATGCACATGGTAAAGATTATGAGTAGGGGTATGCATCCTGTGGTGGCTCCCAACAAGTTTACCATCGTCACTTTTTATCATCATGCAAAATGGTACCGATGAACAAAAGGGTATCATGGTCAAAGGGCTGCTTGCCTGGATTGGCTTGATCTTGAAAGTCTTCAAATCCTTCCCCTTCTTCTTCTTCAGCAACTTCGTCAAACACGGTATCTAATCATCGCAATAAATAATGGGAAAATAAGATAATAATTAAAACAGAAATATCAAAGTGCTCAGAAAAATGTCAACTTGTTTTTATAAAATACTAGAGGGAAAACTAAGATGGCAAAAATTCTTAGTTTGGGATTTGGAGTGACACAATGGGATAGATGGATTTTTGAACAGAGGTTTTAGTGTTCAAATTTAAATTTAAATTTGCACACTACAGAAAAGGTTCATGAATATGTGTGAAAGTTATATCATTAAATAGGCTGGAATATTACAAGTTTTTAGGAACTGGAATTATTTTATTTGGATTAATATTTAATCCAGAGGAATTTTTATAAAACAGACAGAAAATGAAAAAGAAAAGTGGCACTGTGCCACTGGGCCAGAAAGGCCACAGTGCAGCAAGCCCAGAGGGAAAATCAGCCCGAGCGAGGCTGCCATGTCGAAGGCGTAAAGGCGAAGTACGCCTTCGACCGACGGCGAACCGGTGCGTGCGCGCGTGCATTTTTAAACCTGACGGGGGGGGGGGGGTCCCACGCGTCAGGGCGTGAGGCTGACGGACAGGGCCCACGGCCGTCGTCGTCTACCTCCGTCCAAAGGCGACGTCGAGCTCACCGGCGACGATATAGGGCACGGGAGGATGTGTGGGTGGTACCATCGCGCTCAGGGAGGAGCTGCCGTTCGGATGGAGGTGGAGTTGGTCGCCGGGGTGGCCTGGTTCGCCAGCGACGAGGAGGCATAGCGGAGTTGCTTCAGGTGGTGGTGGTTCCAGCCGTTTCCGGCAGCTAAAGAGAGGGGAAACAGGGGGGAAATGGTCAGTGGGATCTTGCGGTTCTAGATCGAGTGAGAGCGATAGCGAAGAGGGCTTATACCTTTGGATCAACGGCGACCCGAGGCGGCGGAGCTCGAGCTCGATCTCGAGGCCGGGCCCGTCTGGAGAGGAGTGAGTGGCGTAGGGGGATGCTTAGGTGTGTGAGAGAGCGAGTGGTGAGGAGAGGGAGGCACGGGGCGTCCCTTTTATAAGCGAACGGCGGGGTGCCGTGGACCCGTGCACCGGCGAGCTTCTGCTCGTTGCCACAGGGCTCGGGAGGGGCTGGCGTGATGTCTGGGGTGTTCCTGGATGCGGTCCAGAGCCAGGGGAGAGAAGAGAGAGACCAGGGGGAGGCCAGGGCACCGCGCGTGTGAGGAAGCACATTGGAGCTCTCAGGTGGCCGTCGCGCGTGCAAACTGGGGCGAGAGGATGGAGAAGGAGGAGGGGGCCGACCAGCTGCCGTGCTGTGGACGTCGAGGCGGCCTCGGGAGACTCCATCCCGACGCCCTAGGTGGTCGGGTGCCTCGGGCAGGACGCGGCTACAGTGCGGGAGCGCACTGTAGCGCGCTCCAGAGCGCCCATATGGGTGGCATGGCCGTCTCCCATGCGCTCTGGACGCGGCCACCATGTCCATTGGCTCTAGGGGGAGTAAAGAATGTGGGAGGGGCGTTGGATGCCATGGAGAGCTTCTAGAAGGAGAGAGTGCTGAGAGAGAAAGGTGAAAGTGGATGTCCACAATGTAAAATGGAGTTTTACCCCCCCCCCCTCAATCATTGAGCTGAGGCCAGGGGAGAGTTACTGGAGGTGCAAGGGGACTTGGGGAAGCTGTGGTAAAAAGCCTAGCTCAAGGAGAGCAAGGAAAGAGGTAAAAGTGATAGTTTTGGAAAATTACCAGAAGGTGTTTGATGTGGTTTTGGGAAAGCAAATGATTTCCAATAGACATGAGACTTAACAAGATCAAATATTATATAGAAATAGGGTGTTCCACCAAGTTTGGGTTCATTTGAAGAAACTTGCCAATGTAACTTTGGTATACCCTAGAAATCAACAAAAATGGATTTTCCAAGTTTAAGTTAAGCAATTCACCCCTCCTTGATGCACCACTTGGTGTAGTATCATCATTTGGGGTTGTGATCATGTCCACAAAATTGGAGGTCACAAGTAAAAAGTTGGTAATGTAAAGTTGTTCAAATTTGAATATGGACAGAAATGGTTTTGGAGTACTCTGACCAAGTTACCCTTCTCCAAAGCTTGTACCATTTGGCATAGATGCATTATTAACCATTCTAGCATGTGTACCAAGTTTGAGAGCATTTGGACAAGTTTGGCAATGTAAAGTTGCTCAAACTTAAAAAATGGACAGAATGGTTTTTAGGGGTTTTGATGAGGTTTTCTTGCTTCCCAAGGCATGGGGCTTGGCAAGATCATCAAATATGTCATATATGACATGATAGAATTTCCCTGGAATTTTTAGAGAATATTTCCTTTGTAAATATTTCAAAAGCTTGAAATATCCAGAAAGGGTTTCTGAGGGATTTGACCAATATTTTGAACATGACCTAGTGTTGAAACTCTTATATATGGACAATATATGTCCTAAGAGTCTCCCTGAATTTTGGCAAATATTTTTGAAATAGTTAAATAACTTTTCCCTATTAAAGACCATTTCTGGCCTTAAGAAAAAGCTTTTAAATAAAATAGGAAAATAACTTTTAAAATTATATTTTTGTGGTTTATGGGAGTCCTATATCTACTAGGTTTCAAATATACTCTTTGAAATATTTTTCTCACCCTAAATCAAGCACTTGAAGTGCAAACCTCAATTCAGGGTTTTTTTGGAAAACTAATTTTTGAAAATACTTTTTGGCCAAATTATTTTTTTAAGAAAATACGATACTGTTATATACACTTGGTATGATCATTGGGCAGAAGTTTGGGGTGAGGAGATAAAATATATAAGAGGGAGTAGTTGACTTTAAAGAGCACTTGAAAATCACAGAGAGAAAAACTTAATTCCAAATAAAAGCCAAATGATCACAAAAAAATTGTTGGTCCAAAACTTCATGCTTTATTAATGCATGACATGTTACAAAATGCAGGGTGTGACATGTTACTAGACCATGATGAAGCTACGAACTATGAGGAAGCGATGATGAGCACAGATTCCACAAAATGGCTTGAGACCATGAAGTCTGAGATGGGCTCCATGTATGCGAACAAAGTATGGACTTTTGTTGACTTGCCCGATGATCGGCAAGCCATAGAAATTAATGGATATTTAAGAAGAAGGCATACGCTGATGGTAATGTTACCGTCTACAAAGCTCTACTTGTTGCGAACGGTTTTCGACAAATTCAAGGAGTTGACTACGATGAGACTTCCTTACCTGTAGCGATGCTTAAGTCTGTCCGAATCATGTTAGCAATTGCCGCATTTTATGATTATGAAATCTGGCAAATGGATGTCAAAACTGCATTCCTTAATGGATTTCTCAAAGAAGAGTTGTATATGATGCAACTAGAAGGTTTTGTCGAACCGAAAGGTGCTAACAAAGTGTGCAAGCTCCAGCAACCCATATATGGACTGGTGCAAGCATCTCGGAGTTGGAATGTACGCTTTGATGAAGTGATCAAAGCATATGGTTTTATACAGACTTTTGGAGAAGCATGTATTTACAAGAAAGTGAGTGGGAGCTCTGTAGTATTTCTGATATTATATGTGGATGACATATTGTTGATTAGAAATGGTGTAGAATTTCTGGATAGCATAAAAGGATACTTAAATAAGAATTTTTCAATGAAAGACCTTGGTGAAGCTGCTTATATATTGGGCATCAAGATCTATAGAGATAGATCAAGACGCTTAATTGGACTTTCACAAAGCACATACCTTGATAAAGTTTTGAAGAAGTTAAAAATGGATCAGTCAAAAAAAAGGGTTCTTGCATGTGTTACAAGGTGTGAAGTTGAGTCAGACTCAATTCCCGACCACTGCAGAAGATAAAGAGAAAATGAAAGTTATTCGCTATGCTTCATCCATAGGTTCTATCATGTATGCAATACTGTGTACCAGAACTGATGTGTGCCTTGCTATAAGTCTAGCAGGGAAGTACCAAAGTAATCCAGGAGTGTATCACTGGATAGTGGTCAAGAACATCCTGAAGTACCTGAAAAGGACCAAGGATATGTTTCTCGTTTATGGAGGTGACAAAGAGCTTGTCGTAAACGGTAACGTCGATGCTAGCTTTGACAGATCACACCTAGATTAGGGAAATGAATATATTGTTGGTGCAGTTCCAGGCAGAGCATCGTGGCCGGATCTACGTGTGAAGTGCAGTGCATAGCTGCTCCGGAAGAAGCAAATGAAGGAGTCTAGATGAAGGAGTTCTTATCTGATCTAGGTGTAATACCTAGTGCATCGAGTCCCACCAAAATCTTTTTTGACAACACTGGAGCAATTACCTTGGCGAAGGAATCTAGGTTTCACAAGAGAACGAAGCACATCAAGAGACGCTTCAACTTTATCCGCGATCAAGTCAAGGAGGGAGACATAGAGATTTGCAAAATACATACTGATCTGAATGTAGCAGACCCGTTGACTAAGCCTCTTCCACGAGCAAAACATGATCAGCACCAAGACTATATGGGTGTTAGAATCATTACTATGTAATCTAGATTATTGACTCTAGTGCAAGTGTGAGACTGAGGTTAATATGCCCTAGAGGCAATAATAAAGTTGTTATTAATATTTCCTTATATCATGATAAATGTCTTTTATTCACGCTTGAATTGCATTAACCGGAAACTTGATAGATGTGTGGATACATAGACGAAACAAAGTGTCCCTAGTAAGCCTCTACTAGACTATCTCATTAATCAAAGATGGTTAAGTTTCCTAACCATAGAAATGTGTTGTCATTTGATTAATGGGGTCACATCATTGGAAGAATGATGTGATGGACAAGACCCATTCATTAGTTTATCGTAATGATTGTTCAGTTTTACTGTTATTGCTTTCTTCATGTCAAATACATATTCCTCCGACTATGAGATTATGCAACTCTTGGATACCGGAGGAATGCCTTGTGTGCTATAAAACGTCACAACGTAACTGGGTGATTATAAAGATGCTCTACAGGTATCTCCGAAGGTGTTTGTTGAGTTGGCATAGATCGAGAATAGGATATGTCACTCCAAGTATCAGATAGGTATCTCTGGGCCCTCTTGGTAATACACATCATAATAAGCCTTGCAAGAAAATGACTAATGAGTTAGTCACGAGATGGTGTATTACGGAACGTGTAAAGAGACTTTCCGGTAACGAGATTGAACTAGGTATGAAGATACCGATGATTGAATCTCGGGCAAGTAACATACCGATGACAAAGGGAATAACTATGTTGTCATTATGAGTTGACCGATAGAGATCTTCGTAGAATATGTGGGAAGCAATATGAGCATCCAGGTTTCGCTATTGGTTATTGACCAGAGAAGTGTCTCGGTCATGTCTACATAGTTCTCGAACCCGTAGGGTCCGCACGCTTAATGTTAGATGACGATTAGTATTATGAGTTAAGAGTTTTCAATGATCGAGGATTGTTTGGAGTCTCAGATGAGATCACGGACATGACGAGGAGTCTTGAAATGGTCGAGACATAAATAATGATATATTGGATGATGTTTTTCGGACACCGGAAGAGTTCCGGGAGGTACCGGGTAAATATCGAAGTGCCGGAAGGGTTATTGGAACCCCCCGGGGAACTAATGGGCCTATATGGCCCTTAGTGGAGAGACAGGAGGGCCGCAAGGGGTGGCTGCCCCCCCCATGGCAGTCCAAATTAGACTAGGGGAAGGGGGCGGCGCCCCCATTTCCCTCTCCCTCTCCCTCTCCTTCCTTCTTCCCCCCTTCCTCGAGAGGGAATCCTACTAGGACTAGGAGTCCTAGTAGGACTCCTCTCCTTGGTGTGCTCTAGGGGCTGGCCGGCCTCCTCTCCCTCCCTCCTTTATATACGTGGGCAGGGGGCACCCTAGAGGACACAAGTTATTTTCTTAGCCGTGCACGGTGCCCCCTCCACAGTTTACACTTCAGGTCATATTGTCGTAGTACTTAGGCGAAGCACTGCGCGATCTACTTCACCATCACCGTCAACACGCCATCGTGCTGCCGGAATTCTCCCTCGACCCTCTACTGGATCAAGAGCTCGAGGGAAGTCATCAAGCTGAACATGTGCAAAACTTGGAGGTGCCGTACGTTCGCTGCTTGATCGGTTGAATCGCGAAGATGTTCGACTACATCAACCGGTTTAATATAACACTTCCGCCTTCGGTCCAGGAGGGTACGTAGACAGACTCTTCCCGTCTCATTGCTATTTATCTCCTAGATAGATCTTACGTGAGCTTAGGATTTTTTTTGAAATTGCATGCTACGTTCCCCAACACTTTTTTCGTGACAACTTCAAGTATGCACGCAACTGTCAGAAAATGTGATGATTGCGTTTTTGGTGAATTTTCTTACTAAGTGCACTTCTTGTGTATAATGATAGAACTGTCTATGTCCATAAAATTGTACTGCATGCAACTAATTTTTATTCTTCATAAATGTATTAGATCGGATCAGGATTCATACAGATGCACGGATATTTATATTTCGATGGAGTTCTTTCTTATTTTTCTCTTTTTTTATAGGTGATGGTGATGCAGCTTTTGTGTGGGTGGAGGTTAGTGTGGATACGTGTATTGGACTGCTTTGCTTAACATACAGGGATGTATTCTTTATTTTAGCCCTATTGCAATTCAGTAGAAAGAGAACTGTATTTAAAAAGTAAGAATACTTCCTGCTTCGACGTGTTGAACTGCATGTTTGTATGTCGTGGACTGCATTTGTGCGTTGACTTGGGGTTTCCTGCATTTTATTTATGAGAGCGAACTATATTTTTTGGCAGTGGCCACACACATTATTTTTGTTGTGGTTGTTATTCATTTAAAAAAAAATCATTTTTCTTATTATTTTTGTACTTACTATTTTATAGTTAGTGGGTCGTGGTATTTTAACCATTCTGTCTTGTTGGGCCTGTGTTTGGGGAGTGAAAACGCATTCCGCCCAAGTTGGCCTGTCAGCACGGCTCGTTCCCGGTGCGCTAATGTTTAGTCCCACCTCGCCCGCCGAGAGCGTGCCTGGCCTATTTATAAGCGCTGACAAGGCTTCTGCGTCAAACTCCTTTGGTTACTTATTTGGGCGCTTACACACGGCGCTCGCTGCTCTATCGTGTCTGATCTGTGGGCCCATGCATGCCTGGCCCCATGTATCGTGTCTTAGAACGTACTCACCTACTATGGGCGTAGACTTACTATGAGACTGGCTGGGGCTTGGTCACACCTGGGTGGTCATTTTTTTAATATATTTTCCTCTTACGTATTTTTCTAATTAGGGCGTGCATTGCATTCGTCATGTTTGTGTACTGCATGTGCACACATTTCACACTGTATATGCACTTATGTGCACTGCATCCTGGTCGATTTTTTTAGAGTTTTTCCTCTTACGTGTTCTTTTTTTAATGTTTTGGTGTGCACTGACTTGTTAGTTCTGTGTGCACTGCATTCGTTAGATTCCTGTACTGTAGGTGCACATATTTTGCACTGCATGCATCCTATTTTCATGCCAATGTTGTGACTACTTGTACAAACGTTGCGGACTGCATTGCTTGCATTTAGGGACTGTATTGCGTGCACTACTTCTATGCGTTGCGCATTGCACGAAAGAGCATCTGTTGTGCTTCATTTTAAGCATGTACTACACTTTTCATGCACAGATATCACGACCGGTCCTTCAGTAAAATAATTACCGGAAGACCGACCTTTTATTAAACCAGCGAGGAAGATTATTTCTTGCTGGCAGACAATTCCTTGATACAGAATTCCAGTACACTGAATATTATACAAGGTTGAGCTGGGGTTGCTCAACAATTTTTATTACAAACGCGCCAATATAGTACATAAAGGCGGATATGACACAAGGCAGGGTGGCATACTACTAACTCGTAATAAAAGGGTGGTGGTTATGATACAATGGAGTGGGTGACGTGACTCCATTATATTACAGTTCATCGAGTGTCGGAGTGAGACCCGATGAATTTATTGGTGGTAGGCGGAAGCGGTTATATCACAGTGATCAATTCCAGGATCGCAAGGGACTGACTGGGACTCCACTAGACGTCGGACTCACTATCGAATTCTTCATCCATGAGATCGCCTTCGTCCACATCTGGCCAAATCAACAAGCCAGGTGAGTACTTTGAATGTACTCGCAAGACAGTTCGGACTTAAGATATAATAAATGCCAACATGATGCATATGATGTATTCTAGCAAAACTGCGATCGGAATAAAATATTAATGTGCTGTATGCAACGATAGAAGTCGGGCGGTAATCCTCCCAAAATCCATAAGATAAATAGAAGGAGACCAAACGAGTGTCTAAGTGACGCCTCGTGTGAAAATAATAAAAGGAAACAGGCCTCAGTCGGGCGTCTGAGCGACACCACATAAAGGGCTTATAGCAAGAAAATAAATAACAAGAATGCCTCAGTCGGACGTCTGAGCGACATCGCATAAAGGGATTATAAATAAAAAGAATGCCACAGTCGGACGTCTGAGCGACATCACATAAAGGGCTTATAAATAAAAAGAATGCCACAGTCGGACGTCTGAGCGACATCACATAAAGGGCTTATAAATAAAAAGAATGCCACAGTCGGACGTCTGAGCGACATCACATAAAGGGCTTATAAATAAAAAGAATGCCACAGTCGGACGTTTGAGCGACATCACATAAAGGGCTTATAAATAAAAAGAATGCCACAGTCGGACGTCTGAGCGACATCACATAAATGGCTTATAAATAAAAAGAATGCCACAGTCGGACGTCTGAGCGACATCACATAAAGGGCTTATAAATAACAATAGTATAACGATGAAATACTTCTGGAAGTAAATCAATACAGAGATAGTTGGTGAGTTCATCTACCAAATGAACTTGACGAAAACCCTACTCTTGTTACCATCAAGAATTTACTAGAGACGGTTACCGGGCTGACACGAAGATTAACCCTAGGCCATAAACATGGCTACTGGAAGAATTTAACTCTGCAGAGCTTGTACTATTTACTCATAGCCAACGGATTCTACTAGCCACGGGGACTAGTTCCGTCTACTGTGTTTTAGCAGAACCCAACTAACCAGTACACACCCGTTTCACATTCTGCTGTCCGGAATCACCCATGACAACATTCACGAAAAACTTTAATACGGGGAGGCTACAACCTCGAATAGCATGGGATCAAATTTATATATGCCCGCTCTAAGGGGTGCCCCCCTCTCGGTCCCAACCGGAAACACCCATGCCCCCTGACCGGATGACGGGCTTTAATCCAGGGCCATGGAACCCTCATCCCGCCCCTCTACTTGGTGTGTACTCGGGAAGTGGTTTACAACTGACTAGACCGTAATCTCAATAGACGGCCTATGATAGTACCAAAAAGGAGATGAACGGAATCACGACATGATCTCCGTTGATACTGAGTTAACCAACTACTGGCATGCTCCAACAATACCAGCATTCCACCCATCATGTCACCACATGATCGAGGTGGTTCAAACATTATCATTCGAGGCTCACCCGAAGCTTGCTTGCATGAAATATAACCATACACATATGCTTATATGACCATGCTTATGAATATAACTACTCGAGCAAACATGCAACACACTCATCATATCAAAGGTTCAAACATGCTTGCCTGGTTCTGAGAAGTCGGAGTCTAACTCGGTGTGGTTCGCGGCTCCGTCACGTCCTTCCGTATCCACGTATTCAAACAAATGGATACTAACATAAATACCGCGCGTGCAAATAAAGTTGCTCCAAATTTTTTCAGATAAATATGAAAAAAAACTAGACAGAAAACTAAAGAGGACAGAAAAAGAATCAACTCAAAATCATCTTTAGTTAAAAAGATATTAGAGTTTCTGTCTAGGGACTCATCTGTAATGAAACAGAAAAGTTCCAGGGGCTAGAACAGAAAATAGCAAAGCGAACCGGTACGCAGTACGTCAACTGAAGGAGAAAACGTACTTGGCCCGAAGGCGCTTACAGAAAAACGGTTTTGGGGAGAGGTGTGAGGCTGACAAAGGGCCCCGCTCGTCGGGTTTGAACTCCGAGACAGAGTCGCGCCGGCGCCAGGTGCTGCGGTGGTCGCCGGCGCCGATCCACCGCGAGCTAGGGGGAGGCAAGGATACGTACGGCTTCTCGGTGATCTTCCGCGTCGATTGGTGGTGGAGTTGAGCGTCGGCGAGCCCCACGTCGACGGCGACCCTGTCTCCGGCGGACGGTGGCTCGGGTGGTCGTGGGCCTCGTCGGAGAGGATCTCTGGGGTCAAATTGAAGTGGGGGTTAGGTTTAGGTGGGAGCCAGGGTGCTACGCTCGATTCCACGGCGGCGGAGGGGCTCTCACCGGAGAGGATGCTGCTGGAGTCCGAGGCGGAGGGAGTTGGCCGGAGTTGGAGAAGATGGGCCCCTCGAGGCTCTTCCAGAGGTTGGGCGTGGTCTAGGGAGGTGGTGGAGGTGTGCGGGCTCGAGAACAAGCTCGGGGGTGCCTTATATAGTCGGCCCGAGGCGGTTGCCGTGAACGGGATAAGTCCGGCGAGTGATTACGGCGATGCGGTGGCGTGACGGCGGGTTTAGGGGCTTGAGCATCGACTAGGAGGTGTAGTGGTTCCATTCCCGTGCCTAACTCAGCAGGGGAGAGACGATTACGGGCTGTCCCCGACGGAACGGCCGTGCGGCACGTCGGCGGCAGAAAACGCGCTCTGCGCGCGCCAGGCCACGGCGACGGTGCGGCAGGCGTGCGCTGGCAGCGGAGATGGCCACGTGGAGCGCTGGGGTGATTTGGACGGCGCCAAACGGCATTGAGCCGCGGGGTGACTTCTGTCAGCTGCCAGGGGCGGTGCTGTTGCCGTGGCAGTCGCCGGCGTGGTCGGGCTAGGGCGCTACCGACGCCCAGAAGGAGCCAAGCAACTGTGCGGCGCTCTGGATAAGAAGAAGGTGCAGTGCAGCATCGAGCCAAGGTGGGTACTGGTGAGATTGTCGAAACTGCCAGACGAAACTGATGAACTGTCGAACTGTGTGTCGACAGTTTCAGTTAACAGTTTCTGAACCTGACAGCACAGTGCATGCTATGTGTTCGATGAAATGATTTTGGCATGTGTGAAATGTTTCTGGGGCTGATATTTGGTGGAGTGGCCTCTTGATGCAACTAGAGGCCGCCTGATTTTTCACAGAATTTTTGGAAGAAGATAAATATGAATTTCACCAAATTTTGCAAATCTGGTCCAAACTTGCAGTAGGTGAAATTTGAAAATTTTGAACTGTGGACCAGTGAAACAAGATGGATCTAGGTTGTGGGTACTAAGGACTATCTAGGAAAGTTGGTTTGGAATCAAATAACTAGATGGATATGGTGGTTCCTTTGTAAATCACCAAGGTCCACTATAAAAGACCGAAATAGTTTTTGGAGTAAAATAAATAGAGTAAAAATCCCAATAAGGTCAAATCTTACTGGAATTGATGAGAGACTTGTCCTAAGGTGTGAAGAGGGTTTTGGAGAGAAATATTTCTGTTGGGGTCATGGCAAGATGAAGGTTGGAGGGGAGGATAAGTCCAAGGTCAAACTTGAGAGGCATAACTCAAGTAGGGGAGAATTCAAACAACCTCTTTGAAACTCTACTTGGGCTTGAGCTAACACAAGAGAAAATCTTCAAGGTTAAAAACCAAGCTTGAGAAGACACACAAACTTTGGCTAGAAGAGATTTTAGAAGGGTCTTAAGAGAAGATCAAACAACCCCCTTCCAAAAGGCCAAAAGTTTGGAAGAAAAAAAACTCAAAAATTTGGGGTGTTACAACACCTACCCCCTTAGGAAAAATCTCGTCCCGGAGATTTTAGCTAATCCACAAATAGGTGTGGGCCATGTTGCCTCATCGTCTATGTGATTACTCCACTAAACCTTGAGAAATTTAATAGTCTTCTGACGGGTTCTCCTTTCAGACTCCTCCAAAAAATTTACTAGGTGTTCCCGGTAGGTGAGATCTGTTTGCACGTCAAGACTCTCATGTGACACATGCTTCTCTGGATTGCTTACACACTTCCGTAGTTGTGAGACGTGGAACACGTCGTGGACGTCTGACAGTTCTTTGGGAAGGTCCAGCTGATAGGCTACTGTGCCTCTTCGTGCAATTATACGAATGGGTCCGATGAATCGGGGTGCTAGTTTCCCTTTGACTTTGAATCGTTGCAGTCCTCTCATAGGTGATACACGCAAGTACACGTCTTCACAGGGCTCAAAGCTTATTTCCCGATGCTTTTGATCGTAGTAGCTTTTCTGTCGGCTTTGGGCTGTTTTGAGTCGATCTCGTATTATTTTTACTCTCTCCTCGGCTTCCTTCAGCATATCTGGACCGAATATACGACTGTCCCCTGTTTCTGACCAGTTTAATGGAGTACGGCATCTTCGTCCATAAAAGGCTTCGAAAGGTGCCATCTGCAGGCTGGCTTGGTAACTGTTGTTGTATGCAAACTCGGCATATGGTAAGCTTGCCTCCCAACTGGTCCCATATGTGAGGACACATGCCCTTAGCATGTCTTCAAGTATTTGATTTACTCGTTCCGTTTGTCCTCCAGTCTGGGGGTGATAAGCTGTACTAAACGTTAGTTGCGTTCCGAGGGCTTGTTGCAACTGGTCCCAAAATTTGGAGACGAACTGAGTGCCTCTATCAGATATTATAGTCTTTGGAACCCCATGTAGGCATACTATACGAGCGAGGTAAAGCTTGGCGAGCTTTTGGGTGGTGTGGGTTGTCTTGACTGGTATGAAGTGTGCCACCTTGGTCAGTCTATCTGTGATGACCCATATGGCATCATTACCGTGCTGTGACCGTGGTAGTCCAACAATAAAATCCATCCCAATATATGTTGGGGAACGTAGCAGAATTCAAAAAAATTCTACGCTTTCACCAAGATCCAACTAAGGAGACATCTAGCAACGAGCAAATAAGAGTGCATCTACATACCGTTATGTAGATCACGTGCGGAAGCTTTCGAAGAGGAGTGGATGAAGTAGTCGTACTCTTCGCGTTCTTCGTCACCGATGATCTAGCGCCGAACGGACGGCACCTCCGCGTTCAACACACGTCCGGTACAACAACGTCACCTCCTTCTTGATCCAGCAAGGGGGGAGGAGAGGTCGTCGGAGATCCAGCAGCACGACGGCGTGGTGGTGGATGTAGTGGAGATTCCTGCAGGGCTTCGCCGGCACCCTGCGGAGGGAGTATGGAGGTGTGACGGGAGGGGGAGAGACGCCAGGAGCAAGGGTGCGGCTGCCCTCTCCCCCCCCCACATATATATAGGGGGCCAGGGGGGTGCGCCGGCCCTGCAGATGGGATCTGCAGGGTGGGGCGGCGGCCAGGGGGGAATCCTTGCCCCCCAAGGCAAGGTGGCGCCCCCTCCCCCTAGGGTTTCAACCCTAGGCGCATGGGGAGGAGGGCCCATGTGTTGCGCCAGCCCATTAGGGCTGGCCACCCCCCCTTGCGGCCTAGGGGCCCCACCGGGATGGGTGGCCCCACCCGGTGGACCCCGGGGCCCCTCCGGTGGTCCCGGGACACTCCCGGTGACCCCCGGAGATCACCCGATGGCCGAAACTGGACTTCCTATATATCATTCTTTACCTCCGGACCATTCCGAAACTCCTCGTGACGTTCGGGATCTCATCCGGGACTCCGAACAACTTTCGGGTTTCCACGTGCATGTATCTCTACGACCCTAGCGTTACCGAACCTTAAGTGTGTAGACCCTACGGGTTCGGGAGACACGTAGACATGACCGAGACGACTCTTCGGTCAATAACCAACAGCGGGATCTGGATACCCATGTTGGTTCCCACGTGTTCCTCTATGATCTTCATCGGATGAACTACCGTGTGAAAGATTTACTCAATCCTGTAGTTATTCCCTTTGTCCATCGGTACGGTACTTGCCCGAGATTCGATCGTCGGTATTCCCGATACCTTGTTCAATCTCGTCATGGCAAGTCTCTTTACTCGATCCGTAATCCATCATCCCGTGACTAACTCCTTAGTCACCTTGAGCTCATTATGATGATGTATTACCGAGTGGGCCCAGAGGTACCTCTCCGTCGTACGGAGTGACAATATCCCAATCTCGGTTCGTACCAACCCAACAGACACTTTCGGTGATACCCGATGCGTACCTTTATAGCCACCCAGTTACATTGTGACGTTTGGCACACCCAAAGTATTCCTACGACATCCGAGAGTTGTACAACCTCATGGTCTAAGGAATAAATACTTGACACCGAAAAGCTTATGCATTACGAACTAAACGATCTCGTGCTATGCTCAGGATTGGGTCTTGTCCATCACATCATTCTCCTAATGATGTGATCCCGTTATCACTGACATCCCATGTCCATGATCAGGAAACTGTGACCATCAGTTGATCAACGAGCTGGCAACTGGAGGATTGCCATGGACTCAATTGTGGTCTATATACTCACACATGTATCGCTGTTTCTGTACAATACAATTCAAGCATGAATAACAGACGATTATCATGAATAAGGAAATATAATAATACTTTTATTATTGCCTCTAGGGCATATTTCCAACAGTCTCCCACTTGCACTAGAGTCAATAATCTAGTTACATTGTGATGAATCGAACACCCATAGAGTTGTGGTGTTGATCATGTTTTGCCCGTGGAAGGGGTTTAGTCAACGGGTCTGCAACATTCATATCCGTATGTACTTTACAAATATCTATGTCTCCATCTTGAGCATAATTCCGGATGGAGTTGAAACGGCGCTTGATGTGCTTGGTCTTCTTGTGAAACCTGGGCTCTTTGGTAATGGCAATAGCACCAGTGTTGTCACAGAAGAGAGTCATCGGACTTGACGCGCTTGGAATGACTCCAAGGTCGGTGATGAACTCCTTCATCCAGACTCCTTCCTGCGCTGCTTCGGAAGCAGCTATGTACTCCGCTTCACATGTAGATGCCGCCACGACGCTTTTCTTGCAACTGCACCAGCTGACTGCTCCTCCATTCAAAATATACACGTATCCGGTTTGTGACTTAGAGTCATCGAGATCTGTGTCGAAGCTACCATCGACGTAACCCTTTACGACGAGCTCTTCGTCACCTCCATAAACGAGAAACATATCCTTAGTCCTTTTCAGGTACTTTAGGATGTTCTTGACCGCTGTCCAGTGTTCCATACCGGGATCACTTTGGTACCTCCCTACCAAACTTATGGCAAGGTTCACATCAGGTCTGGTACACAGCATGGCATACATGATAGAACCTATGGCCGAGGCATAGGGAATGACACTCATCTTTTCTCTATCTTCTGTCATGGTCGGCGACTGAGCCTTGCTCAATCTCATACCTTGCAAAACAGGCAAGAACCCCTTCTTGGACTGATCCATATTGAACTTTTTCAATATCTTGTCAAGGTATGTGCTTTGTGAAAGACCAATGAGGCGTCTTGATCTATCTCTATAGATTTTGATGCCTAATATGTAAGCAGCTTCTCCAAGGTCCTTCATTGAAAAACTCTTATTCAAGTAGGCCTTTACATTTTCCAAGAATTCTATATCATTTCCCATCAGCAATATGTCATCCACATATAATATGAGAAATGCCACAGAGCTCCCACTCACTTTCTTGTAAATACAGGCTTCTCCATAAGTCTGTATAAAGCCAAACGCTTTGATCACATCATTAAAGCGAATATTCCAACTCCGAGATGCTTGCACCAGCCCGTAAATCGAGCGCTGGAGCTTGCATACCTTGTTAGCGTTCTCTGGATCGACAAAACCTTCCGGCTGCATCATATACAACTCTTCCTTGAGGAAGCCATTAAGGAATGCTGTTTTGACGTCCATTTGCCATATCTCATAATCATAGAATGCGGCAATAGCTAACATGATTCTAACTTACTTCAGCATCGCTACGGGACAGAAAGTCTCGCCGTAGTCAATCCCTTGAACTTGTCGATAACCCTTAGCGACAAGCCGAGCCTTATAGATGGTCACATTACCATCCGCGTCTGTCTTCTTCTTAAATATCCATTTGTTTTCTATGGCGTGCCTGTCATCAGGCAAGTCCACCAAAGTCCATACTTTGTTTTCATACATGGATTCTATCTCGGATTTCATGGCTCCAAGCCATTTATTGGAATCCGGGCCCGCCATTGCTTCTTCATAGTTCGAAGGTTCACCGTTGTCTAACAACATAATTTCCATAATAGGGTTGCCGTACCACTCTGGTGCGGAACGTGCCTTTGTGGACCTTCGAAGTTCAGTAGTAACTTGATCTGTTTCTTCATGATCATCATCATTAACTTCCTCCCTTGTCGGTGCAGGCACCTCGGGAACAATTTCCTGCGATGCGCTACTTTCCGGTCCAGGAGGGGTGACTGTCACCTCATCAAGTTCTACTTTCCTCCCACTCACTTCTTTCGAGAGAAACTCTTTCTCTAGAAAGGATCCATTCTTGGCAACAAAGACTTTGCCTTCAGATCTGTGGTAGAAGGTGTACCCAATCGTTTCCTTTGGGTATCCTATGAAGACACATTTTTCCGATTTGGGTTCGAGCTTTTCAGGTTGAAGTTTCTTGACATAAGCATCGCAACCCCAAACTTTTAGAAACGACAGCTTCGGTTTCTTGCCAAACCAAAGTTCATACGGAGTCGTCTCAACGGATTTCGACGGAGCCCTATTTAAAGTGAATGCGGCAGTCTCTAAAGCATAACCCCAAAAAGATAGCGGTAAATCGGTGAGGGACATCATAGATCGCACCATGTCCAACAGAGTACGATTTCGACGTTCGGACACACCGTTACGTTGAGGTGTTCCGGGCGGTGTCAGTTGTGAAACAATTCCACATTTCCTTAGGTGCGTGCCAAATTCATGACTTAAATATTCACCCCCACGATCTGATCGTAAGAACTTTATTTTTCTGTCACGTTGATTCTCAACCTCATTCTGAAATTCCTTGAACCTTTCAAAGGTCTCAGACTTATGTTTCATCAAATAGATATACCCATATCTACTCAAGTCATCTGTGAGGGTGAGAACATAACGATAGCCTCCGCGAGCCTCAACACTCATTGGACCGCACACATCGGTATGTATGATTTCCAATAAGTTGGTTGCTCGCTCCATTGTTCCGGAGAACGGAGTCTTGGTCATCTTACCCAAAAGGCATGGTTCGCACGTGTCAAATGATTCATAATCAAGAGACTCTAGAAGTCCATCTGAATGGAGCTTCTTCATACGTTTGACACCAATATGACCAAGGCGGCAATGCCACAAGTATGTGGGACTATCATTATCAACTTTACATCTATTGGCATCTACACTATGAATATGTGTATCATCACGTTCGAGATTCATCAAAAATAAACCATTGACCAGCGGGGCATGACCATAAAACATATCTCTCAAATAAATAGAACAACCATTATTCTCCGATTTGAAAGAGTAGCCATCTCGCATAAGACGAGATCCAGACACAATGTTCATGCTCAAAGCTGGTACTAAATAACAATTATTAAGGTTTAAAACTAATCCCGAGGGTAGATGTAGAGGCAGCGTGCCGACGGCGATCACATCGACCTTGGAACCATTCCCGACGCGCATCGTCACCTCATCCTTCGCCAGTCTCCACTTATTCCGCAGCTCCTGTTTTGAGTTACAAATGTGAGCAACCGCACCGGTATCAAATACCCAGGAGCTACTACGAGCGCTGGTAAGGTACACATCAATAACAAGTATATCAAATATACCTTTGACGTTGCCGGCCTTCTTGTCTGCTAAATATTTGGGGCAGTTCCGCTTCCAGTGCCCCGTTCCCTTGCAATGGAAACACTCAGTTTCAGGCTTGGGTCCATTCTTTGGCTTCTTCCCGGCAACTGGCTTACCGGGCGCGGCAACTCCTTTGCCGTCCTTCTTGGAGTTCTTCTTACCCTTGCCTTTCTTGAACTTGGTGGTTTTATTGACCATCAACACTTGATGTTCTTTCTTGATATCCACCTCCGCTGATTTCAGCATTGAATACACCTCGGGAATGGACCTCCCCATCCCCTGCATATTGAAGTTTAACACGAAGCTCTTGAAGCTAGGTGGGAGCGACTGGAGGATTCTGTCAACGACCGCTTCATCTGGGAGATTCATTCCCAGCTGAGACAAGCGGTTGTGCAATCCAGAAATCTTGAGGATGTGCTCACTGACAGAACTGTTTTCCTCCATCTTACAGTTGTAGAATGCGTCAGAGACGTCATATCTCTCGACTCGGGCATGAGCTTGGAAAACCATTTTCAGCTCTTGGAACATCTCATATGCCCCGTGGTGCTCAAAACGCTTTTGGAGCCCCGATTCTAAACTGTAAAGCATGCCGCACTGAACCAGGGAGTAATCATCACAACGCGACTGCCAGGCGTTCATAACGTCTTGGGTCGCCGGGAGAACGGGTGCATCACCTAGCGGTGCTTCAAGGACATATGATCTCTTGGCAGCTATGAGGATAATCCTCAGGTTACGGACCCAATCCGTATAGTTGCTACCATCGTCTTTCAGCTTGGTTTTCTCTAGGAACGCGTTGAAGTTGAGGGAAACTTGAGCATGGGCCATTTGATCTACAAGAGATATTGTAAAGAATTTAGACTAAGTTCATGATAATTAAGTTCATCTTAATCAAATTTTAATGAACTCCCACTCAGAATGACATCTCTCTAGTCATCTAAGTGATACACGATCCGAATCAACTAGCCCGTGTCCGATCATCACGTGAGACGGACTTCTCATCAACGGTGAACATCTTCATGTTGATCGTATCTTCTATACGACTCGTGTTCGACCTTTCGGTCTTCCGTGTTCCGAGGCCATGTCTGTACATGCTATGCTCGTCAAGTAAACCCTAAGTGTATTGCTTGTGTAAATCTGGCTTACACCCGTTGTATGCGAACGTTAGAACCTATCACACCCGATCATCACGTGGTGCTTCGGAACAACGATCCTTAGCAACGGTGCACAGTTAGGGGGAACACAATTCTTGAAATTTTCGTGAGAGATCATCTTATTTACTACCGTCGTTCTAAGTAAACAAGATGCATAAACATGATAAACATCACATGCAATCAATTAAAGTGACATGATATGGCCAATATCATCTTACTCCTTCGATCTCCATCTTCGGGGCACCATGATCATCTTGTCACCGGCTCGACACCATGATCTCCATCATCATGATCTTCATCATCGTGTCTCGAAGAAGTCGTCATGCCAACTATTACTTCTACTACTATGGCTAACGTTTAGCAATAAAGTAAAGTAATTACATGGCGTTTATTCAGTGACACGCAGGTCATACAATAATTAAGACAACTCCTATGGCTCCTGCCGGTTGTCAAGTTCATCGACATGCAAGTCGTGATTCCCTATTACAAGAACATGATCAATCTCATACATCACATATATCATTCATCACATCTTCTTTTGGCCATACCACGTCACATAGCACATGCTGTAAAAACAAGTTAGACGTCCTCTAATTGTTGTTGCAAGTTTTACGTGGCTTCTATAGGTTTTCTAGCAAGAACGTTTCTTACCTACGCCAAAACCACAACGTGATTTGTCAATTTCTATCTACCCTTCATAAGGACCCTGTTCATCGAATCCGATCCGACTAAAGTAGGAGAGACAGACACCCGCCAGCCACCTTATGCATCTAGTGCATGTCTGTCAGTGGAACCAGTCTCACGTAAGCGTACGTGTAAAGTCGGTCCGGGCCGCTTCATCCCACAATACCGCTGAATCAAGATTGACTAGTAACGGCAAGAAAGTTCAACAAACTCAAATGCCCACAACTGTTTTGTGTTCTACTCGTGCAAGATGCTACGCATAAGACCTAGCTCAGATGCCACTGTTGGGGAACGTAGCAGAATTCAAAAAAATTCTACGCTTTCACCAAGATCCAACTAAGGAGACATCTAGCAACGAGCAAATAAGAGTGCATCTACATACCGTTATGTAGATCGCGTGCGGAAGCCTTCGAAGAAGCGTGGATGAAGTAGTCGTACTCTTCGCGTTCTTCGTCACCGATGATCTAGCGCCGATCGGACGGCACCTCCGCGTTCAACACACGTCCGGTACAGCAACGTCACCTCCTTCTTGATCCATCAAGGGGGGAGGAGAGGTCGTCGGAGATCCAGCAGCACGACGGCGTGGTGGTGGATGCAGTGGAGATTCCTGCAGGGCTTCGCCGGCGCCCTGCGGAGGGAGTATGGAGGTGTGACGGGAGGGGGAGAGGCGCCAGGAGCAAGGGTGCGGCTGCCCTCTCCCCCCCCACATATATATAGGGGGCCAGGGGGGTGCGTCGGCCCTGCAGATGGGATCTGCAGGGTGGGGCGGCGGCCAGGGGGGAATCCTTGCCCCCCAAGGCAAGGTGGCGCCCCCTCCCCCTAGGGTTTCAACCCTAGGCGCATGGGGAGGAGGGCCCATGTGGTGCGCCAGCCCATTAGGGCTGGCCACCGCCCCCCCCCCCTTGCGGCCTAGGGGCCTCACCGGGATGGGTGGCCCCACCCGGTGGACCCTCGGGGCCCCTCCGGTGGTCCCGGGACACTCCCGATGACCCCCGGAGATCACCCGATGGCCGAAACTGGACTTCCTATATATCATTCTTTACCTCCGGACCATTCCGGAACTCCTCGTGACGTCCGGGATCTCATCCAGGACTCCGAACAACTTTCGGGTTTCCACGTGCATGTATCTCTACGACCCTAGCGTTACCGAACCTTAAGTGTGTAGACCCTACGGGTTCGGGAGACACGTAGACATGACCGAGACGACTTTCCGGTCAATAACCAACAGCGGGATCTGGATACCCATGTTGGTTCCCACGTGTTCCTTGATGATCTTCATCGGATGAACCACCGTGTCAAGGATTCACTCAATCACGTAGTTATTCCCTTTGTCCATCGGTACGGTACTTGCCCGAGATTCGATCGTCGGTATTCCCGATACCTTGTTCAATCTCGTCATGGCATGTCTCTTTACTCGATCCGTAATCCATCATCCCGTGACTAACTCCTTAGTCACCTTGAGCTCATTATGGTGATGTATTACCGAGTGGGCCCAGAGGTACCTCTCCGTCATACGGAGTGACAATATCCCAGTCTCGGTTCGTACCAACCCAACAGACACTTTCGGTGATACCCGATGCATACCTTTATAGCCACCCAGTTACGTTGTGACGTTTGGCACACCCAAAGTATTCCTACGGTATCCGAGAGTTGTACAACCTCATGGTCTAAGGAATAAATACTTGACACCGAAAAGCTTATGCATTACGAACTAAACGATCTCGTGCTATGCTCAGGATTGGGTCTTGTCCATCACATCATTCTCCTAATGATGTGATCCCGTTATCACTGACATCCCATGTCCATGATCAGGAAACCGTGGCCATCAGTTGATCAACGAGCTGGCAACTGGAGGATTGCCATGGACTCAATTGTGGTCTATATACTCACACATGTATCGCTGTTTCCGTACAATACAATTGAAGCATGAATAACAGACGATTATCATGAACAAGGAAATATAATAATACTTTTATTATTGCCTCTAGGGCATATTTCCAACAATATCGTCCCATTTCCATTCTGGTATCTTGTTTGGCTGTAATAGCCCTGCGGGTTTTTGGTGCTCGGCTTTAATGCGTTGACATGAATCGCAGCATGCAATAAATGTGGCTATATCCCTCTTCATGCCGTGCCACCAAAATCTTTCCTGAATGTCCTTGTACATTTTCGTCCCTCCAGGGTGGATTGAGTATCGAGCGGTGTGGCTTTCTGCTAGAATTTGCTGTTTAAGGTCGTTGTTGTTTGGTACGCAAAGTCTGTCTCCGAACCATAATATTCCTGCACTGTCTATGGTGAATTCTGAGGCCTTGCCCTGACTTACTTTTCTTTTTATCCCTTCGATGTTGGGGTGTCCATGATGAGCCTTCTTTATTTGTTCTATTACCGTAGGTTGTATTTCCAGCTTTGACACTTCGCCTTCTGTGACCATCATTAGGTTGAGTCTGGCGAATTCTTGCTGAAATTCGGGTCTCAGGCTCTGTAGGCTGCCGCTGTTCGGGCTGGGGTTACGGCTGAGAGCATCTGCTACCACGTTTGCTTTTCCTGGGTGATAGTGAATACCGACGTCATAATCTTTTACCAGTTCCAGCCAGCGTCGTTGTCGTAAATTGAGCTCTGGCTGCGTGAAAATATATCTGAGGCTCTTATGGTCCGTATATACTTCACAGCGATTCCCAAGCAAAAAGTGCCTCCACTCCTTGAGTGCATGAATGACTGCTGCCAACTCCAAATCGTGAGTAGGATAATTTTCTTCATGTTTTCGCAGTTGTCGGGAAGCGTAGGCGACTACTTTGCCTTCTTGCATTAGTACGCATCCGAGGCCTTTTCGGGACGCATCGCAATATACTTCAAAACTCTTGTGTATGTCTGGTACAATCAATACTGGAGCTGTTGTTAACTTCTTCTTGAGTTCTTGAAAGCTTTTCTCACATGCTTCGGTCCATACGAACTTCTTATCCTTCTTGAGTCACTTTGTCAATGGTTTGGCTATGGTGGAAAATCCTTCAATAAACCTTCTGTAATATCCGGCCATACCGAGGAAACTTCGTATATCCGTTACACTGGCTGGTGACTTCCAGCCAAGTACAGCCTTGACTTTATCTGGGTCCACAACAACTCCTTCTTGTGTTAATACGTGTCCTAGGAAACCCACTTGCCTCAACCAAAATTCACATTTGCTGAATTTGGCGTAAAGTTGGCGTTTCCTTAATTCTCCCAGTACAATGCGGAGGTGTTCAGCATGTTCTTCCGGTGTCTTTGAATATACCAAGATATCATCAATAAATACCACCACAAATTTGTCCATGAATTTCATAAATACTTTGTTCATGAGGTGGACGAAATATGCGGGGGCGTTGGTCAGTCCAAACGGCATTACTGTAAATTCATAAAGTCCGCATCTGGAGGTGAATGTTGTTTTCGGGATATCTTCCGTTCGTACTTTCAATTGATGATAACCTGACCTTAAGTCAACTTTTGAGAAAACCTTGGCTTGCGCGAGCTGGTCAAATAAATCATTTATCCGTGGCATCGTATATTTGTTCTTGATTGTGAACATGTTGAGCGCTCGGTAGTCTATACACAATCTCATGGTTCCATCCTTCTTTTTGGCAAATAATACCGGCGAACCCTCAAGGTGAGGTGCTGGCCCGTATAAATCCTTTGTCTAGCAGTTCCTTTATTTGCTTCTTTAGTTCAACCAACTCAGATGGTGCCATTCTGTACGGTTTCTTGTATATGGTGGTGGTTCCAGGTGCTAGCTCAATAATGAATTCTATTTCTCTGTCTGGTGGCATGCCTGGTAGTTCTTCGGGAAATACGTTCGAAAATTCACATACAACTGGCACTTTGCTTAACTCAGAAGTATCGACCTTGTTTAATTTTGGTTGCCGCGATACTGGCCTTTCTTGAGCTGCGACTCTTATTGTCTTTCCGTGATGATGAGTAAGAATCACTGTCCTGTTGAAGCAATCGATAAATCCTTTATTGGTGGTTAGCCAATCCATACCCAGGATAACATCCAGTCCCTTGCTTTCCAACACGATGAGGTTTGCGTGAAATTTTAATCCTTCAATTTCAATGGTCAAACCTTGGCAGTAATTCTGAGTGATCTGCTAACTTACAGGGGACTTGATGGTCATTGATTTTCCCAATGGAAGCATTGAAAAACCATGTTGCAAAGCAAAACTCTTCGAAATGAATGAATGAGAAGCTCCAGAATCAAACAAAACCGTGGCAGGTATTGTGTCGACAGGGAACGTACCGAGTACGATATCTGGGGCATCCTGTGCTTGCTCCTTGGTCACATGGTTTAGGTGGCCTTTCTTGTGATTGTTATTGGGGTTGAAGTTGTTACGCTTGGGCGCGGAATTGTTTCCGTTGCTGTTTGGCTTCGGTGCTGAGTTTCTTGGCTTTGGGCACTGTTTAGCATAGTGTCCCTCTTCTCCACATGCGTAGCAGGTGACACCCGGGCGATAGGTGAAATCCTTGTCTCTTGCATGAAAATTCTTGTGTGGACGTGTGTCATTTGTTGTGGGTTTGCTCGCCCCATTTCTCTGTAAATTTACCTTATTCTTGTTGTTGCGAGGGTGGTTGGTCTGATCCCTTTTTCTCTTGCGAATGTCTTCTAGACTGCGACGTTCATTCTCCAACGTGATGGCTTTGTCCACTAGTGTCTTGAAATCTGGAAAAGTGTGTACGACTAACTGGCATTTTAGTGCTGGAGCCAGCCCGTCCAGGAATTTCTCCATCTTCTTATTTTCAGTCATTCGCTCTTCGTTGGCATAACGTGACAATTGCGTAAAATGACTGTTGTACTCCGGTACTGTCATGCCTCTTTGCTTGAGGTCATCAAATTCTCTTTTCTTGATCTTCATAATGCTCTTAGGGATGTGTGCCCCACGGAAGCCTTCCTTGAAATCTTCCCAGGTGATATTATTTATGTCGGGATGCATAAGCAGAAAATTTTCCCACCATGACGCAGCTGCTCCAGTAAGGTAATGTGGTGCGTATAGCACCTTTTCACGGTCTGAGCATTGTGCCACAATTAATTTCCTTTCAATATCTCGAAGCCAATCGTCGGCCTCCAGAGGTTTGTCTATGTGCGAAAACGTCGTTGGACGTGTCTTCTGAAATTCTGATAATTTTGAGTGTTGCTGGTATGGCTCACGGTGATTTCCCATGTTTATGACATGGTTCATCATTTCTTGGTGATGTTGCTGACTTTGCTCGTAAAGACGGCATACTTGAGAAAATGTTGTCTCACTGCCCTGCTGACTTGACTGCCCCTGTGTGAAATTGTTGCCTGTCTGGGTGCCATAATTTTCTTCCGGCGGACTTGGCATAGAACATGTCCAGGGATGAGTCATTTCTTACTCTGGGGTAATAAAGCAGGAATCCTGAGAAGAACCGAGCATCAAAATAAACCAAGATTTTGCAAAAGCGACAAAACACGAGCTCAAAAGAGATTTTTGAAATAAACTGCTTGATTGCTCACGGAGAAGGACCGCTAGTACATATTTTACACGCGGGCTCTAATTATAGATACGTCACTCAGGGTGTGCGTACACATCCTGACATGTTATTTTTGCTAGCGCACTCCTCCAAGATCCTACATGATGCGCAAACAGGCTACTCCCATCAACCTATTTTACATAACACACAAATATTACAAGCGAGCACAGCGGATCGCGGAATAACGCACTAGTCGGAGATGTTGAATATTTCCCTCGGCCTGCCGAGGGTAAGGCCCAGTGGTGCTGGAGACTCAACTTCCTCCTCACTAATAGGCTCCAGGCGCGGAGTATGGGTACGAGGTGTCGAAGCTGGTGCAGCAGGCGGTGCAGCTCTGACTGGGGTAGGAGCAATGACCTGGCCAAACTCCTCAGTGGTAGGCAGACGCCGAGCGGTGGCTAAGATGGAAGGTGCGTAGGATGCGGCGGACGAGACAAATGTCATTGGTGGCGCAGTATGGAGTAGCTCCCTCCTGTTGGTGGAGCCACTCTGGACCAATTCCATACGGGTAGCCACCAAGTCGTCCACAAGATTATCAAAGGCTGCCTCAAGTGACTTGAGGTACTCAACCATTGATTCAATGGCTTCATCACGTTCCCCATTTGCGCAAGCAAATGCATAGTGGCACGTGTAGGGCACGTGGCATGGGAGGTAACGGTAACGACAAGTCTTCATTGAAGGAAGAATGTCCCTGAGATGAGCGATCGCCTCACGGGCAGCCATTTGCATGGCATGCCTCTCCGTAGGCATGGCTCTGCCCACAAATCGGAGGTGGCGCGCTTCAGAACGGCCTCCCTTGAAGTGCACCACGGCCTGGTGCATAGACACGCTGTCGTTGAGCTTGTGACGGTAGAGTGTAAACTCTGGATGGGTGGATGGCCCAATCGCGACTTTGGTGATGGCGAAGAGGAGCTTGACAAACCCCTCAGGAATGTTGGCGAACACCTGTGCATCACAGTCGTTGCTGGCCATCTACAAAAGTAGACAAAAATTCTGAATAGTCAAGTCATAAATTTATGATGACCAGCAGAAAATTGCTACAGATGTAAAAATGCAGAATAGCAATTTTTCGCTAATAACTGATTAGCGAGCGCACCTAGTGGCTTCCTACAGTCAGCATGGCTCTGATACCAAGGTTGTCACGACCGGTCCTTCAGTAAAATAATTACCAGAAGACCGACCTTTTATTAAACCAGCGAGGAAGATTATTTCTTGCTGGCAGACAATTCCTTGATACAGAATTCCAATACATTGAATATTATACAAGGTTGAGCTGGGGTTGCTCAACAATTTTTATTACAAACGTGCCAATAGAGTACATAAAGGCGGATATGACACAAGGCAGGGTGGCATACTACTAACTCGTAATAAAAGGGTGGTTGTTATGATACAATGGAGTGGGTGACGTGACTCCATTATATTACAGTTCATCGAGTGTCGGAGTGAGACCCGATGAATTTATTGGTGGTAGGCGGAAGCGGTTATATCACAGTGATCAATTCCAGGATCGCAAGGGACTGACTGGGACTCCACTAGACGTCGGACTCGCTATCGAATTCTTCATCCATGAGATCGCCTTCGTCCACATCTGGCCAAATCAACAAGCCAGGTGAGTACTTTGAATGTACTCGCAAGACAGTTCGGACATAAGATATAATAAATGCCAACATGATGCATATGATGTATTCCAGCAAAAATGCGACCGGAATAAAATATTAATGTGTTGTATGCAATGATAGAAGTCGGGCGGTAATCCTCCCAAAATCCATAAGATAAATAGAAGGAGACCAAACGAGTGTCTAAGTGACGCCTCGCGTGAAAATAATAAAGGGAAACAGGCCTCAGTCGGGCGTCTGAGCGACACCACATAAAGGGCTTATAGCAAGAAAATAAATAACAAGAATGCCTCAATCGGACGTCTGAGCGACATCGCATAAAGGGCTTATAAATAAATAGAATGCCATAGTCAGATGTCTGAGCGACATCACATAAAGGGCTTATAAATAAAAAGAATGCCATAGTTGGACGTCTGAGCGACATCACATAAAGGGCTTATAAATAAAAAGAATGCCACAGTCGGACGTCTGAGCAACATCACATAAAGGTCTTATAAATAAAAAGAATGCCACAGTCGGACGTCTGAGCGACATCACATAAAGGGCTTATAAATAAAAAGAATGCCAAAGTCGGACATATGAGCAACATCACATAAAGGGCTTATAAATAACAATAGTATAACGATGAAATACTTCTGGAAGTAAATCAATACAGAGATAGTTGGTGAGTTCATCTACCAAATGAACTTGACGAAAACCCTACTCTTGTTACCATCAATAATTTACTAGAGACGGTTACTGGGCTGACACGAAAATTAACCCTAGGCCATAAACATGGCTACTGGAAGAATTTAACTCTGCAGAGCTTGTACTATTTACTCATAGCCAACGGATTCTACTAGCCACGGGGACTAGTTCCGTCTATTGTGTTTTAGCAGAACCCAACTAACCTGTACATACCCGTTTCACATCCTGCTGTCCGGAATCACCCGTGACAACATTCACGAAAAACTTTAAGACGGGGAGGCTACAACCTCGAATAGCATGGGATAAAATTTATATATGCGCGCTCTAAGGGGTGCCCCCCTCTCGGTCCCAACCGGAAACACCCATGCCCCCTGACCGGATGACGGGCTTTAATCCAGGGCCATGGAACTCTCATCCCGGCCCCTCTACTTGGTGTGTACTGGGGAAGTGGTTTACAACTGACTAGACCGTAATCTCAACAGACGGCCTATGATAGTACCAAAAAGGAGATGAACGGAATCACGACATGATCTCCGTTGATACTGAGTTAACCAACTACTGGCATGCTCTAACAATACCAGCATTCCACCCATCATGTCACCACATGATCGAGGTGGTTCAAACATTATCATTCGGGGCTCACCCGAAGCTTGCTTGCATGAAATATAACCATACACATATGCTTATATGACCATGCTTATGAATAGAACTACTCGAGCAAACATGCTACACACTCATCATATCAAAGGTTCAAACATGCTTGCCTGGTTCTGAGAAGTCGGAGTCTAACTCGGTGTGGTTCGCAGCTCCGTCACGTCCTTCGGTATCTATGTATTCAAACAAATGGATACTAACATAAATACCGCGCGTGCAAATAAAGTTGCTCCAAAATTTTCACATAAATATGACAAAAAACTAGACAGAAAACTAAAGAGGACAGAAAAAGAATCAACTCAAAATCATCCTTAGTTAAAAAGATATTAGAGTTTCTGTCTAGGGACTCATCTGTAATGAAACAGAAAAGTTCCATGGGCTAGAACAGAAAACAGCAAAGCGAACCGATACGCAGTACGTCAACTGAAGGAGAAAACGTACTTTGCCCGAAGGCGCTTACAGAAAAACGGTTCGGGGGAGAGGTGTGAGGCTGACAAAGGGCCCCGCTCGTCGGGTTTGAACTCTGAGACAGAGTTGCGCCGGCGCCAGATGCTGCGGTGGTCGCCGGCGCTGATCCACGGCGAGCTAGGGGGAGGGAAGGGTACGTACGACTTCTCGGTGATCTTCCGCGTCGATTGGTGGTGGAGTTGAGCATCGGCGAGCCCCACGTCGACGGCGACCCTGTCTCCGGCGGACGGAGGCTTGGGTGGTCGTGGGCCTCATCGGAGAGGATCTCTGGGGTCAAATTGAAGTGGGGGTTAGGTTTAGGTGGGTGCCAGGGTGCTACGCTCGAGTCCACGGCGGAGGAGGGGCTCTCACCGGAGAGGATGCTGCTGGAGCCCGAGGCGGAGGGAGTTGGCCGGAGTTGGAGAAGAAGGGCCCCTCGAGGCTCTTCCAGAGGCTGGGCGTGGTCTAGGGAGGTAGTGGAGGTGTGCGGGCTCGAGAACGAGCTCGGGGGTGCCTTATATAGCCGGCCCGAGGCGGTTGCCGTGAACGGGATTAGTCCGGCGAGTGATTACGGCGATGTAGTGGCGTGACGGCAGGTTTAGGGGCTTGAGCATCGACTAGGAGGTGTAGTGGTTCCATTCCCATTCCTAACTCAGCACGGGAGAGACGATTACGGGTTGTCCCCGACGGAACGGCCGTGCGGCACGTCGGCGGCAGAAAACGCGCTCTGCGCGCCAGGGCACGGCGACGGTGCGGCAGGCGTGCGCTGGCAGTGGAGATGGCCACGCGGAGCGCTGGGGTGATTTGGGTGGCGCCAAACGGCGTTGAGCCGTGGGGTGACTTCTATCAACCGCCACGGGCGGTGCTGTTGCCGTGGCAGTCGCCGGCGTGGTCGGGCCAGGGCTCCACCGACACCCAGATGGAGCCAAGCAACCGTGCGGCACTCTGGATAAGAAGAAGGTGCAGTGCAGCATCGAGCCAAGGTGGGTACTGGTGAGATTGTCGAAACTGCCTGACGAAACTGACGAACTATCGAACTGTCTGTCGACAGTTTCAGTTAACAGTTTCTGAACCTGACAGCACAGTGCATGCTATGTGTTCGATGAAATGATTTTGGCATGTGTGAAATGTTTCTGGGGCTGATATTTGGTGGAGTGGCCTCTTGATGCAACTAGAGGCTGCCTGATTTTTCACAGAATTTTTGGAAGAAGATAAATATGAATTTCACCAAATTTTGCAAATCTGGTCCAAACTTGCAGTAGGTGAAATATGAAAATTTTGAACTGTGGGCAAGTGAAACAAGATGGATCTAGGTTGTGGGTACTAAGGACTATCTAGGAAAGTTGGTTTGGAATCAAATAACTAGATGGATATGGTGGTTCCTTTGTAAATCACCAAGGTCCACTATAAAAGACAGAAATAGTTTTTGGAGTAAAATAAATAGAGGAAAAATCCCAATAAGGTCAAATCTTACTGGAATTGATGAGTGACTTGTCCTAAGGTGTGAAGAGGGTTTTGGAGAGAAATATTTCTGTTGGGGTCATGGCAAGATGAAGGTTGGAGGGGAGGATAAGTCCAAGGTCAAACTTGAGAGGCAGAACTCAAGTAGGGGAGAATTCAAACAACCTCTTTGAAACTCTACTTGGGCTTGAGCTAACACAAGAGAAAATCTTCAAGGTTAAAAATCAAGCTTGAGAAGACACACAAACTTTGGCCAGAAGAGATTTTAGAAGGGTCTTAAGAGAAGATCAAACAACCCCCTTCCAAAAGGCCAAAAGTTTGGAAGAAAAATAAAACTCAAAAATTTGGGGTGTTGCAACGGACATTTTGAATTGCGTAATATTACTTTCTTGAACTGCATTCACTTTTGTTTTAGAATGGTCCGCGTATTATAATTTTTTTTGAAATATAAATATTTAATGAGCTGTGGTTAGTGGGTCAAAAGAGCTGCAGTCAAAGTACACCTTTTCTTTTGGTCCTTTTTCTTTGGTAACATAAGCCTTTATTGATTGTCCTTCATTCTTGGTGACATAAGTTTCGTTAAATATCATTTTAATTTTCCCTTTTATTTTCTGTGTGTCTAGACCTTTTGCATTCATCTTCTATAAATGTAGGCCAACTTATAACCTTCCTTTGCATTCTATTTCTTGTTTAGCCGCAACTTCTCTCCTTCCTCCAGCATCTCTTTATCACTTTTCATTTTCTAAGTTTTTGTTGTGCTGGATCCAAGCCCCTGCGCGGATGTCTCCTTCTGTGGCCATGGTTGTGGTGTGCCGAGGCACTACGATTGCTCAGCTTGCTCGCAGGCCCGTCGTGCTCACTTGGGGGGGGGGGCAAGATCTTGTGCCGAGGTGGGCTAGCAGAACAGCTTGCATATGGCATAGTATTCACGGAAGGATTGGATATGGGCCACATAAACATTTCTGCATTCTATTCCACCCTGCTTCACCGCGGCCTTGGTCGCACAAGTCCATTTGTCCATCAGCTTACTCCCACAGACGTGGAGACTCACTACAAGATGGTAATTTCGTTTGATCTGGTTTTTTCCTTGTGTCTTTTATTTTTTTTGTATAATTTCATACTAGTGTGAACTTCAAGTATTTTTGGTTTATTGAAGTGTACTGCACTGTGTACTTATACCTTTTTATTTTTATTTTTTTAGTTTGCATGGTTACAATATGTGAACTGCTTAAATACTAGATGAGCACTACTAGTTTTCACAATTTCCCTGTTCTATGGTGTGTACTACATGCAACTACTCTCAATAACTGCATGATAGTTAGAAGTGTACTGTATATTATCATGTTCCATATGTCCCGTACTGCATATTAGCGTGTGTTTTATCTGTACTGCTTGTTGGAGTGTTGTGCAATTCATCTAGCTCTCGTCTGTACTGTGTGTAGGTTTTTGCTGCTCCGTGCAGAGTATAAGAATTGTACTGCTTGTATCGTCCGCAAATAGTTTTCTTATTTTTTGCAGAAAATCCCCCAACAGGCTGTTAGGTATCTCCGGCTCAAGAAGAAGGGAATTCTCCAAGTTGTTCTTGGCAATGGATACCTGAAACTAGCTAAGTACCATGTAGGTGTTGATGGGCGGCTGTATCTGCAGAAAGGCTGGAAGGAATTTGTCATTGATAGTGGCCTGAAGTCGCAGCAAGTTATTGTCCTAAACTTCTTTGAACTCGAGGATCGTATGGTAAGAATCACGTTTGATGTGATTGGTTAAGGTTATGTGGTTGATTGTAATAAGTACTTTTATGTATCGAACGCTTCATCTTTGGCGTGATTGTAATAAGTACTATTTGTGATTTGAACTGCTTGGATTATAATTCAGAACTTCGTGTTGTGTATGAGCTAACTGCATTTATTAATGGGGTGTGGATCAAAATGTGTCAATGTTTACCCCAGACTGTTATATATATGGTTTACTCTATACATCATTTCTCTCGTATGGTTTAGTTCAAGAACTCATAGTCAGCGGGAAATTCGTGTTTACACAAAATTTAAACTGATACATAAGTCATACAGATATGCCAACTTCTATATATATGACTAATTTATTGAACTGCATCTTTTTGGTTTGTTAACCTGCTGCTTCTTCACGGTGACTGGAGTGTGTCTAGTGTTGCACTTTCCTTTTTTTCGTGGACTTGTTGCTGGTTCTTGTCTTTGCACCGTTGTGTTCGTAGCCCCTCGCGTGATGGTTGATGGCGGCTTTTGTTTTCTAGCGCTATGAACTGCATCATTCTTTGCTCCTCGCGTGATGGCTGATGGCGGCTTTTGTTTTCCAGCGCCATGAACTGCATCCTTCTTTGCCCCTCACGTGATGGCTGAGGGCGGCTTTTGTTTTCCAGTTATGTGAACCGCATCCTTCTTTGCCCCTCACGCGATGGTTGTTGGCGGCTTCTGTTTTGCAGCACCGTGAACTACATCCTTCCGTGCCCCTCGTGTGATGTCTGTTGGTGGCTTTTGTTTTCCAACGCTGTGAATTGCATCCTTCCATGCTCCTACCATGTTTTTTTGTATTTGGTGTCGTTCTCAGTTGTTTCTGTACAGCAGCATTCCATTGTGTTTTCTGTCTTTTGTTTGGTGGTCTTGTAGGCATTGTTTCATCATGTTCTTCGTCCTCTTCACTCTCTTCTTCCTCTTCCTCCTCTTCTTCATATGTTTCTTCATAAGCCACTCCTTCATTTTCTTCATGTTCTTCGTCCTCTTCACTCTCTTCTTCTTCCTCCTCTTCTTTTTCATCTGCTTCTTCATAAGCCATTTCTTCTTTAGTTGTGTGATCATCTTGTTCTGTGATTTCATCTTCTTGGTCTTCCTCATTTTCTGATCTTGCTCTTTTGAGGCAGGTTCTTGCATTGTGCCTTTTCCTCTTTTTGCATATGTTGCAAAGTCCCGGTTTCGTCCATATCTTAGTGTTGTGAGTGGAATTTCTTTTCGGTTGTGCATCACCATGTCCATTGTTTTATTTTTCATGTCTTTTGTTACATGTCCTGGAATTGTGGCCGCTGATTTCATTACATGTCTTGCACCTTCTTATTCCCAGTGGGTGACCATCACTGTCTAGCTCATGTTGTGGCTCACTATTTTTGTCATCATTTTTCTCTTTGCATGCAACCTTTTTTTGGTTGCGTCACCCCCTTTATTCCTTCCTCGTGTGTTTGAAATAGGAGGTGGAAGTACTGTTACTTTTTTTATTGCACCAGTTGCGCTGTGTTCGGTATTTTCTGCTTGCTCGGTATTATTTTCATGTTGGGATTTATCTGCTTGCTTTAGTTTTGCTTCTTATTCTTCTTCGTTGAGCACATCAACTTCCTCAATTAGTGCCCTCATATCAAACAACGCTCTGTGGCACCCATCATCGGACCTTGTCGCTCTGTTTGCAAGGTCCATTGTTGTTTCTGTCAACAATTTTATTCAGCAAAAAAGCGAACTTCCATCTGGTGGTGTTTGTTCGTAGTCTCTCCTGTCAAATGTTGCATTTGATCTTGTGTTTCGGGTGTATCTTTTCATGATGTACACCTCGGTAATCTTGAGTACTCTAAGGTGGGAGAGCATGCATAACACATGGACGCAAAAGAGCCCTACAGACAACACATGTTATGTTTGTTTTGTAAATAAACTGCATGAAATTAATAAACACATATTTCTTTTTAGTTATTTATTCATTTTTAAGAAAGTGAACTTCATTTGATTTTGTGAATTACTCATGCATGTGGATTTTTAAAGTTCAGTAAGTGAGTTTTCATGCATGACTAACCGAAATTAGGATTTGTTTTGCTAGCGAGTTGCACCTGTGTGTGTCCAGAGTTTGCACTCACATTCGTAGACACCTTTCTCTTCATCGGTGACCACTTGGAAATAATGCCTTGCCCAGTCAAATGCATCCGATCTGTTGTAGTGGTGTACAAGGTACTTCATCATGTTCTTAGGGCACCGTTCTGCTCTGAATGCAGTGTCGCGGTAGAGTGTTTGTTTGAAATCTGCAAAAACTGCCCTTGTATACACTTTTGATAGCTGAACTTCGAACCCAAACTGGGTTGTTGTCCTTACTTATGATTGCGTGATCAGAAATGCAGCGTTATGAATCAAAGGAATGAAAAATTTGTTTGTTTTTTGTAGTTATATTTAGCAGTTTTGATGGACATTTTTATTTACCTCATTTGCTACTATCTCTACGTGCTCGATGGCCTTCCTGGTCTGAATGCAGTTGTCCACCTGTTGAGCAAACAGATGGAGATCATGCTTCTCTTTGACAAAGTTTTTCTTCAATATGCGGTTCATGCTCTCGCTTCTCTGCCTAGAAGCCATTCGAGCACAGAAAATTTCCTTGTAGTAAGTTGAGATCCACTCGTGTTTGTCATCCCATAGTGATTTCATCACTTCGTCGTTTTTCAAGCTGTATCTCTGAATGAGGTCCTTCCATGCCCGTTCAAATTCTGACGGCATTAGTGGGTGGTTCAGCACCGCATTGAGGTGATCCTTGAGTTTCTCGTACGCCTTATACAACAAGGCGAGGTGGTCTTTTTACTTCTTCATGATATGCCACCGACACAACTTGTGTAATGTATCTGGGAGGATAGTTTTTAATGCTGCCTTTACCGAAGAAAATTGGTCTGAGAAGGCACAAATAGCGTTTTTTCATTAAGTTGTTTGTGTATAAGAAAGACGGAAGAAATAGAAGTGTACCAAACAAACGTAAGTTTACTGGTGTTGTTTTTTTTGTACCTGTGAGCATGTAGATTGGCGGCTTGTTGTTCATATACCGCAGGAATGTTTTGAAAACCCACTCGAACGACGGTATCATTTCATCTCGCACAAGTGCAACACCGAATATGGTGCTCTGTAGATGATGGTTCACTCCCACGAAGGCTCCCAGCGGCATGTGGAATTTGTTAGCTTTATATGTCATGTCAAATGTAATGCAGTCTCCAAAATCTTCATACAATCCTTTGCAACTTGCGTTGGCCCAAAAGACGTTTCCTACACGGTTATCTGCATCAACGTCAAAATCATAGAAGAACTCTGGGTTTATCTTTTGCATCTTCTGGAAGAAATCCAGAAGTTTCTTGACGTCATCTTGGGACTCTTCTCCGGCAAACTTTTGTTTCCTACATTTCAAACACAATGGAAAATGATCTCATCAAACAGGGAATAATGACCGACAGAATGCTCAAGCGATATGCTCTGTAACGTACTTACTTGTTGACCCAGTCGCAACTAGTATGTCCCATGTACTGGAGACTACCGGACATACGTGACAACATCGACATCATCTGTACATGCGTGTGGTTGTCCAGTTGCATATCATTCATCAACTGGTCAATCAAAGGATCGTCTCTTTTGTGTGAGCGCATGTGCAAAAGCAACCCCGGGCTTTCCAGCATCTTGTGATTGTGATTGAGTTGAACCATTTCTATCACAAAATTTTCATCCTTCCTCTTTTTAAATCTAATTTGTTCCTTGCAGCCAATCCTTTTTTATGTCTTCTCACATTTCCGGTCATAATCTGACACAGCATGCTTGTGCGTCCGTTCTCTTGAGCAGACAATGTAGGCATTTGTCTTGTGTTTTGCCCTCTTGCGTTTGCAAACCCGACATATCTTTCATAAGTGTTGTAAAAGTACCATGCTTTGTTGTACATGATGAACTTTATTCTAGCGGCAGGTATTAGGTTCAGCGGCATGTTTTTATCCTGCATCAAGTGCAATGCTCCATGAGACCAAGTGTTATGTTCTGTTTAAATACGAGGAGTGCATACGAGTTTAATAAAGCACTGCAATGGACTGTATTAAATGTTAGGCCAAACCTCACAAGAAATATCAGTGTGCACTTCAATGTTATCTGAATGGACTGTAATTTTTTTTCAGGACATAAACTTACATGTGTGTAATGTCGTTCATCTTATAGCGTTTGTAGCTCGCCGGGTTGTATTGGACATGGCGGGGTTATAGCAGATCTGTGTAGTTGAGGATCTCGCGGCGACAATAGTGAGGAGGATTTGTACCTGCCGTTGACTTCTGACCGAGGCACCCTTGGTGGTCGCATTGTCGAAGTTGATGGAGCAGGTCTACTCGGAGCTCTGTTTTGTGGTGCAGCAGGTCTACTTGGAGCCCTGTTTTGCAGTGCAGTAGGTCTACTCGGAGCCCTTTTTCATAGTGCGGTAGGTGGACGCGGTGGTAATCCAGTGTTGTGGCGGTGTCTCGCTTGATTGGTTTGAAAATTTTGGAGCGGTGGCACATCATCATAATCATCATCTTCTGCAGCATCATGGCCAACGACATCATCGTTGTCTGTTCGGACATGTTGTCCAAATGTAATGAACTCGTGGTTGTACTCTGGGTTGAGAACTATTACTGGCTCATCTTCATCATCATCATATTCATCATCCTGTCGGTGAGTGCCCTCCCACATGAAGGTGACATCGTCGCCATCTTCGACTACCTCTTTTCCTGGACAAAATCTTCTTGCGGAGAGTATTGCGCCCTGTTTGTTGATGTAAAGAACCCTTGAGGAATCTCAGGGGTAACCCAGCCAGTGTCTCTTTCGGAAGAAGCTTTACTCTTCCGAAAGTTGATGGTCCCTGTGTTGTCATTTATGCGTGGCATTTTGTATGTGTTGAACGTCATTTCCTGCACAAAACGGCCGAGCTGCATTGTCAGTGTAACATCCCAAATTTCTAACTTTTGGAATGTTAAATTAGATAGATAGTTTTGATTGCTTGTGTGAAATTGAGTGAAATTCGAAACTTTTGAAAGTTAAATGAGAGGGAATGAAATGACTTTCCCAAACTTTCACTTTGCATTTATGATCTCCATGAATTTAAATTCATTCAAACAAAACCCTAGAGTAAATATGATATGGCTTCTTCCATTTAAATAAATGAAAAGGGTTTTGAAAATATTTGAATTCCATTTTGAAAAAAAATTAAATTCAGAAACTTTATGCAACTCAAGATTTTCCTGAGAGAAGATAAAATGACTTCTTCAAATTATAAGAAATATGAGTTGGAAGCTCCTTTGAAGTATTTTTGAATTTATTTTCAAATTTGAGGTATTTGGTTTTATTCAAATTATTTTTCTCCAAAAATAAAATATATGGAAAATAGGGTAAAATGATTCCCTACAATGGAAAATTGGAGAAAAATGAGTTTGAAGTAATTTTGGTATTTTAAAATATTTTATTTTGATATTTAAATAAACTAGAAACACTGTTTGATTTATTTAAATTTCTGCGGATTTTATTTGACTCCAGAATAATGTTCATGTTGTAGGAAATCTTTTTCTGAAAATTTTGGTATATAATATGCCTATATTTTATTTTATTTTTATTTGGTTTTATCTTTATTTTGTCTGTATAAAAAAATAAAATAAAATAAAAACTTATGTCTGGCTGGCTCGAGCCAGGCCGTGGCCCAGCCGCTCGTCTCCCCGCCGTCCCCGACGGGGATTCCTCCCGCAGAGTCCGCCGCCGCCATGCTCGCCGCCGCCGTACCTCCTGCCCCCTCCCCCACACAAACCGCCGCCCCCTATATAAAGCCCGCCGCCACCCCTTCCCTCTCTCTCCTCTCACCTCGCCGTCGCTGCCGCATAGAGCCGTGCCGCCGTCGCCGTTCGTTTTCCGCCGCCGCCACGCCGTTCGCTTGCCACCGTCCCGCGCCGCACTCGCCGCCGCGCCTCGCCCCGCGTCGCCCTCGCCTCCACCCGCCCCGCTGCAGCCGCGCCATCCCGCTGTTGCCGCGCCGCTCCCGCCAGAGCTCCACCGGCCGGAAATCTATGCCGAGCGCCGGACCCAACCCGCGTCGCCCCGACCCGGCCCGTCGCCGCCGGTTTTCTCACAGTGAACCGGTAACAACCGCCGGTTTCACCCGGTTTTTGCATTTGGATATTGAGTTGAGTTATGGCAAGAACATTGTAATAGTTCGTGACGCAATAGAAGTTGATATTTTTGGAATCTAAGAAGGAAATTTTATGAGTTGTTGGATGATTATGAGTGTCTCTTGCTATCACACCTAGACTAAAACCTAAAACCCATGGACAAGCTGACCCCAAACCTTTCTCGGACAAACAACCACATTTCACCCAAGGAAATACATACCCTATCCTGAGTACCCCTTCTATATTATACCTATAGATGACAACCCTTTACGAGTCCTTTCGCAAGGGACCGTAAAAGATCATGACCCTGACTAGCGATCAGGATTACCCAAAAATCATGAAGGACATGATGAAGCACATTCACCTTGAAGGAGATGCAGTTTACAAGGGTTATCCCTTCATGGAGAATGGAGTTGAACTTTGGTACGTGGAGGTACAACTCCACCGTGTGAAAGGAGTTTGCCCAAAAACTATGGTTCAATACTTTTTCATCTCTCGAGTACCACGAACGACATTCTTCGACTCTGTTCGTGAAGTTGCTATGGAGGCCATACGTCAGATCGGACAAATACTCGAAGCAAGACTTCGTCACACTCAGGAATTCCTGAGTGGGGTGCATGCAGAGATGATGGATATGAAGCACATGGCCAATAGGATGAATCAAAAGATCGATGATTTCAAGAATCACATTGCACAATTCTAGTGGGACAGAAGCATCCTTAGCTAGGACAAATGAATAAAGATGGAGGAAATACTTGAACCTACTGAACTACGTGGAAGGCAGCATTCGTAGTGAAGCACCCTTGAAATTGATTTTTGAAATAGTGGTTCAGGATGTAATAAAGGATTTGATATGAGGAGAATATGAATTCCGGATGAACCAGTGCATTTTTTTGGGGGCGATACTTTTCTGTGTGAACACTGGACCAATGGAAAAGGAAATGTTGTTCCAAAGAGTGGAGTTTGCACGAAATAAGTTGGAGTTTATTCTTGACATGATGCTTACCCCAAGGTTATGGAGGAAATATGTACAATTGAATTTAAAAGAGGGTGTAATGCTGGAATGTGGAGCAATAGTAACTCCAAGGATGAGTTAAGGATGTACAAGTTCTGAAGTGAACCCATAAGCCAAGGACCTAAGGAGGCTACGTAATCACACGGGAACCACGAGACTTGTCAGAAGTAATATGTTTCTGCAATAGAGAAACAGGGCACTATGCTAGAGATTGTCCCAAGGAGAAGGAGAATTGTGCTAAGTAGTTGAGTTGAAGCATGTAATGGAAATGCAATAGATTGTAATAAGTTGAGAATCGGTGAAGTTAGCATCATGGTTTTAATTTTGGATTTTATGAGTTGTTACTATATAGGCAATGAGTGAAATCATGATACATGGAATAATGTTTTAAAGAGAACTAGTGTTTTCATTTTAAGGGTGGTAGAACCCAGCATCGTTACCCGAATACAAGAGCTAGTTACATCAGACCTTGGAATGGATCAGACAAAGATGAGTCTGAGTAATTATATCTTAGTTTGTGTCGGTGTATTTGGATCGACACCTATGGGATCACAAGAATCCCTACTACGGTTGCGGGGCGCGGGGCTGAGAGAAGAGCGGATCTAACGGTGAGGACACAGTTCCTTTACCCAGGTTCGGGCCGGAAAGATGCGTAAAACCCTACTCCTGCTTTGGTGGATTATATGTTGGTGTTCTTCAGCTAGGGAGGAGCTCCAAGAGAGTCGTGAGGAGTTCTAAAAAGCCGAATCCTCCTCCTGGTTGCCTCGGGCCTCCTTTTATAGGAAAAAAGGGCTCCCACAGTGGCACACAGAAGGTGGAAAGGGTACAGTGATGTGAGGTTATCCCTCGCATTACAGGACAAGGTGCATTTAATGCGCCCAGCTTAGGTGTCCTTGCTTTATCGGGGACGAGGGGAGACGCCCGTCTTGTCCGTCGCCGCTCCTCCTCGTGTCGACACGCGCCCTGGCCAGCGGTGCCTGAGGTGCCATGTAGGCAGACAGGCAGCTGAGGTGGCGCAACGGCGGGTCTCCATGACGATCCGTGGGTTGCCACGCAAGAGCCTGTCCAGCTGGTCGGGTCGGCAGCTGCGTGGGTTGGTGGAAACCCAGTTGGTGCGGGCCTGATGGTGGCCCCGTGGGTGTCCTCGCCAAGGGCCTTGCCGGGGGCCCCGGCAAGGGTCTTGCCGTGGCGCCTGCTGTCATCCCCGGCAAGGTGCTTGTTGGGGGCCTTGTGGTCCTCCTTGGCTGGGATCCCGCCAAGGGTCGTCGTCTCCTTACCTTGCATCTGATCTTGAATGTCTTCACAAAGATCTGCATGCCACCACCGGGATATCTCCCGAATCCTCGCCCCATGGGGACGGTGGACTCAAGGGTGATTCGCTCCGTAGGCGCGGGGCGAGCTACCGTGGCAAGGATCTTGCCGGGGCTGCCAGAGCCGGCCCCGGCAAGGATCTTGCCGGGGGAAGCTGCTTCGTTCCTTTGCTCTTTGTGGTCTTGGTCTTGGCGTTGCTCCAGTCTCCATTGGGCTTCAGTCTTGCCCCGGCTTGCCTCCCTCGCCATGCTTGGTGTCGTGGCGCCGTGGCTCAAACTGCCCGTGCACAGTCATAGGGGTACAAAAAGTGTACCCCTCTTTTTGTACACCGACAGGAGCCCCCGGGCCTGGGCCACACATAAGCGCGACACGTTGTTGGGCCAGGCCCAGAACGGTGTGCGGGCAGGCTGGGTGGTTTTCACCGTGGTAAAATTTCCGCGCGCTGCGTCTCCCACGACCCGCGCGCGCGGCACGGGGTGGAGGGGCATGCGTGACGTGGGCGGCATGCGTAGGGCGGTTTCCGCAGGCATGCGTCACGTCGCAGTAAATGCGAAAGAAGGCGGCCCTCGCCTTCCCCATAAAAAGGAATAACCACGAGCGCGCTGCTGACTTCCTCCACTTTCCTCGCGCCTCTTCCAATCTCAGAGCCGCTGTTCCCTTGCTTGCTTCCTTCCGAAGCCTTCGCCGTCGCCCGCCGCCGTTGCTTCGCCATCCCCTTTTCCTCAGCCCTTCCACTCAGCCGCTATGGCGTCCAAACCCGCCAAGGGAAAAGGGGCGGCCAAGGGTGTCGGGCCTGTGGCGCCGCCGGAGGGCGCATTTACGGGGGATCGGACGAAGGCTGCTTTCTTCATCCCGTCGTTGGTTAATGTCTCCGAGCTCCGGGCTGCCTTCAGACCCCTTTGAGGGGTGGAGACGGGGAATCGGACGAAGAACTTGGGCCATCCGGCGACGCGCGTCGTTCCGCTTGCGCCCTGCCCAGCTCATACCGGTACCCCTTCTTTGTCGATTACTTCTCTTGCGGGTTGTGTTCTCCCTTCTCCGATTTCTTCTGCGACCTCATGCACACCTTTGGCTTCCGTCTTTTGGATTTTACCCCAAATGCGGTGGCGTGCATGGCCTTCTTCGCGCACCTCTGCGAGGGCTTTGTCGAAGTGCAGCCCAACACAGCACTCTTCCGCCACTACTTCATCCCGTGGATCCAGCCGGGAGGCTCGGTCTCCAGAGGCATCGCCTGGATTCCGAGACTCAAGGTGGTTTACCCGGAGGGCGCCGTGAAGGAGAGGTGGGACGAATGGCGCGGCCGGTGGTGCTGGATTGAGGAGGACGAGCCGCCAACATTCTGCAGGGTCCGCCGGGAGCCGCCGGTCCGCGGCAGCGACTGGAGCGATGTTGACGCTGCCGACGGGAGGCTCGCTGTCGCCGTCACCAAGATCACCCGGCTTGTTCAAGCTGGACCCACCCTCGAGATGATCGGGTCGGATTTCGTCCGCCGTCGGATCGCTCCGCTGCACAAAAAGGGGAGGCCAGCTTGGCTCTTCAAGAACCCGGCCGATGTCATGCGGCTCCGCACTAGCCTCAAACACAACTTCACAGTGATGGGACATGCCCATTTCTGTCAGCGGCTTTTCCAGCTGGATGTGCGTCACAGCGGCAAAGTCGAGCGGACCGGCAAGGCCGCGAAGGCTACCGCCAAGGCCGGCAAGGCCGTCAAGGGGAAGTTCTTCAAGCTGTTAGCGGGAGTGGTCCCGTTGTGCAACAATTCGCGCCAGTCTGAAATCGTCGCCATGATGCCGGAATGTAGCACGCATGGCCTCGTCCCGAGCTGGCAGGAGCCGGAGAACGAGGTCGTGCAGCAGTTCTTCGATTCTCTGGTCGAGGTGTGGGTCAATCCGGACGCCGAGCGGTGGCTCGTCAAGGACACCACCCCGGAGGAGCGGGACTACATCGCCGCTAGGGCGAGGGAGGAATAGCTCATCATGGAGGCCGGCAGTGCCGGAGATACGGAGGACCAGGACGCCGCGGCTGCCGAGGAGGAGTTCGCCAAGTGGGCGGCGGCTGCCGGAGAGGCTGGTAGCGCCAGCACCGAGGCTCCACTGGTCGAGGACACGGCCGACGAGTCTTCATCGTCGGAGGAGGATGTGGCGGCTGGTTCGGCGTCATCCAGGGGAAGAGGGCGAGTCTTGCGCCGGGCGTGCTCCGGCGAGCCGGTCCGGCCCGGCAACACTGCGTAGCCTCAATTGGCCCTGGAGGGGTCCGGGCGCCTCAATAAGGGCCGCGGCGGCGAAGAGGTCGACGAAGGCCGCCGAGAAGAAGAAAACGGCAGCTTCCTCTTCGTCGAGGCGTGCTCAAACTCCGCTCCCTTCTTCGCCTCCTCCGGCAGACGTCGATTCGGAGGGTGACGCGGAGCTCCCCTTCGACATCGGGCCCCTCAGCCCGAAGAGGAAGAGGAAGACGGCAAAGGAGGATGAGATGGACGACGAGTAAGTATTCCATTCTTTATCGTCACCCCCATCTCTCTTGATCATGCCACTTATCTTGACTTATTCTTGTTTCTTCAGGGACGCAGAGACGTTGGCCCAGAGGGTGAAGAGGGCCAAGGCTTCGGCGAGCGGCCAGCCCCCGACCGGGGCTACAGAAACACCACTGGTGGTGTTGAGCAGCTCCGACGGTAGCCCCCGGCACAGCCACCAGCGTAAGTCCGCCAACCTTTTCTCGCTCGACATGCAGTTTGCGTTGGATGCCAAAGGTGCTGACCTTGCCGGTTTTGTAGGACGGGAGCAGCAGCAGGAGGAGCCGCAGGGGGCCATTCCCAACTCATCACCCCCATCGACTATGCTGCCACGAGGGGCGTCCCCGGCAAGGGCACCAAGCATGGAGCCCGCACGCATGGAGGAGGAGGGGAATTTAGGCGCTGGCGATCCGGCCCCGGCGTCCGACGCCGGCGGGGAGGGAACTTCCGCTTCATAGCCCGGCACTGGTGAGCTGCTTGCCTTTCTTCTTTGCTTTTCCCCTGCACTCTTTCTTGGCTTCATTTCCCCCGTCATGGCCCAGGCCCTCCTCCAACGGATGCGGAGGACGTGGACACTGTCATCAAGGAGGTCGTTGAGGAGGCCGCGGCGGAGGCCGATAAGATCGCTGCCGAGGAGGCCGCCAAGGACGCCGCCGGGGGCGCCGAGGACGCCGCCAAGGGTGCCGCCGGGGGCACCGGCGGTGGGCCTGCCGGGGAGGCCGGCAAGGCCACAACCGAGGAGAAGGCGACTGATGACCAGCCCTCTTCCTCCATGACCCCGGGCCCCGGCAAGTATCTGAAGGTGGGCGACAACCTTTTCGTCCACCTCGCTGGTGCGTCAAGCTCCCGGGCGCCCGCCGGGGAGGAAGCCTTCGACGGCGAGGTGTTCGCCGCCTCCGGGCTCGAGGTTGTTGATGAACCGAGCGCCGGCGGTGACGGCTCCCCAAAGGAGCAGCTCTTCCGGGCCATGGGGGCCAACTTCCGGAAGCTCCAGGCGCTCTACCGTGCCCGTTTGGACAAGGTTAAGTCCAGAATGGCGGCGGTGGACGAGGCGGAGGCGGACTTCTAGGCGTGCGTTGTTGAGGCGCAAACCTGGTTCCACCAGTCCCGCGAGGAGCAGAGGGCCTCCCAGGAAGATCTGTCCCAACGTAACGTGGAGCTCATCATGAAGATGGCCGCCATCGAGAAGGCCCAAGAAGAGGCGGCGAACTTGGCTGCCGCGGCGGAGGCCGCCTGGAACCAGCATCAAGCCGCCCTCGATTCCCAGGAAGAAGACCTCACCGCACGTGAGGCGAAGCTTGCCGCGACACTCCGCGCAAGGATGAGGAGCTTGAGGCTCTTGTCGAGCGGCGGACTCACAAGCTGGGGCAGAGGCACAAGGAGGCGCTCGATGCCCTGGCTCTGGCCCATGCCGGCAAGATACAAGAGCTGGAGGTGGAGCGGGACGGGCTGAAGGAGCAGGCCCTCAGGCTGTCTGACGAGAAGACCATACTCAACTGCACCTTGACAGAGGCGCAGGGAGTGGTCATCAGCAAGACTGGGGAGCTCTCCGAGGCGCAAAGCTCCATCAGAGATCTCAGGCTGAGGCTAGAGAATCTCGAGAAGACGTTGGCGGAGAGCTCTTCTCGGGAGGGGGCCTTGGCCAAGAGCCTGGAGGAGGAGAAGCAGTTGCGGGCAGACGAGGGCGCCTCCCACCAAGAATACGTGGTGGAGGAGAACAGGTGGATCAGCCGGCTGGAGGACATCGCCGGCAGGGTTACCTCACAGTTGGTCCTCATGGGGATGCCGAACGTGAGGTATGCTCCTGAATGGAGCGGGTCCGTCAACGCCAAGCTGACCATGTTCTCCGAGGGCGTCCTCAGCGCCTTGACTGATCTTCACTCCAACAGAACGGCCACGCTCGCCGGGGAGGCCCGGCGGCTCTGCCGGGGAGTCATGACCAAGGTCCTCACCAAGGTGGCGTTCTGGAACCCCGCCCTCGACTTCGAAACCGCGATGGACAGCTTGCCGGAGGATGCCAACCTCACGGCGCTCAAGGAGCGCATCAAGCCTGTCATCAGCCGCATCGACGAAATCAAGAGGGTGGAGGGCCAGCGCCGGGATTAGATATCCCGTTCTTCTTTGCCGCCGCGAGTTCATGCCCAAGACAAATTTTATCTTTAGTTAGAACCGCAGCGATGGCATAATGTAATATAACTTTGAAATATCTTCAGAATCATGCATGTTATTTTCCTGTTTGCTGTCTCCCCGTGTTTCCACCCTACGTTAACTGGGTAGGCTTGCCGGCACGAAATACCCAAGGCGGCGTCTTGGGGACGGGTCCCCCTTGGCCTGCCGGGTGAGCGTGCTGCCGACCTGTCACCTTGCCGCTCTCAACGCAGCTACTCGAACTGTCGAGTTTGACTCGAGTCAGAGTCGAGAACTTTGTCAATTGCGGAAGGGTCTGCCACCTTGCCGCTCTCAACGTAGCCGCTCGAACTGTCGAGTTTGACTCGAGTCAGAGTCGAGAGCTTTGTCAATTGCGGAAGGCTACCCTACCGTTTCAAACGCAGCCGTCTGAACTGTTGAGCTGACTCGAAACAGAACAAGGCGTTGCCGATCGGGAAGGGCCCCATCCGCGTGCAGGTTTCTTTTTGCACAAATAATGACAGCTCCGAGGATAATAACTTTAAATAATTGGATGTAAATATCCAAAGTTCGATGTAACTTAGCTGTTATTTGCAGTCGCTCGAGCGCAAGTCTTCTGACCTCCCCAAAGGGCCACGAAGACGAGAGAGCGTCGGGCCAATCACCAGAGCCGATTCTCACAACTGCGACCCCCTACCTGGCGCGCCAAAGATGTCGGTGTATTTGGATTGACACCTATGGGATCACAAGAATCCCTACTACGGTTGCGGGGCGCGGGGTTGAGAGAAGAGCGGATCTAACGGTCAGGACACAGTTTCTTTACCCAGGTTCGGGCCGCAAAGATGCGTAAAACCCTACTCCTGCTTTGGTGGATTATATGTTGGTGTTCTTCAGCTAGGGAGGAGCTCCAAGAGAGTCGTGAGGAGTTCTAAAAAGCCGAATCCTCCTCCTGGTCGCCTCGAGACTCCTTTTATAGGAAAAAGGGGCTGCCACAGTGGCACATAGGAGGTGGAAAGGGTACAGTGATGCGAGGTTATCCCTCGCATTACAGGACAAGGTGCATTTAATGCGCCCAGCTTAGGTCTCCTTGCTTTATCGGGGACGAGGGGAGACGCCCGTCTTGTCCGTCGCCGCTCCTCCTCGTGTCGACACGCGCCCTGGCCAGCGGTGCCTGAGGTGCCATGTAGGCAGACAGGCAGCTGAGGTGGCGCAACGGCGGGTCTCCATGACGATCCATGGGTTGCCACGCAGGAGCATGTCCAGCTGGTCGGGTCGGCAGCTGCGTGGGTCGGTGGAAACCCAGTTGGTGCGGGCCTGATGGTGGCCCCGTGGGTGTCCTCGACAAAGGCCTTGCCAGGGGCCCCCGCAAGGGTCTTGCCATGGCGCCTGCTGTCATCCCCGGCAAGGTGCTTGCCGGGGGCCTTGTGGTCCTCCTTGGCTGGGATCCCGCCAAGGGTCGTCATCTCCTTACCTTGCATCTGATCTTGAATGTCTTCACAAAGATCTGCATGCCACCACGGGGATATCTCCCGAATCCTCGCCCCATGGGGACGGTGGACTCAAGGGTGATTCGCTCCGTAGGCGCGGGGTGAGCTGCTGCGGCAAGGAACTTGCCGGGGCTGCCAGAGCCGGCCTCGGCAAGGATCTTGCCGGGGGAAGCTGCTTCGTTTGTTTGCTCTTTGTGGTCTTGTTCTTGGCATTGCTCCAGTATCCATTGGGCTTCAGTCTTGCACCGGCTTGCCTCCCTCGCCATGCCTGGTGTGGTGGCGCCGTGGCTCAGACTGCCCATGCACAGTCATAGGGGTACAAAAAGTGTACCCCTCTTTTTGTACACCGACAGTGTGTACCAACAGAAGGAAGGGAAACCGTGCAATTGGATGGATTTAAGGATGCTAGGAAGCTGGATGTTGGAAGAATGATCAGTTGCAACCCCATGATGAGACCAAGTCTTACCAGCGATGAGATGAGCCATAACCCACAGGCCCCAGGACCTGTCAAGAAGCAAGCACACTATTGCGAAAGGAAAACCCCTGGTAGAAGTTACGACTTTGTCAACATACGATCTTATAGGTGTTTATGAAAAACCCGAGGGTTGTGAAGAAAATGGTAGGTGGTTGTTTGGCTTGTAGAATCAGTGGACTTATCCGAACTTAGTTCGTATACAAAGGAAATTCTGCAATGCTTGTGAGGATGACCGAGTGTTATAATGCGAGATTCACTAAACATATACAAGGTAATGATCTGGGTGCGGAATGGATTGATCACCGTACCGTCTTACTATTATTATTCGCCTTTGTTATACGTGATGGTAAATCTGAGTGACTTACCTATTGTAGAGAGACGGCAATGTCGAAACCTTGTTTGAACCTTAGAATGGTATAGCAATTTTTCCCCTTGTATAAGGCAAGGGTTGCCAATCATAGGTCATACGGTGAGAATGAAGCCCAGAACCATTTTCTGCAAGGCCTAGTTAATTTGTTTGATGACCACCATGAGATATCAATAGTTGTTTAGTATTTGCACTAGACCTATCAGCTAAGAAGAACCAATCTCGGAAGAACCTTACCAAGATGAAAGGACATAAGCATTGAGAAAAAGGTTATGCCACTATCGGAAGAGTCCAGAGAAGGTATTATCGTGAAGATCTGAGAAGATCGATACTATCAACAATAAGGACGGAGGATATGATTTTTGATGGAACCGTATCCATGCTTCTAAGTGGGGTAGCACACTAGACCATACCGATCAATGGATGTGTTAGGAAACCCCGAACCCCAACCTATTTCTTGCTAGCCTCTTCGAATCTCGAGGACGAGATTCATTTTAAGTGTGGTAGGTTTGTAACATCCCAAAATTCTAAATTTTGGAATGTTAAATTAAATAGATAGTTTTTATTGCTTGTGTGAAATTGAGTGAAATTTGAAGTTTTTGAAAGTTAAATGAGAGGGAATGAAATGACTTTCCCAAACTTTCACTTTGCATTTATGATCTCCGTGAATTCAAATTCATTTCAACACAAAAACCTAGAGTGAAGATGATATGACTTCTTCCATTTAAATAAATGAAAAGGGTTTTTGAAAAGATTTGAATTCCATTTCGGAAAATATTTTAAATTCAGAAACTTTATGCAACTCAATGATTTTCCCGAGAGAAGATAAAATGACATCTTCAAATTATAAGAAATATGAGTTGGAAGCTCCTTTGAAGTATTTTTGAATTTTATTTTCAAATTAGAAGTATTTGGTTTTATTCAAATTATTTTGCTCCAAAAATAAAATATATGGAAAATAGGGTAAAATGATTCCCTACGATGGAAAATTGGAGAAAAATGAGTTTGAATTAATTTTGGTATTTTAAAATATTTTATTTTGATTTTTAAATAAACCAGAAACATTGTTTGATTTATTTAAATTTTTGTGGATTTTATTTGACTCTAGAAAAATGTTCATGTTGTAGGAAATATTTTTCTGAAAATTTCGGTATATAATATGCCTATATTATTTTTTATTTTTTTGGTTTTATTTTTATTTTGTCTGTATAAAAAATAAATATATAAAACTTATGCGTGACTGGGCTGGCCCAGCGCCCGAGCCACGCCACGGCCCAGCGGCCCGGCTGCTCCTCTCCCCGCCGTCCCCGATGGGGATTCCTCCCGTAGAGTCCGCTGCCGCCACACTCGCCGGCGCCGTACCTCGCGTGGCCACCTCCTGCCCCCACCCCCACGCAAACCGCCACCCCCCCTATATAAAGCCCGCCGCCGCCCCTTCCCTCTCTCTCCCCTCGCTTCGCCACCGCTGCCGCACACAGCTGCGCCACCGCCGTTCGTTTTCCGCCGCCGTCGTGCCATTTTCTTGCCGCCGCCCCACGCCACACTCGCCGCCGTGCCTCGCCTCGCGTCGCCCTCGCCTCAACCCGCCCCGCTGCAGCCGCGCCATCCCGCCGTTGCCGCGCCGCTGTCGCCGGAGCTCCGTCGGCCGGAAATCCGCGCGGGAGCGCCGGACCCGACCCGCGCCGACCTAATCCGGCCCATCGCCGCCAGTTTTGTCACAGTGAACCGGTAACAACCGCCGGTTTCGCCCGGTTTTTTTATTTAGTTTTACTTTTGTTTTTTTAAATGTTTTTGTTTTTTTAGATTAGATCTATTCAGAGAACATTCTCTGTTTACGTTTTAGTAGCGAGTGTTCGCTCGATAGTCTTTTTCTTTTTATTTTTGTTTTCGGCCAGGGACCCATTTGTAATTATTTATTTTACAGTTTAGCCCCTCAATTTCAAACCCTCACAACTTTTTACTCGTTTAATCCAACGAAACCAACGCCCACTTCTTTGTTATGATCCCCTCTATCCAGTAAAACAACTTAAACATATTTTGAAAGTTTAAAATTAGAATTCAACTAGTTTTGATTTAAACTTGTTTTTATCATAACTTGAGTTTTGTAACTCCAATTTAGTTGATTCTTTTTGCAAATCGAAGCTCTTGACCTAAACTTTTTGATAAGGACACATTTACTTAATTTTGGTATTGTTAGAATTTTTTTTCTATTGCAAGAGTTATTTGTTCAGTTTCGAAGTTTCCCGAAGTGTTTTCTTCGTTTCCTCTGATCTTCTGAGTGATTGTTTATGTGTGGTTACTATTGTTTGCTTACGATAGATTGAACGGAGTGTGACGAGTAGATCGAACACGAGTTATGAGTGCGAAGAATCGACATCAACAGTACAAGGCAAGTTCATACTTTCCATTATCCAGTTTTTATTGCATTAGTTATATCCCAAACACTTGCATGAGTAGGACTGGTTACATGTGACATTGCTTAGTAGCTCATGAGGTAGGAACCTAATGACTTGAGATCAACCCAAGGGAATATATGCTTTGTTACCTATTGCTTAGCCATGCTTGTAGGCGTGGATTGGTATGAGTGATTTCATGAAAGTTGCGAGAGTGATATTTAACTAAGGGAAACTTAAGGTGGAAACTTTAATACACATCTAGGTGGATTGGTTGTGGCACCCTGGGGATGGACCAGTGGTTTGCCAGGGCACACTGGGGATGGACTAGTGGCTTGCCCGGACACCTGGGGATATACCAGTGTTTTCCAAGGAATGCCACCCAGGCTCAAAGGGATCATATGATATTTTTATGCCTAGAAACTTCTGTGTGCAGCCACAAGCCATTATGGGCTCTGGCATAGTTGAGTATGTTGTGTGACCTCTTTCCATGGTAGACTAGTAGATGTAGCGGATGTAGGTGGTACGGTCTACCCAGGGTTAAGAGTTAATGCTTCTGAAAGACTGTGTCTCGGTCATCCGTTTCTCAAACACCATGCAGTGCGAGAAATTAAATGGAGGCGATCGAGTCTTGTGGGGAAAAGTGCACAAACCTCTTCAGAGTGTACACACTATTCATGAGTAGCCGTGTCCATGGTTATGGACATCTTTGAGTATCTAGAAGTGGATTATTTTTGTTGATCTCGTCACTTGATCTAATAAAATTATTGGGCTATTAATTTTGGTAACTTGGAGATTTGAGATGGAGGAACCATTCTCAATATTGCTTACTTCAACTGAGTAGTAACTAAAATGTATTCCTTTGTGGTAGGGAAAAACTAGCTTTACGCAAAATAAACCTTAAAGCCTCCACCAGCCAAATATGCATGTAGTTGTAGGCATTGTTCCTCATTACTGCTACAGTGTGAATTTGCCAGTACATTCAATGTACTGACCTCCATGGCTGCAACGTCTCATGTTGCAGGTATTAATCAACGAGTAAGTGTTACGTTAGGGTTGTGTTGTCTACACTCAACTTTGCCATTGGTGTTGATGGGAATCCACAACTTTGTTGTTACTTCCGCTATATGGATTGAGGTAATAGTATTTACGTTACTTTATACATGTGATTTACCTCTCTTATTAATCCTCGAGTACTGTGTGTCAGCATACCGATCCAGGGATGACACTTAAGCACAGAGACTTGATCCATTCGGGTCGGGTCGCTACAGTCCGGTAAAAGTGAAATGAATCATATGAACTGCAATGTGTTTGAAAGGGAATTATGAACTAATGGACGCTGACTGCATCATCCCGCAAGGTGAACTGAAGTAACCGCACTGCATCGTTGTCCGTAGGGAACCTATATAAACGTACTGCATAACCAAGCAACTACATTGCATTTGTTTTCATGGTGAACTGAAGTAACCGCGCTCCATCATTTTTGGAGGCGTACTGGACTGCATGTACTGCTTTGTCTAGAATAAGTAAACTCACAAAGTTGAGGAAGTGTATAACTTACCTCGTGTTGCAGTGCTTCCTTGCGTTTGCAGGAGGAAGTTCATGGTGAGTGGTGATGGAGCATTTGCTCTGAAGGTCGTTGCAGCCTTAATCCAAGAAGTTGTCATGGATGAAGGAACCTTGCGCACAGTCCTCCTTGCTCGAATTGGTGTCATGTTGAGGCAGCACCAATCCTCATCTGGTGAGGAGATCGGCGGCGGCGCTACCGAGCTACTGCCACGGAAGAAGGCCGATATGCGAGCGGGGAAGGTGTTGCTTGGACGCAGCCGCGGAAGAAGTCCGCCGGGAGAGGGGTGGGGACGCTGTTTGGCCGCTACCGCGGTAGAAGGCCGCGAGGGGAGGCGCAGCTTCGCTGCCGACCGCCACCTTGGAAGAAGGCCGGGAGGGAAGGGGTAGCGGCGCTCCATGGCCGCAGCCGCGGAAGAAAGCAAGGAGGGGAGGGGCGGCATCGCTCGTAGGCCGCCGCCGCGGAAAAAGGTCGGGAGGGGAGGAGCGGCGGCGCACCCAGGCCGCTACCGCGGAAGAAGGCAGGGAGGGGAGGGGCGATGGCGCACCCAAGCCGCTGCCACGGAAGAAGGCGGGGAGGGGAGGGGCGACGACGGTGATCCTGGTGGGTGATGTGCAGAATAAGGTGGGATGTGCAGAATAAGGAGGGATGTGCAGAATAAGACTCTAGAGGGGTGTTATTTTATATATATATATATATATATATATATATATATATATATATATATATATATATATATATATATATATATATATATATATATATATATATATATTAGCAGAATAGTTATTCTGATAACACTTCCGCACGGCATGCTCAATGTGAGGGCACTACACAGGTACTGTAATGCAAAGACTAGTGAACTTCCGTCGCAAAAAAACTGGGGGAATTTGATTATTTGCCACCACTTTCTTTGCTCTTTGATAATTTGCCATCCCTTACCTTGTAATTGATCTAATGACACCAGTTACATGAAACTTTGTTGTTTTGCCCTCTCCGGACTAGGTCCCACAAGAAAATTCGAAACTACCCCTCTCCCAGGATTGACCACGAACGAACTGGAGATCTCGTTATGGTTCGCTCGCCCTCATTTCCTTTCCTCTCGCCCGCAAGAACAAGGGGACGGCGGCGACGTCGATTTGCGCGGGGGTGCTCAACGGCGGCGGTCCTGGTGGTCCTCAACGGCGGCTGGATCCCGGCTAGGAAGGTGAGGCCCTCTCTCCCGCTAGTCTCTAACGCCCCCTCTGTCCAGTCCCTAGGGTTAGGCGGGTCGGGCTCGGGCTCGGTGTCGGCCGCCGCCCGCCGGTCGCCGCCCGCCGCTAGTGTTGCTTTTGCTGATGCTCCCAATTCTGAACCGTTGCTGCTGCCGAAGTTACTTTTGCTTGTGCACCGCTGCCCTGCTGCGTGGTGATGCTTGCTGTTGTTGCTTTTTTACTGTTATTTTAGTGTTGCTTGCTGCTGTTGCTTTTTACTGCTATTTTAGTGTTGCTTGCTGCTAGAGATCTTACTGTGGTTCGATTGATTGTTGATGGTAGACCACAAATTCAAGATGAACTAGGTAATAATGACTGAACCGGAGATAGGTGACGGGTTTTTGGCATTATGGGGCTGATTTTGCTCACGAGTTCTCCAAGCCCCCTCCTCCCCAAGATCCACCGGCTCTTCTACATGTGCATTGTGGGGCTGATTTTGCTTGCCCATTGCTTGCAAGTGCGCCGCCGATTCCCTGCGCATTGATCTGTCATTACTTGTGTTAACCTGCACATCAAAGACAACTTACAGTTAGTCGAAGTATACTAGGGAAAATTGAGAGTGTGTAAATTCTATTCTACATAGTTCAGTTAGCATGATGTCATGTTATCCTACATGCCATTGGAACCACATTAGATTCAGGCATAGTGTACTAGTGAATTTTCTGAATCTCTTAATTTCTAGATGCTACAGTACTAGTTCAGTATGGTGGTTAACATGCATTTAACCAGTCACCACGTTAGATGTTTGGTTTACTTTTCTGGAAGTCAAAAATTAGATTCCTGAAGCTTATATATGTCTCATCTTGTTCTATAGAAATATCTAAACTATCGTGGTGATAAACAATTTGTGTTAGAAATAACTATCATGATGATGGATACTTTTCCCATCCTTGAACAAGCTACAACAAGTGCAGCAGAACGGGTAGACTGAAATTTGTGGCATTCCTTTCTTGTATTGTTGCTCAATTGACCCAGGCCGTGAAACTAAACGTGGCATCCTATTCTTAATGTAATTTCCAAATTTGAATCCAAGAACAAGTAAATGATTACATCAAACATGACTTACATGTTACTTGCATTCTCCATTTTCAGCACCTGCGCACGCGTCCATCTCCTCCTCACGGCCACCAAAAGGGCCTCGAGTCGATGCCGCCATGACTCCACTACTGATGTTGTTCATTACCGCCCTCGCTACTGCATGTTCACTGGTGTTAAGGACACGAAGTCGCCGGCGCACCTCTCTAGCATGCCGCGCGGCGTGCTCCGCCAGCACGCAGGTGAGGCCGAGCCGCGGTTGCTTGCGGAGGGCCTGGGCGGCGAGCTGCGGCGGCTCGCGCAGGCATCAGCGAGCCGAGGACAAGCTGTCCCCGCTCGTGCAGACTTGGACGAGCACCGGCGGCGAGTTACGAGAGCGCAGGCATAAGCGAGGCGACGGCGAGCTCCGCTGGCGCAAGCAAGCGTGGGCTAGCAACGGCGAGCGGCGGCGAGCTGCGGTTGCTGGCGTAGGCGTGGGGGAGCTACTATTGCCTTATGGTAGATGAGATATGGATATGATGTATGGACATGTTAAATGCTTTATTTTGCTATGTTCTCTTCATATTGTGTCATGGTATATGAATATATGCATCTGGAAATATATGTTTGAATTTGGATATTATGTGCACAAATTTGTTGAAAAACCAAAAAACAGTCAAAATGCTGTCCAAATTGAGCCAGATTGCTATCAAAATTCTGACTTTTTTTTGAACTACCCAGAAAAAATTGAAAATTTTCCATAAAAACAAACATATAAGTGCGCCTAATCTGAGAAAGTTTCATCGAATTTGGATCAATGGTTCAACAGTTCCACACATTTCAATTGCAGTTTAACTAGTTTGACCAAATTTTGACCAAAATTTGAAAGTTGTCAGAATAATTTCAAAAAATCACAGAAAATTGTTCATATATGTGTGACTAATCTGGGTAAGTTTCATCCAATTCGGATCAACGGTTCAATTCATTTAAACTAGTTTGAGAATTTTTTGACCAAAATTTGAAGAGGAGCAGCACGACAGCAGGGGAAGGAGAGACCGTAGTAGTTGGGCCTGTGATGGCGGGGTATAAGGTGTAGGAGGTGGCGGCAGCAGCAGGGCAGCAAGGCCGACGAGGAGCAGCAAGAGCCAGCGAGGAGCAGCAAGGCAAGGGCCGGTGAGGAGCAGCAGAGAGGATCAGTGGAGCACGAGTTCATTCTTATGTTTGGGTCAAACACGTACAAGGGCATAATAGTCCTCTATTTTGTTCTCTTATGCTGTCTATTATTTATAAAGTTTGTTTTTGTGTTGAAAAGTGACAAAAGATCAAAGTCCAAACAAAAGAGTGTCACTAGATCAATTACAAAGTAAGGGATGGCAAATTATCAAAGAGCAAAGAAAGTGGTGGCAAATAATCAAATCCCCCAAAAAACTGCACGCGATGTTTTCTTGGTACTATTTTCGCTCCAGTTTTTAAACCGTTTTTCGGAACGAGGCGTGTAATATACCGTTGAAAAGCTATGGATTAGGCGCAACTTCGTCATGCTTATTTTTGTTTTAAGATTCATCACGGTTTAAGAGCAGTTTCGAAAATAGTGCGGCGCACGACGATTGGCAGCGAGCTTTTTTTGCGTTTTTTCTAAACTGCTCGTCGGAAGTAAGCAAGTGATACACCGTTGGAAAGATATCATCGAGGTGCATCTTTTTTATATTTGTTATTTTCTATATTTCATTACAGTTTAAGAGCAATTTCAAATTTTCTAAATCGCGGAATTACGTTTTTCAATTTTTTTATTTTTTGATACTATTTTCGCTCCAGTTTTTGAATCGTTTGTCGAAACGATGCATGTAATATACCGTTGAAAAGCTATGGCCGAGGTGCAATTTTCATATGTTGAAATGTTTTTGAGATTCCTTACGGTTTTAAGTTCATTTCGAAAATCGTGCGGCGGACGACAAGTGCCAGCGGCCATTGTTTCGTAATTTCTTTCAAACCACTCATCGGAATGATCCAAACGATACGCCGTTGGAAAGATATTGCCGAGACGCAACTTTTTCATGTAGAACACACTCCCTAATTCCTTACAGTTTAAGAGCAACTATAAAAATACCGAAAACACGAACACTCTGTTTTTCGCGACACCCAAATCATCGTGTATACTGCATCAGACAGATGCGCGAACCGCTTCAGATAGAAAACCGCACTACATCAGACAGTCAAGTACAATTCATGGTTTCTTTTGTCAGACGTACATTTTCCTAGATGAGGAAATGGACCGCGTTTCACGTGTGGCTTAACATTTTTTCTGCGCTTCACATCTGGGGTAAGTGAACCGCGAGACTACCCAAAGTCAACCTCATGAGTTTTTGTTTTTGTTTTTCTTAATTTTTTGTGAACATGAATGGACCAAAGACAAGGGCTCGATGTAGTCCAGTAAACTGAAAGTGTACTTTTTCGATACGATCAAGTGAGTTGCAAGAAAGTTTCCCCAAACGAAGAAGTGCACTCTCGATCAAAAGCGAACCACTCTGAAATGTTGATGAAGTGAACTGGATGTTCTTTTCTACATCATTGACATCTTCTCTGAACTACACAGCATGGGAGTAGTGCACTGCACCGAGTAAAAGTGAACCTTTTTGTGGGACAAAATCGAACCTCTCTATTAAAAAATGCACATGTCGAACGTATGTTGAGGGGGACCGCAGTCGATGCAAAAGTGTACTGTGAAACAACACTAGCGAGCTGCACATGTCCAAAGTTTGTATTTATTTTTTAGAAGGAAATCGCATACACATATAGCAAGAACACTCCATGAAGATATAGATAATAAGTATACTTGACTAAATGAACCGCCCTCCCAGCAGAAACGAACTTCTGATAGGCACACACTGGATCACCAACAAACTGCACATGAGATACAAACCAGCGATGGCTACACTGCAACACAACGAACACATATTTTTTAAAAGTAAAAGCTTATTAAACTGCAAACAAAACAAAATCTAAAACACACACAAACATGCCGTTGGACTACTCCATGGTTGGGTAGTTTTTTGGATTTGATCGGGCTTCATGTGTGCGCACCCTGGACTTCATAACCACTAAAAATGCACCGCCACGCGAGCAAAACTGCACGTAGAGCAAAGAATTGTGATGCCTCTCCAAGTGAACCACATGGGTGTGTGTCACAAAAGAAATACAAGTATTGCATTTCATCCTACGAACCGCACTGCAACATCAACGCCCTGGTCTACATGTCACCATCGAAGAGGAAGAAGAACGAGGACCATGGATGTCCGTCGCGGTCCAAGAGGAAGAAGAACTTGTTGAGATGGAGATGGGAGGAAGGAGGTGGAGGAATGTGGAGGTGAGAGTAATCGGCGACCCCCAAACCCACCGGCCCCCCTCCAATCGTTGATAGGGAAGACACCCCCTAAGGGTGGGGGGGGGGACAAAATGCGGATCTGGCACCGGGCAGCCATGGGAGAACGGCGACAGGGCTGATCCAGCTGCCCCTCGACCCAGTCGTTTGCAGGGGACAGTAACGAGCGGATCCGACGCTGGCCACACGCGGAAGGACGGTGATGGAGTCCAGTGCCTGGTCAATGAGGGGGCAGGTGGGACGAGGACGGATGGTGTTTGGAGTGGCGTCGTACGAGAGGAAACAAGCGTCAAAGACCCTGTCCAGCTCCAAGAGGATAAGGTGAGGTGGTGGGGGCGGTGCGGCATCAGCGCCATCATGAATATGTGCCGGTGGAGAGGCAATGGGGTGGCATTCCACCGGAGCACGCAAAGGCGGCGCGGGGTGGTGGCCGGGCCAGGGCGCTACGGGTTGGAGGTGGTGGGGCGCCACGGGGGTGGAGGCGGTGGGGCACCAGAGGTGGGGCGCCTCGGGGTGGGAGGTGGTGGGGCGTCGGAGGT
>LR738710.1:281869151-281903557 GCA_902687465.1 Secale cereale
GATAACACCCCCTTAAGACTTATTCTGCACATCAGTTTCTTATTCTGCTAACACCCTACCCAGTAGCCACCCGACACGCGCTGACCTAGCGAATAGAAAAATCCACCCTTCCTCCCATGGTTGCCCACCACTCTCCCCTCGAACCCCACCCCTCCGCAAACCTCCATCCATGATGGACTGGGATCAGGTGACATGCGCTACGGTGACATGCACGGTGACATGCGGCCCAAATTCAAATTTAAACATTCCGAAAAAATCTGAAGAAAATCATGCATGTTCACAGCACATACTAAGATAACCCCTCAAAATTTCAGATCAAAATTCGAAACATACATCGAGAAACAAAAAAGAGAAACTATTCACATCTGAGTTTCTCTTTTTTGTTTCTCGATGTATGTTTCGAATTTTGATCTGAAATTTTGTGGGGTTATCTTATTATGTGCTGTGAACATGCATGATTTTCTTCAGATTTTTTCGCAATGTTTAAATTTGAATTTGGGCCGCATGTCACCGTGCATGTCACCGTAGCGCATGTCACCTGATCCAAGTCCATCCACGATACCCCATCCCACCACCACCTGCCTCCAGTGCCGCCGTCGTCCACCACCTGCTTGGCAGCCGGCGACCACGGGGATGGCCCCGACCACCGCGGCACCCACCCCACCGCCTCCTCTCACTCCAGGTCCGCGCACGCCTCCCTCCCCCAACCCACAGTGCCCCAGCCCCTCCTCTAAGCCAGAGCCGCCCCGCCTCATCCTCCCACCGGTCGGCGCCGCCCCGCCTCCTCCTCCCACCGGCCGGCCCCGCCTGCTTCCCCCCGCCACCTACCGCCGCCGAGTTGCCGCCAACCCTGCTACTCAGGCACCCTCCCGCGGCCTCGCGGATCTGACCAACCATGGGTACAAAATGATGCACCATCATCGGATCTAGCTAGGAGCCTTCCCTCCCTGTGCGACGTCGACGGTCCTCTCCACCATCTGCATCCGCGCGCGTGGATCCCCTATGAGATTCGACAACTAGGACTCGGTCCACAGCGGTGCTCGTCTGCCCAGCTCCCCTTCCTCGTCATGGTGGTGACGAATGTGTTGGCTTCATCTCTGGTCCCGGCCACGGCTCACCTCGCCTCCCCTCTCCCGCGGTCCACGCCATCGCAGTCCGTCGTACCGGCCAGGTGATGCTGCTCCTTCTTTGTTCCCCACTGATGAACAGGAAAACACGTGAGCATTGATCTCGAGACGGAGTGCAGCTCGGTTGCGCGGCGGGTGCAGCACGGCTAGCTTCTGCGTGCAGTTTGCTGTACAAACTCCCTTTCTATTGTTGATAAAAAATCAAGTGGACTTCAGTTGGCACTTGGGAGGATGTTCATAATTTCATCTTATTACAGTTGTCCCCACTTTGCTATTTGCGAGTCAGTTTACATCACAGTTTTTTGTAGAAACAGAGAAGCTACGATGCATTCCATTTAGCCGAGAAAGCTACATCACCTCCCCCTAACCTTTCAGTTCATGGCCGTGTAGTACTCCGGTGATGCCATAGCGGTGTTGTTGCATTGGGTGCTCCTGGTGCACTTCAAAGTTTTTTGGGTTTGTTCAGATTTGCGCGGCATTGTGGTACACTTCAACCTGGGGGTGCCCCTATGTAATTCCTGTTTTTTGGCTCCACAGTTTTTGTGTTGTTGTAATTGTAAGGTGCGGTTCCCTTCTTTGTTTGAACATCGCAAACACATTAAAAACGGCCGGTTTGAACGGCCCCAGACCGGCCGTTCACCTCGTGGATGCTTGCAATCCAGCCTTGCAGTTTGCGGACATGGCCACGGGATGAAGTTTGGTTAGAGCAGGCATGAGGTTCGGCTAGACCATGGGTGCAGTTCGCTTGTGACTTGTGAATGCATTTTTTATTGTATTCTCTTAACGCTATTTCTATGTTTTTGCAATGCAAAGAGAAAAAGATGCAGTAAGCGTGCCTTGCCTCGATGTCACATAGCCGCATTTATTTTTCATATGAGATAGTGTGCTCTGTTTCGCTCGTGTGTTTCAAAGCTCGGTGCCGCAGTGCGTTTTGTCCTTTGATGTGGTTCACTTTTGAGAGTGACATGAAAAGTGTGTGTGTTTCAAAGCTTGGTGTCGCAGTGCGTTTTGTCCTTCGATGTGGTTCACTTCTGAGAGAAATGAAACGCGTGAAAATTTAGCGAAACAACAGGATAGTAATGTGGTTCACTTCGATATATGTCATGGTTCACTTCTCCCCGTCTCTCCGGTCCACTCTCTTTCATAAGGAAAGTTGAAAAGAAGACAACGAAAATGCAGAAAAACTTATCCGAGAAAAATGTACGTCCGATAAAAGAAATCATGAAGTTCACTTGACTGTTGGATGCAGTGTGGTTTTTCGGTCTGAAGCAGTGCGTTCATCGGTTTGATGCAGTACACGCGATGATTTTGGGTGTCGCAAAAAACTGAGTGTTCGCGGTTCGTTATTTTTAAAACTGCTCTTAAACCGTAATGAATTAGAGGGAGTGTTTCAAATGAAAAAGTTATGTCTCGACGATATCTTTCCAACAGCGTATCTTTTGGAACATTTCGACGACCGGTTTGAAAAAAATTACGAAAAAACGGTCGCTGCCACTCGTCATCCGCCACACGATTTTCAAAATTAACTTCAAATCGTAAGGATCTCAAAAACTATTCAACATATGAAAGTTTCTCCTCGTTCATAGCTTTTCAACGGTATATTACACGCCTTGTTTCGACAAACGGTTATAAAACTGGAGCAAAAACAATACAAAAAATTTGAATTTTTTAGAAAAACATAGTTCTGCGATTTAGTAAATGTGAAACTGTTTTTAAACCATAACGAAATAGAGAAAATAATACACATGAAAAAGATGCGCCTCGACGATACCTTTCCAACGGTGTATAATTTGCTTCATTCCGATGAGCAATTCAGAAGAAAACGCGAAAAAAACACTCGTTGCCACTCGTCGTGAGACGCACAATTTTTGAAACTGCTCTTAAATCGCGTGCAATCTCGAAAAGAGTTCAACATGACAAAGTTGTGGCTAATCCATAGCTTCTCAACGGTATATTATACGCGTCATTCCGATAAACGGTTAAATAACTAGAGCAAAAAAGGTACCGAAAAAGCACAATGTGCCGATTTTTTCAACACGAAGTTCACTCGCGTGAGTACTGCAGCACACTTGGTTCAAACAATGACATGCACTTCCTTTGAGTGTGCAGTGCGGAAGTGTTATCAGAATAGTTATTCTATATATATATATATATATATATATATATATATATATATATATATATATATATATATATATATATATATATATATATATATAACCCACCTCTATTTTAACATGTATGCACCGTAATTTTATGTTTCCTAAATTTGTCTTATTTTAGACATAAAAAGAGAACGTAAGAAAACCTATAATCATCGTAAAAAATATTTTATGATACATAAAATTACAAATGTAAAAATATAATGTAAAATGTACATAAAAATACAATTTTTGACCTATAGTTTGTTTGTTATGCCAAATTTTATGCAGTAAATCAATATGAATGTAACTATTTATATTTCGAATGTAATTTATTTATAAAATGATCGTAAGATTATGTCGGTGAAGAATAACTTATTCTGCACCCTGGGTGATGAATAGTAACACTATATATATATATATATATATATATATATATATATATATATATATATATATATATATATATATATATATATATATATATATATATATATATATATATATATATATATATATATATATATATATATAGGAAAATTGTTGTGTACTCCTGGGAGTACGTACTCTCGCTCCTCATATACCATATAGATGAATCTTTTATACCTCTTTATTATTTTTAATATACTTCATTAGTAATTATTAGATACCCCAAAATGATTTTCATGAAAAAAATCATGCGAGTCTACATATTTTAAATGTTTACGTATATACTGATGTGTTTGTACGTGAAAAATGTATATTACAAAAAGTACGTCGCAGATGATATTTTTTCAACAAAACTCATATTGGGGTATCTTAGAATATTTAATGAAGTATATTGAGAATGATAAAGAGGTATAATTAATGCGTATATGAGGTATATTAAGGATGGAAGTACATACTCCCAGGAGTATAAAAGAGGAGTCCTATATATATATATATATATATATATATATATATATATATATATATACACACACACACACACACACACACATCCCAGCTATTCTACAACCCATTCCTAAATAAGCTATTTAGGTACCGTTCCTAACTGCTCGAAAACAGATAAGCTCACTGTGCGTCATATACTAGTTAACTGTCGGGCGGACCTTTTCTCGCATCGTTTTTTCGCACTATTTTTTATCGTAATTTTTGGAACCGTTAATCGTAATGATGCAAATGACATACTGTTGGATAGCTACTGAATAGGCGGAACTTCTGTATGTTGATCGTTTTCCCAAAATCCTTACAGTTTTTAAACAAAATTAAAAAAACTAGAAATTTTTCAAACGCGTTTTCGGTGTTTTTGTGAAAGAAATTTTCAAACCGTTAGTTGGAATGATGTGTATGATACACCATTGGAAAGATATCAATTAGCCTGAACTTCGCTATACAGAACTTGTTTTCAGATTCGCCACGATTTAATAGTAGTTTTCAAAAAACTAATGATATTTTTGTCATTTTTTCCCGAATTGCTACAGTACATGCTAACTGCCGACCAGAATAGCTAACTGACGTATGACGACATAGCTAACTGTCATGACATGAGACACTTTTTTCCCTGGTTTTCCCGGATCAAGCTAACTGTCTGTATTGAAATAGCCAACTGTCGAGGATTGCGGTAGTTAACAACAAGTTAACTTCAGGACTGAAGGTACTGATTTATTATTATTATTTTCCCTAGGTCATTCCAACCGCAGGGCCTGAAATAGCTAACTGTCGGGACTGCTACAGTTAAGAACTAGTGAACTGCTTGACTGAAGATATCAACTTTTTTTTTCTTTCATTTTTTTGCCAAGGTCACGCTAAATGCTCGAGGGCGCATGGCAGTCTAGTGTTCTAGTTAACTTCCACAACTCGCCCACTTAACTGCGATATGCAATAAAAATTGGACTAACAATATAAAAAAACTTTGTTATATTGTCATTTTTTCTCGAACTGCTACAGTACATGCTAACTGCCCGACCGGAATAGCTAACTGACATATGACGACCAAGCTAACTGTCGTGACTTAAGACCCTTTTTTCCTGGTTTCCCGAATCAAGCTAACTGTCGGTATTGAAATAGCTAACTGTCGAGGATTGCGGCAGTTAACAACAAGTTAACTCCAGGACTGAAGGTACTAATTTTTTTCCCTGGTTCATTCCAATCGCAGGGCCTGAAATAGCTAGCTGACGGGACAGCGGTAGTTAAGAACTAGTGAACTGCTTGATTGAAGATGTCAACTTTTTTTATTTCGTCCTTTTTTTGCCTAGGTCACGCTAACTGCTCGAGGGCGCATGGCAGTCAAGTATTCAAGTTAACTTCCACAACTCGCCCACTTAACTACCATTCCAAAATAAGCTATTCAGGAACCGTTCCTAACTTCTCGAAAACCAATAAGCTAATTGTGCGTCATATACTAGTTAACTGCCGGGCAGACTTTTTCTGGCACCATTTTTTCGCACTATTTTTTATCGTCATTTTTGAACCGTTTATTAGAATGATGCAAATGGCCTGCAGACCCGAGCAAGCTCGCTCCCTTCGAGAAAAGAAACAGGTTAGGAGGGGGTGGTTCCTAAATAAGCTTATTTAGGAACCCTAGAGGGGGGGGGGGTTTCTAAATAGTCCCACCATATATATCCACATGATCCCCCGATCCCGAGCCGACCAACCCCCCTCCTCGCCGCTCCTCCCCTCGATCCCCGACCTCCGCCCTCGTTCGCTGCCGATCTTCACCGGATCCGCCGCCTCACCCCCGTCTCCAGCTCCTGGCCAGCCAGATCCGCCACCTCCCCTCCGCCTCCAGCTCCTGGTCGGCTAGATCCGCCGCCTCCCCTCCGTCTCCAGCTCCTGTTCAACCACTGGTGCGGGCGAGCGAGCGATGGCGGACAACGGCGCAGGTGAGCGAGTGATGGCGGACGCCGGCGCGAGGGAGCCCGCCTCGCCTGGACGCGGCGAAGCCGCCATGGACTTTCGGAAGCTGCATCCTCGTTCCATCCTCACCGATCGACGCCTTGGCAAACCATATGACGGCCCCGCCGCAAGCTATAGCAAATGGCCCGGCCAACGGAGCAACTCCTCGGCGGAGGCGGCATCGGCAGCGCCTTCCCATTCAGCAACAGTACATGAACTTCCTCCCACTTGCTGCCTTCTTCTTCAATCTTGCCTTTTCTGACCTTCTTGCTTTGTGCAGATGAACTCCGTGCCCTCTACAAGACATGGATTGCCATGAAATTCCTCTCCTACCTCCACGACGAATTGTTCTCAAGGTGGCCTATGAGCTACTGGAAAAAGGTTGGCCGAACTACTACCCAGGATATGGTTGAACTTCTTCCTTATGTTTGTTATTTGCTTACGGCCATGAGAAGTTCAGGTAGTTTATGAGCCTCAGACCAGGCTACAAACAACATTTTAAAATCTGCCTGCTTACAACCATGTGAAGTTCAAGTAGTTTGTGAGCCTCATTCCAGGCTACAAACAGTAGAAAATATGCCTATGAAATTTGCCTGCTTTTTTACATTCACATGTGAAAAAGCCATGTGAAGTTCAATTATTAAGTGTGCTAGAGTTCAGGTTTGTATGTATCTGGTTCTATGCAAAAAAGTAAAAGGAAAATAGAATAGGCATGTGATCTCACATGAAGGTCAGGTTGGTATGCAATAGTGGTTCAACCCTTCAAACTTATGAAGGTTCAGGTTTTTTAACTGTAGACAGTATTTCCCCTTTGCAAAACAAGAAGTTCAGGTTGTGGAGAGTGCTTAGTCCAGGTACATATAAGTAATCAAATAGTGTAGAATTAACAAAATGTGAGGTTCATTATGTGAAGGGTGCTCAGTTCAGGTACAAAAGTATTGGCAAATGCTCAGCTCAGTTAAGAGTGTGATGCGTGTCATAGGGGAAAATATGTACATGAACACCACTTTTATGTTAGCAATTCAGGCTGTGGATAATGCTAAGTTTAGTTACAAAGGTATAGGCAGATGTAACTTGTGTGCTAATAAATGTTTTTTATTTTATGTCAGCAAGACGAGACACGCATGAAGAAGCTTAGAAGTTCCCAGCAGCAAGTACACAATCCTAAGCCTGTACGCGTTGCACCACCCCCTCAATGGGTCACACCTCAAATGCACCAATGGCATTGCCAACCTGCTCCAGTCCAAAAATGGATGACACACGAAACACATGGAGACTTCCAAGATGCTGGGTCACAGCCCTATCCGCACAACTTTATGCCTCCACCTAATTGGGTGAGGCCGGAAATCCCCCGCGGATTCTTTGTATCCACCAACAGACTCCAAAGCACGCCGATGGAGGAGGGGGTTAGCTCAAGTCCTACATGTAACTCTGGAGGTTATCCTGGTGTGCCTCGCAATTCCAAAGCGAAGCAACTAAACCGGATCCCAGGACAAATCCAACAGCAACACACACACGGAGGAGAGTGCTCTACACACAACCACTGTTGGATCCTGCTTCTGCTGCTACAAGTAAGAATTGTACGGGACATAAGGTAGATCGATTGCTTCACAAAACAAAAGAGCAAACCAAGACCAGGATGACAATACCTCCACAACCACCTCAAGCAAAAAGGACGCAAACAAGGGAGAGGCCATCTTTAGCCCTCCTTCCTCCTTGTGATCCACTCCTGCATCCTGCTATGATTACTCCGCTGTGCCCCATCCCAGAGGGGCAGCAGCAGACTCCGGTAGAGTTGCGATCATACACGAACGTAAGTGAAACAAAAATATTTATATACGTATCTTGTATTATCTGCAAATTTTCTGCTCCCTCCAGGATAACAAGTTCATAAACTGCATTATAACGTGCCGTTTGGATTATTTTTCTTTTTTTGTAGATGTCGGATCTCCCAGATTTTCTAATACCAAGACTAAAGATGTGATTCAAAGATGTACAGAAAGCAAGGGAATTTTATAACAGATACGCTAGTTTTGGAATCGGGAAGACGTGAGGGGATGAGAATCACAAGTATTAGTTTGCGCTCCAAGGGAAACACAAAACTTATATTTCAGAGGCTGACATGCAGCGAAACAAAACATTGCAGAGGATAGGCAGCAATGCAAGAATGAGGATGAAGGTGCAGGAGGATAACACATGCGTGGCACTGGACATTGAGTACAATAATAATCACCAACTCATGCAAACTGACGACATGCCGGTATTCTTACACTCACAAAAGAATTATGACCCCACTATTTTGGAGTACGTAAAGCTCTTGCAATACCATGATGTCAAGCACACAACAATCATGTCCATGCTATTTGAAAATGAAGATGGAAGCTACTTCCTAAGCAAGACCGGACGAGACCTACTAAACCAGTAAGTATTCAAACATCCACATACTGCAATGTACATAGCATCCTAAATCACAACCCTTTGCTAGCAAAAAAACAAATGCATGTTTGCATGTAATTTGCAGGAAAACCATGAATGCAAGGATGATTGGATGATGTATTAAAACTTGTTTCATTCTTCAAAGACATGAAGGCAATAAATGATGAGTTTTTCTATGACATAAAAGTAGAAAAGGACAAGCCAATTAAAAACATTTTCTGGTCCAACGCAAGCTGCCGAGGAGCATATCAAGACTTTAGCGATTGTGTAACATTCGACACAACTTACAAGACCAACAGGTTTCATATGCCTCTCGGAGTGTTGGTTGGAACAAACCATCACTTGCAGTCAACAATATTTGTTGTTGCCCTTATCAGAGACGAAGATTCAAAGTCATTCAAGTGGTTGTCCGATACATTTGTATGGTGCATGAGCAACAAGCACCCAACTTGCATTCTAACAGGTGAGTTCAAAAAAAACTATACAAGTTTCATCATCTTTTCAGTCTATGGGTCTGTATTGGGAATATTTGATTTTATCTGAAAATAATGTAAAGCAAGCAGTTCAACCACGGTTAGCACAGAAGTACAACTAACAGTACAAGAAAGCAAAATTATCTATCACATGTTTAGAAAAACATTAGTTATGAATGTGAAGTTCAAATACAGGAATCATAGAAGTTCAAGGACAAAAGTTGTAAGAAAAAATATATGTAACATGTTCAAAAAAAATATAGTTATTTATGTGAAGTTCAAGCACGGGTACCACAGAAGTTCAAGAACACTGCTTTAAGAAAAATTTGAGTGTGACACTACTAGGTAGTCCTACTGCTACATGTGAAGTTCAAGCACTGGATCAAAGACGAAGATGCAAAGTCATTCAAGTGGCTCTTCGATACATTTGTACAGTGCATGAACAACAAGCACCCAACTTGCATTCTAACAGGTGAGTTAGAAAAAACTCTACAAGTTTCATCATATTTTCAGTCTATGGGTCTGTATTGGGTATATTTGGTTTTATCTGAAAATAATGTAAAGCAAGCAGTTCAACCACTGTTAGCACAGAAGTCCAACTAACAGTACAAGAAAGCAAAATTATCTATCACATGTTTAGAAAAAAATTAATGACTGGTCTGGATGTTGCTCAAGGTGAGTAGTGATGGAGGATTTTCTCTAAAGGTCGTTGCAGCCTTAATCCAATAAGCTGTCGTGGATGAAGGAACCTTGCGCATAGTCCTCCTTGCTCGAATTGTTGTCATGTTGAGGCAGCACCATTCCACATCCGGTGAGGATATCGGCGGCAGCGCTACCGAGCTACTGCCACGGAAGAAGGCTGATATGCGAGCGGGGGAGGTGTTTCTTGGACGCTACTGCGGAAGAAGTACGCGAGGGGAGGGGCGAGGGCGCTGTTTGGGCGCTACCGCGGTAGAAGGCCGCGAGGGGAGGGGCAGCTTCGCTGCCGGCCACCACCGTGGGCCGGGAGGGAAGGGGCGGTGGTGCTCCCAGGCCGTTGCCGCGGAAGAAAACGGGGAGGGGAGGGGCGGCATCGCTCGCAGGCCACCGCCACGGAAAAAGGCCGGAAGGGGAGGAGCGGTGGCGCACCCAGGCCGCTGCCGCAGAAGAAGGCAGGGAGGGAAGGGGCGGTGGCACACCCAGGCCGCTGTCGCTGAAGAAGGCGAGGAGGGGAGGGGCGACGGCGGCGATCCTGGTGGGGGATGTGCAGAATAAGACTCTAGAGGGGTGTTATCATATACATATATATATATATAGCAACAATTCCCGTGCGTTATAACGAAAGATAAAAGGAGCACGCGCTAGTGCTAGTCAAGCACGCCGCCGTGCTTTGGCTCCTCAGACTGTCGTGCTTGCTCGCGCCACTGCTAGTTCTAGCCTCGTGGTCTGATGCTGCTGCCCACTGCATTGCCAGCTACCGCTGGTTTCCCGAGCCCTTGCCGGCAGATGTGCATCGCCCACTCTCGTCTGTCGACCTCCTCATGTGTGCGCTAACGGAAGCTTCACGCCTATCATCAGGAGTTGACGCATCACTCCTAGTCGTCACCACCATGGTCCATTGCAGCTGCCAACCACGCGCTTAGCTTAGCACGTCGCGAGCATCGCTTACTATCACCATCGCGTCGCACGAGCCACGCCCACTGACCATCGCCGGGTAGCTGACCCACACAATCATGCCATCATGCCACCGCAAGCCGTAGTGTTGAAGACGTGCCTTGGCCGCCCACTATGTTGACGGCTGCTGCTGTGTGCCGAGCCCCTATGCCGGGAGATGCGCATCACTCACTCTCGTCCACTGTACTTCATCTTTTGTGCACGATCGTGAGCTTCACGCCTACCAGCAGGAGTCGCCACACCGCTCCTAGTCGTCGCTACCATGCCCTGCTAGCAACCGCACCCCGAGCGCCCACGTGCCTTGGCCCGGCTGGCTAAGAGCATCACATGCTACCACCATGAGCCGTAGTGTTCCGGACGTGCATCGACTGCGCCGGATGCACGAACTGATCCACCCAGGCCAGCCAGAGACGCTGCGAGTGTCCCTTGCCGAGTGTCATAATTTTAGTTGGCTCGAGCTGGGCTTAAGAGGCGAGTTCTACTGCCCTGATGTATAGTGCCTACCGTTGATAAATTATTATCTTTGACGGACAAGAAGAAAACCCAATAGTTTTTTTCCTCACTTATGGGTGGCATTGGTGGGTAATTTTTATCAACTCTAGACATACTTTTAATCTCAGTCGTCGATTTTTATACTTAAAACACAATATATATACAGCCGGTCTATTCTCATAACATTATGAGAATAATATTCTCATAACACTTCTGAACTCCATTGTAATACTGCATTGGAAAGCTATGCGCACTGCTTCCTTCTTCTGTTGCGAACCACATAGAGGGGCAGTAGGAAACCTTCATGGAGCAGCGTTTCTGGCTAGTTTGATCGATTTCTATTGTTTTTTTGTGTGTGCGCTGATTTAATATGTGATTAAACACGCAATTCAGCGAGAAAACGACGGAAATTGTTTGATTTGGCGGATCTGCGTCTGTTCTTCCGCTCATGTAGGAGTTTCTCATCCTGCTGGCTGTTCATATTCGATTTTATAGCGTGGTCCTAGTGTGTTACTAATTTTGCGTTCATGTTTGTGTTATTCCGCGACAGATTAATTTGCTAATAGGATTGAAATTTTAGTATCATTTGTTGAGTGTCTCTCTGTTCTAGCAGAAAAACGTCAGTTCTTTGTCCTTCCCCGTCCGGATCGAAATTGTTGTGTTTTTATGTAATTTTCTGTTGTTTTCGGCAATTATGTGTTGCCTTGATCCTATCCGTATGAATTGCAGCGGATTAAGTTGTTAATTTTGAAGAATTTAACTTTTGTCCATGTTTTTTGTGTTCTTGCGGGCGTCACTGGCTCTGGTCGTTACTCAAGATGTTTTTTGAGATTGTTTGCATTATATAGTTGTTAGAACTGCATTGCAGGCTGTGTTTTTCGTCTGCGAATCGTGGTCAAGCGCGGTGGACTGCAGTAATATGCAATGCGTGGTGAACTGCAGTAATATGCAATGCGCGGTGAATATTTGTAGCGCGGTGAACTGCATTAATATGCAATGCGAGCCTGTATGAACTGCATTACAGCCACGGGGGTGTGGGGGACTAGTTTAATAAGTTTTTTTGCTTGGTCAAGCGTGGTGGACTGCAGTAATATGCAATGCGAAATGCACATTGTTATGTAACCGCACTGCTTTATTTGTCGTTTTTTTCTTGTGTTGTGTCTTTACATATATATATATTGGTGGGTCAATTGGCTCCCCTCCAACCTTATCCCTGGCTGCTCCCATCTCACTTTATCCCTGGCGGCGCCACTCTTCCTCGATCTGTTTTTTCCCAACCAGATCCTACGCCTGGCAATGGATTGCGCGTGCGGCTGCCTGGCAAGGTTGGAGCCCATGCTGGAGACATGCGTTTTTTCTGAAGGGTTGGTTTTGAACCAGAGGCAGCGGCACAGCACGCTCTGTTCCCTTCTCTATTCTTCAGGTGTTGGATTTCGGGCTCCATTCGTCCATCAGATGACTGACGATGATGTCAGTGATTCATGGGTATGTATTTCTCGCATATTCTTTTTCATGTGTTGTTTGTAGTTAACACTATCTGATTTTTTGTAGAATTATAAGTGCACTAAGTATAAGTGAACTGTTTTTTCACACAGAAGTTTTATTATGAACATTGTAGGAGCAGCAGCAATTTTGTCTAGTCAATATTATTATATGTTGACATTAATATTTTTTATGAAGATTGTAGCAGCAATTTATTTTCTGAAGATTGTAATCTTTTTCTTATTTGTTCTTATTTTTTATGTTCTTGTTGTTTTGCTTGCAAAAATTCCCTTCTGGTCTAGTCAGGGTAACAGAAAGCTATGTTAATTTGGTCTTGGTTAGCAAGAATGGATATCATGATGTTGATGTTATGTATTCTGTTGGCTATGATGATTGTTTGGTTCTCAAAGATGGCTGGAAGGAATTTGTGGAGGAAGCTGGTCTTCAGGCTGGGGATGTTGTCATGGCTATGTTTTATAGGCATGCAACGTGTTTGGAAATCAAGTTAAATTTGCTTTAGATCAGTTTTGCTTGAGCAGCAGCAGCATGAGACATTTTTGTTGTAATAATTTGACATTTTTGTGTGGCTTCTAGTGTATTTCCTATAAGAATTCTGAGTATAAATGAACTGCTTTTCACATATAGTTTTTCATGTGCATCCTATCAGCAGCAGCAGTTGAAGAATATACATAATGGAAACACCCACTGAGCTTCCTTTTTTTTAATCCACATACGGAACTAGAGTTTTTTTAATAAAAGAGGATTGCATCAACCATTATAATAGCAGCAGTTTTGTGAAAGAATACTCTTTGTGAACTGCTTTGATAGATTGTTTTTTATGTGTATCCTAGCTACAGCAGCAGTTTGAAGCAAAATACATACTGAAAACAGACTACTGAGAACTGCATATTGTTGATAGATACAAACCAAGGTTCTGCGCTCATAATTAACAAAGTACATCATCAAGCAATAATGCAACATAAGCAAACATTGTGCCAAAGCAAACTACAACGAAAGCAAACTAATCTACACAAGCAGAAGGAAACAAATCGAGCACTTGCGACAGGAATCCTTGGCTATCAGCATCTGGCCTGCTTCACCAGTTCCACCCGTTGGAGTTGGAGGTGGAAGTTGATCCCCCCTTGCCCCCCACCCTCCAGGATGACCTCGGGCGCTTCCTGGTCTTCTCTTTTTCAGCGCGCGCGAGGCCTTTCTGCATTGTGGTGATTCGGTTCCATACCTCGAACGCAGTGTAGGCGTCCTTGGTAGCATACTTGATGTGCCTCATGCTGAGAATCGAAGTCCATAGGCTGTGGTCATGGTCTGTCATTTTTGTCTTCATGTCTGCGTATTCATCGTCGATGATGGCAGCAGCTACATCGCCAAGTGAGTCCAGTGGCTTCGTTCCATCAGGCACCCTCCAGTTCGCCTAAATGTCGACGAAGTTGGGGATGTGGAGGTTGCAGCGTGAAAGCTTCTCCTTGTCCTGCTCGATGGAGAAGCTAGCGAACTCGAACCTAAGGGAGGTGAACCGCAAGTTATACTTTTCGGAATTGCATACATAGGCATATAGAACTGCAACACATACTCGGCAGACAGAATTGCTTACCTTGGGTCGCTGAGGAACCTGTCGAAGGGGATGCATCTCTGGCCCATTGTACCACATACCTGGAAAAGAAGCACTGGGTGGTACTTGCCGATGGATAGTTGAATCAGGGCCGCTCTGCTCTTGTTGGGTGTGTACTCGAGGTCGATGCCGACGATCTTCTGGCGGCGCCGCTGGAGAACTGCCTTGTACTCTTCGACGTACGTCGCCATGGCGTCCACGTCGTTGGTGTAGATCACCTTCAGCTTGGTCTTCCCGTGCGCATGGACCTCGTCGTAGGTCTTGGTGAACGGCATGGCTGCAAAGAGGAGGAAGAGGAGGAGGAAGGGCAGTGTCGTGTGTTTGTGCGGACGATCAGGTTGATGGAGCGCGGGATTTAAAGCGGAGCGGCAGCAACTTCTGCCGAGGCCACGATCATGTCCCCCAACCGTGTTGGCGATCGTGGGTTCGTGATGATCGTGGCCTTCGCGCGGCTTGCAACCGGACGGATAGAGGAGTGGGGGCGCGGCGCTTCGGGCGATAGTGGGCGCATTTATTTAGGGCAGGCGAACCGAATCGTTTCCCGTAAGCGAACTGCATCGCTTCAGAAGCCGGATCGTTTTCCATAAGCAAACTGCATCGCTTCAGAAGCCGAGTCGTTTTCCGTAAGCGAACTGCATCGTGTTACAACCGAGACGTTTTTTTATTTTTTGTCTATGACCTGTGGGCCTGTCGGCCTTTTACTCATTAAGTCTCTCTTGCAGCCCCCTTGGCCCCTTCCGCTTCCTCTCCCCCGCACCCGCACAGAAATCCCTCTGCCCTCATGCTCTCGTGGTGGAGAGCGACGACGCCCGCAGCCGCCGCCGTCCTAGGGGCTCTCTCGTGGTGGACAGCGACGACGCCCGCAGCCGCCGCCGTCCGTAGGGCGCTTCCTCCGCCGTCGCCGTCCGCACCCGCCTCGTCCGGCCGTCACATCGTCTCACGGTGAGCCCCAAATCGCCCCAACCCGTTCCAGATCTTGTGCTAGGGTTATTTTTCTAGCCAGCATCCTCTTCTTAAGTTTGTTTTGTATGCTTGAACTTGCAACGCCCTATGTATTGAAAGTTTTTCTCTGCCTGTTATTGGGGTTTGCTATCTAGGGTTTAATTATTATCCCTTTCTGATTGCAGACACAACATGGCTTCTACCTCCCTAATTGATGCCTCACCAGTTAGAACGGCTTCCCCATCTGGTACTACATCAAAGTGAACTGCATTTTTCATACAGGGTCAATTTACTTTTTTTGTTGAACGAAATAGTGCACTGCATCTTAGATTCCTTTTTAGCAAGGCCCATTTTTTCAGACATGTGGCAAACTGATATGAACTGCCTCAAGTTAATTGTTTTTACTTTTTTGGAATGACATTAAGTTACTTGTTATGTTTTAATTGTTAAACATAAACTGCTAAAAGAGCACTGCATTTTGGACATTGCTTTGTTTTTTTTGTCTATCCACTATGCGATTGCCAAATTGATATGAGCAGCATTAAGTTTTAGTTTTTTCCTCTTACAGAACTGCATGAATTTGTTTTGTTTTGTATATCTAAGCGCACTTCTTTTTATATGTGGTCAATTGGTCACTGAACGAATTAGTGCACTGCATCATATATCCCTTTACCAATGTCCATTTTCAGACACGCGTCAATATGATATTCAAGCGACATGAACTGCATTTAGGTTTACTGTTATGTTTTAATTGTTAAACATAAACTGCTGAAAAGAGCACTGCATTTCTACATTTGTGTTTCCAAGTTGATATGAGCTGCATTAAGTTTAGGTCTGCCTCTCACACACATATCTTTATTATGTTTTTCTCACCCACAGTTTTATCTCCTGGTGGGTCAGGGGGTGGTGGTGTTAACTATTTGATTACACGTTATTTCACAGCCGATGTTGTTGGTGGCGGTACATCTGATCAGGGCAGCATTCCACCTGAACTGAGTGAAACCCAGTCGCAATCTGTTGATGGCACAGAACCAGTTACACAGGATTGGATGGTCCCTGATCAGATTGCAGCTGATGTTGAGAGGAAAAGGCAGAAAGCGATTGCGCTCGGTAATACTTTTGTGAAGGCCCATAAGGCGAAGCAAGTAAAGTTTGAGGAGGGTAAGGAGATAGGAAGGAGGATTGCAGATTCAAAGAAGTCTGCTAAGTTTGCCCCCTCAAAGAATCATGTGAAGAGAAAACTCAACACTGCTGCAGAGCAAGGTTTAAGTTCTCCACACCGGAGCCCGCGTGTTGATTACTCAAAGAGACCTAATTATGCCGAGGTTAATGTGGATGGGATTCAAGGAAAGCGGAGACGTGCGGACGATCACTCTGGTGTTGATTCTGAGCGTCGATCTAAGCTTGCGCGGGAAAATGCAGCTGAAGAAGCGCTGGACAGTGATTCTGATGAGGAGGATGTTGATGTTAGTAAGGTATACGTTGTTTATTTATTTTTTTCTTCTGTTTTTTAAGTTGTTTGGCATGAGTTTGCTGATGTGAACTGCATTTTTTATTCTTTTTTTTTGTAGACTACTAAGAGTACCAAGAGGAAGAGGTCTGAAGATGATGTTGCGCATGAATGGCGTTTTAACAAGATTGTTCGGCTGTCCATTCCAAACGTAATCAAAGTTGTCGCTTTGTTGGGTGAGGCGCACAGAACTTTGGTGCGGCAAGCAGGTTTTGGCATTGTCTTTGACCTGAAATTAGAGAAGAATGTTTCTCGTGTTTTGATGTGCAAGCTGATGGGAAAGATCGACCCTGATACGATGAGATTGGACTGCGGGTCAAATAAGGTTCTGGAAATCAATCGTGAAGCTGTCCATCACATTTTTGATTTCCCTATGGGTTCTCACACTGCTCCCAGGCCTGCTGCCAGCGGGCATGATGATTCGCTGACTAATCTGAAGGATGAACTTGGTTTCAACCGTTCTCGGAGCATAGATGCGAAGGACCTGCTTATTTTACTTCGCACGCTGGCTGCGGACCCTGCGAAGGTTAATAAGACTGTGAACGTTTTTTTCTCATTGTTTTCTAGTGCTTGCTTTGTCCCAGCCCCGCAATTCGGTTGTCCAGGGTAGCTGCTATGGTTGAAAAATTGGATTTTGCATCTATGGCTAGCATGGACTTTTGTCAGCTTGTTGTCGACGAGCTGCAGGCCGCTGTGTACAAGTGGAATTCTAAAGGGAGCAAGCAGAACTGCGCTGAGGGTTGCACCATCGTGCCCCTGTTCATGTACCTGGATTCGTTGAATCTTCGAAAAGTATCGGTTATGGATAGACGCACGGCACGCGCCGCAATACTGTCCCATGTGCAGTTGAAGAAGATTCACAACGCCGACATTATTGTCAGGGGAAAGATACACCTGGACTCTTACAAGTTTGGCAAGCTGCCGGTCAGTGCATAGCCAGCCTTTGTGTTTGTTTTATTCCTTTTATTTTCGCGCATGCTAAATGTGAACCTCTTATGTACTTTTTTTTGTGAACTGCATCTCTTTTTTGTTAATTTTTTCAGTGGAAGGCGGAAGTGGACGTTGTGTACAAGCGGACTGCAGTTGCCGAAGCGCCTGAAATGTTTTGTGAGCCTCTTGCTAGGGCGGCTCCAATTCGACGGGGTCGTGGTTTTGCTAGGGCGGCTGCTGGAGGTATTTCTGGCCAGGCTTCTGCTGATCGCAATAAATTTGTTCAGGTCGATGAGCTTCTCGATAGGGTCATCAATTTAACTAGTGATTTCCCAACATCCGGTTCCAGGATGAGGAATATTGCTGGATTGTTTCCTGAAGGCAAAGGCCCTTCTGAAGCAGAAATCGAGGCCGCCCATAACTTTGACCGTGGGCAGCTTGAATTCCTTAAGCAGACAGTTACGAATATCAGGTCTTCATTCGTTCAGTTTAAGCAGTCTCAGGACGACAAGTGCTCTAGGTATGAGCAGGAAGCTGAGGCATTTGTGAAGGAAATGAACAGGCATGAAGATGTTGTCCGGCCTTTTTTGCCTGACCCCGCAGATGTGGATGTATGTCTTTTTTTCATATGTGAACAGTTTTTTTACCCATACTTGTTCTCTATTTTTTCTGTGTGTTTGTTGCATTGACTATTTGTTTTTCGCATCCTTTTGTTCTTTTCGCAGTGTGGAGCAGAATCTTCTAAGGCTAACGCTTGTCGTGATGATGACCACCAGGACCACCACGGTGTTTATTCTAATTATTTGTTTGACAGGCCATTGTCCCCCGTTGACGAAGCTGCCAAAGACAATCCTCTTGACGAAGACGTCATCGACAAGGTTTGATTTCTTCCTTTTTTTTGTTACAGTGAACTTCATTGTTTGATTTTTTGTAGTGTCCAAAACAAACAATTATATTTTTTGCACCAGCAGTGGCAGCGAACTGCAGTTTTTAACTTTTTTTGTATATTTGTGCACCAGTTGTGGTAGTGCACTGCAGTTGTTGTTTAGAGAAGAAGCATCATCTTTTTTAGCAGTGAACTGCATGATCTGGTATTGGTTTTTTAGTTGTAGAACTGCATATTTGGATAATAGTTTTATTTTTGTTTTTTTGTTTTTTAGGATGCCGAATCAAACGTGGAAATACATGGGAAGGAGGCAGAGGGTGACGCTGGCAAGGACGAGGAGGCTGACAAGTGTAAAGAGATGGAAGGCGACGCATCTCTGGTGAGTATAGAGAATTTTGCATTTTGTGTTTTATTTTTTATTTTTCATGGGAGCTTCATGGTCCGTTTTATTAGTGAACTGCATTCTATCTTTTTTGTGTAATGTGTTTTATTTCTTAACTCGTCAGAACTGCGGATTAAATGTTGAAATCCAAGCGGAGCGCAACATTGAGGATGATAATGTGGAAGGGAGAGGAGGGGAGGAGCCTGATGCGGAGGTTGATAAGGCAGAAGGTAGAGAAGGAGGGGAGTGTCCTGTTGAGGCTGATAAGGCACAAGGGAGAGAAGGAAGGGAGGATATCATGGATTGTGATAAGCATGAAGAGAGAGAAGGAGCTCGTGGTGTTACAGTTGAACTTGCAGAAGAGACAGAAGGAACTCCTAGAGTCGGATTTGACGATGCCGGGACATCCGCTGGCATTGATGGTGTTGTTGGGCCTACTGTTTTGTTGCTTGGCGATTGATGACCCACAATCGTAAGGGATCTATTGCAGCGTTTTCGATAAGTAAGAGTGTCGAACCCAACGAGGAGCAGAAGGTATTGATAAGCGATTCTGAGCAAGAAATTACTGCAGGCACTGAAAGATAACTTTTTAGGGGTTTTCTTGATATAAGCAACAGCAAAGTAAAAGCAAACTAAATAAAAGGTACTGAGAGTGACAAGTGGCCCAATCATTTCTTAGCAAAGGCGAGGCCTAGCAACTGATCTTATAAAGGCTAAAAGCGTTCCTGAGGACACACGGGAGAGGTAGTCATGTGCTTTTGCCATATTCCGTATCGATACTATGTCATGTGTAGATAAGTGTTGAGTGGGTGGATCTATGCTAGTACACTCTCTAGACTAAGATGAGTGCACTCTTATGATTAAACACCTTGCAAGCATCCGCAAATACAAGATAGAATTTAAGGCAAAAGCCTAACCATAGCAATACGATCGAGGATCCATTGTTCCCTTATGCAAAAGCGTGCGAACTGGGGTTCAGGTTTCTGTCACTCCGGCAACCCACCGTAAGCATTCTTTGTACACAATGTATTCTCCTAGGTCCTTAATAAGGCGAAGTGTTGAGTGTTCGACTCACACAACACCACTAGTAGAATGACAACACAACTTAAGTATCAAACAACACATATTACTTCAACAGCATATGACTACTAACAACAAGACTTTCCCCATGTCCTCAAGAACTAAGGTAACTACTCACGAGACATAAAAGAGATCATGATCTGTGGAGATAAATGGGTGATAAACAATCTGGACATAATAATATTTCTCCAACAAAACTCAATAGCATTCACCACAAAGTAGTAATCAACACCGATGGAGTAGAGAGGACAGGTAGTACGAGTTACAACACAAGTTGCAATTGTGAGAAGAGATTTGGATGAAGATGGAGATGGTGCTGGTGTTGGGGATGATGTTGATGATGATCTCGATGATGCCCGTGACGATGGTGATGACGATGGTGACGATCTCCCCTTCCGGGAGGTGATCTCCCTGGCGTAATCTTCCCGCCGGAGATGGCTTTTTCTTCTCTGTAGGTTTCCGCCACGGAGCGGCGGCGGAACTCCGTAAAAACTCCCGTTTTTAGGGTTTTTAGATAACGGAGAGTATATAGGCAAAAGGGGGCAGCCGGAGGTGGGCCAGGGGCTCCAGGCGCCCCCCGGCGCGGCCAGGGGGCGCGCCCCCAGGGCGCCTGGGCACCCTATGGCCCCCTCTGGTTGCCCTTTCGCATGTCTTCGTGATTCGTCCGGAAAATATCCTCCGTCAATTTTCAGGTAATTTGGAGGTATTCTTCTTCAGCAACTCAGCGTCCACTTTTTACCGCTGAATCCTGCGTCTGCTGCTTCGGCACCGGAAAGTTGCAAACTGTGTAAAATATGCCAAAACAACATAAGAACATCATCGTAATGTGAAATATATCAATGAATAAGGATAAATTATGATACAAAATAGTGATGCATTTTGGACGTATCAACACCCCCAAGCTTAGACCTCGCTTGTCCCCAAGCGAATACTGAGCTCGGTAAACCTGTCCACAAGTTTAGAGAGTGAAGTGTCGATAAATAGAATACGGACAAGAAGCATCACAGTTTCTTCACCAACTCAAATATCCTCAACAGCAATCTTCAATTCATAAGGCCCTTATAAAAGAGTGGTAACACTTATATTCGGAAGCAGGGCTAAGGAAACTCATTGAATCATGGCAAACATGTCCTTTGGTCAAAGAACAACTAATAGCTTTTACTTTTGCTCTTTCTTTATGTTTTGATGAGATTAATTGAAGCTTTTGAAAGAACATGTTATCAGGGAAGAAGTGAAAGTGTTAACACAAAGGAAGATATTTGCCTTAGCTGGGCATGACAAACAACTTACTTATCAAATGATAATGTCAACAAGGATATGATATGACAAATCTTAATGCAACTTTATATGAATGAATCCTTATCAACATCAAATGTCTGCTCTCTTTGAGAAATAGAAAGAAGTAGGAATAACTGACTCAATCTAAAATTAAAATATAGGCCCTGCTCTAGGGTAGTAGGGAAAACTCATGTGCTATCCTTAAATCAAACAGAATGAAAACAAGTTTTGAGAGGTGCATGATTTGTCAACGAATGCTAATAGATAACTCAATTACTTCTTGAGCTGGACAAGTTTCGAGGAACGGCTCCCGCACGAGGACGATCACATCCACTTATTCTCCTTTGTTTATCACTGCCAAAGTTTTCTGATTTCTCATGAACAGAGCGTGAAGGAGGGTTTGTTTGTTATATTATTTTTGAGCCGGGCCCACTCTTTGCCAGTTCCTTCTCGTATTATGGGTTTGCACATTAGACATGCAATCCGGGGGTGAAGCTTGTCCAACTCAAAAAGACCATGAATTAACTATTACTTCCTCATGAGCTAAAACAGAGGCACAAAATAAAAGATTTTTTGAACATTTAAGGATAACACATAAATTCTGTACTTTAGGAGGTGGTAGTGGAATACCACGAGTAGGAAGGTATGGTGGACTCATATGGAAGGTATTGGTTTAAGGGTATGGATGCACAAGCAGAATTCCGCTAAGTACAGAGTTAGGCTAGCAAAGGTTTTGAGAGAACAGACAATTGATGATGACTAGGATGCAAAACAATATAAAGCATAAACATTGAAATAAGCATAACACATCAAGTTGTCTTCCTTGTCAGCATAACACTTCAAGCATTATAACATAAAGGTTTTGGCTATGTCGATAATTTAGGAAAATCATGCTTGTTGTTATGACGAAAGCTATGTTTGCCAAGATTAAATAAAGTTTTCACAGCCATACCTGATATAAGGTCAATACTCCCCATAAGAGTCATCATATAAGGTCGATTGCGTGAAGAGAATACCGAGTGCAGCAAAAGGAACCAATAAACTTCTCATTAATATTCCATCATAGACGACTCCACACTCACGGATACAATCTCCCCACCGAAGGAGTGATAGACCTCAATGCACACACCTATTTCATATAATAACCTCCCTAGACATGATACGACTCTACTTGACTCTAAAAGACAAAAGGTAAAGATAAAGATACCGGGCACTCCCCCAAGCTTGGAACAAGCCAAGGGAATGTAGTTACCCAAGGAGATTTCACTCCTCGTCCTTGTTGGCGTTGATCACGTAGTCCTCGGCGAAACGCTTCCATGGAAGGGGTTCTCCAATCTCGTATGAGAAGTTTGTCTCTTGAATCCTCCATGCAGCACCCATACTCATGCGCATAAACCTTAGTTCATACTCACAGTTCTGGCGATGTAGATCATAAATTTGCCCTTGGAGCTCTTCAATTCTTTCTTAAGACGCGGTGATGCTTTTCCACATCTCCTTCATCTCCTTCAGGAAGTAGGTCTTCAGCTCGTTGATGATGTCAAAGTTCACTTCAACACCAGCTCGATCATCTTCTTGTACTCGAAGACTTCTTGGTCCACTTCTTCCAGCCTGGCCTGGATGCTCCCCTCCTTGATAGGTCCCTTCAGATCTTCTTGATGAAGGACACCGTCCTCCATCCGAACAACCTGAGGGTGCTTCTTCACCTCAGCGAGGTAAGGGTTGATGACGTTGACGACGAAATTGTCCTTGGGGGAACTTGGAGAAGCCATGCCACCTAGATTCAGCTGAAAGATTCCCTGGCAGAAACAGATCGAAAAGAAAACACACGAAATCGCAAGATACGTTACCGGAACAATCCGGGCAAATATATAGCAAAAATGTATGCACAGAAAGGAAGGTAACATGCTAAAGCGGGGTCGGAGACGGACTCCCGGGTGTCCAGGCGCCCTGGCGGCGTGGCCAGGAGGTAGGGCGCGCCAGGGGGGCGACTGGACCCCCTGGAGCTCGTCTCCGGCTCCACTTAGGCTCAGAATTTTACTAATTTTGCAAAAACTCGTAATACGGAACTTTTATGGCGGTTCGCGATGTTTCCTTACCGTACAATATACCTTTTCTTTATTCTGCTTCTGCTGGCGTCTGAAACAGGGCTGCAACATGTTCTTCATGAGTTGTTGTGTATATCATATTCGCATCAACATTGACAGGGTCTCCTGCTATGTAATGTTTAAGTCTTTGCCCATTCACAACTTGAGGTTTGGTGCCTTCAAAATTGTTAATCTTAATTGCACCAGACCGATAGACTTCTTCAATATGAAATGGCCCTTCCCACCTGGAAAGTAGTTTGCCTGGAGAAAACCTGAAACGGGATCTAAACAACAAAACTTTATCGCCAACATTAAATTCACGTTTCAGAATCTTCCTATCATGCCACTTCTTTACCTTTTCCTTGAACATTTTAGCGCTCTCGTAAGCTTCACTTCTCCATTCATCTAGAGAAGTCAAGTTCATGAGTCGCTTCTCACCAACTAATTTTGGGTCAGCATTAAGCTCTCTAACAGCCCAGAAAGCTTTGTGCTCTGACTCTAATGGCAAATGGCAAGCCTTGCCATACACCATCTTATAGGGGGACATGCCCATGGGGTTTTTGTAAGCAGTTATATATGCCCACAAAGCATATCCTAACTTATTTGACCAGTCCTTTCTATTTCTGTTTACTGTCTTCTGCAAGATCAACTTAATCTCTCTATTGGTGAGCTCAACTTGCCCACTAGTTTGAGGATGATATGGTGAAGCAATTCTATGGTTGACATCGTATTTGGCTAAAGCTTTTCTAAAAGCTCCGTGCGTGAAGTGTGATCCTCCATCAGTCATGAGATACCTAGGTACACCAAACCTAGGAAAAATTACATCTTTAAGCATTTTGAAAGATGTCTTGTGATCAGCACTTTCAGTGGGGATTGCTTTAACCCCCTTGGTCACATAATCAACAGCTACTAAAATGTGAGTGTACTTGTGCGAAGAAGGAAAAGGACCCATAAAATCAAAACCCCAACAATCAAAAGGTTCAATCACTAGTGAGTAATTCATAGGCATCTCATTCCTTCTACTAATGTTACCAACTCTCTGACATTTATCACAGGCTAAAACATAATTTCTAGCATCCTTAAAGAGAGTAGGCCAATAAAAACCTGATTGAAGAACCTTATGTGCAGTCCTCTCACCGGCATGATGTCCTCCATAGGGACTATCATGACACCGTCTGAGAATGTCCTTCTGCTCATGTTCCGGTATGCATCTTCTCACGATCCCGTCGGGACCTTCTTTGAAAAGATGTGGGTCATCCCAAATGTAGTGCCTCAAATCATGAAAGAACTTCTTCCTTTGCTGAAATGTTAAACCTGGAGGCAAATACTTTGCAACAATAAAATTAGCATAATCTGCATACCAAGGATCGGAAAGAGATTGTACTTTTACAACGGCAAGTTGCTCGTCTGGAAAACTATCGTTGACTGGGATGGGGTCGTGCGGTATATTTTCCATCCTTGAAAGATTGTCCGCCACCGGATTGTCTTCCCCTTTCCTATCAACAATATGCAAATCAAATTCTTGAAGAAGGAGTACCCATCCGATAAGCCTTGGCTTGGCATCCTTCTTTGTCATAAGGTACTTAATGGCAGCATGATCAGTATGAATAATAACTTTGGAATCAACAATATACTGCCTAAACTTATCACAAGCAAATACTACAGCTAAGAATTCCTTCTCAGTAGTAGCATAATTCTTTTGCGCACTATCAAGGGTTTTGCTAGCATAATGTATAACATTCAATTTCTTATCAAATCTTTGTCCTAAAACAGCTCCAACAGCAAAATCACTTGCATCACTCATAATCTCAAAAGGTAAATTCCAGTCAGGTGGTTGTACTATAGGAGCGGTTATTAAAGCTTTCTTAAGGACTTCAAAAGCTTCCTTACAATCCTCATTAAATACAAAAGGGACGTCCTTCTGGAGAAGATTAGTGAGGGGCCTCGAGGTCTTAGAAAAGTCTTTAATAAATCTTCTATAGAAACCAGCATGACCAAGAAAACTGCGAATACCTTTGATGTCCCTTGGATAGGGCATCCTCTCAATAGCTTCGATCTTGGCTTTGTCCACTTCAATTCCCCTTTCGGAAATCTTGTGACCAAGAACAATTCCTTCGTTAACCATGAGTGGCACTTCTCCCAGTTGAGTACCAAATCTGTCTCCTCGCATCTCTGCAAAACTTTATTAAGGTTGTGGAGACAATGGTCAAAAGAAGTTCCATAGACGGAGAAATCGTCCATGAAGACTTCCATAATATCCCCACAGAAACCATGAAAGATAGCAGACATACACCTTTGAAAAGTAGCAGGGGCATTACATAAACCAAAAGGCATACGCCTGTAAACATAAGTACCAAAGGGACAAGTAAAAGTGGTCTTCTCTTGATCAGGAGTGTTAACATGAATTTGAGAGAAGCCAGAATAACCATCGAGATAACAAAAGTGGGTATTTTTGGATAACCTTTCAAGCATTTGGTCGATGAACGACAACGGGTAGTGATCCTTCCTGGTTGCCTTGTTCAACTTCCTGTAATCAATACACATTCTATATCCAATAATAATTCTCTGAGGTATTAGTTCATTTTTATCATTAGGAACCACAGTTGTACCTCCTTTCTTAGGAACACAATGTACCGGGCTTACCCACTTACTATCAGCTATAGGGTAGATAATACCTGCGGCTAGAAGCTTGAGAATCTCAGTTCTCACAACATCCATCATCTTCGGGTTCAACCGTCGTTGATGATCAACAACTGGTTTACCATCAGGCTCAAGGTTGATAGTATGTTGACAGATAGATGGACTAATCCCCTTAAGGTCATCAAGGGTATAGCCAATTGCGCCTTGGTGTTTAGGGAGTACTTCCAATAGTCGCTCTTCTTCGTATCCTGAAAGGTTAGAGTTGATAATAACAGGATATACTTTCTTTTCATCTAAATAAGCATACTTGAGCGTATCGGGAAGAGGTTTAAGATCGAACACCGGGTCTTCTTTCGGTTTTGATAAAATTCCCAAAGGTTCAACCGGAAGGTTGTGCTTCAGGATAGGAGGTTGCCTCAAGAATATTTCATCTAGTTCATTTCTTTCCTGCATATGCAAATCATTCTCGTGGTCCTCCATATATTGCTGCAAAGGATCATTAGGGAGAATAGCAATAGAAGCAATACTTTCAATAAGTTTATCATCACTAGATAAATCGGTACCACGAGGCTGCTTAGAGAACTTAGAAAAATTAAATTCATATGGCTCACCATCGAATTCAACAGAAACTTTACCTTTCTTGCAATCTATTATAGCTCCACAAGTTCTAAGAAAAGGTCTACCAAAAATAATTGGACAAAAATTGTCCCTCTCTGAACCAAGTACTAGAAAGTCGGTAGGGTATTTTACCTTTCCACATAGGACTTCAACGTCCCTCACAATTCCGATAGCAGAGATAGTTGTTCTGTTTGCAAGATGGATGGTAACATCAACTTCTTCAAGTTCACAAGGGGAAATCTCACCGATGATCTCTTCATAAAGTGAATAGGGGATAGCACTTGCACTCGATCCCAAATCGCATAGCCCATAATAATTGTGATCTCCTATTTTAACAGATACCACTGGAGTACCTGAAATTGGGCCTTTATTCTTGGCTGTGACAAGGTTAGTGGAAACAGCACAAAAATTTATATTGGAATCCAAAACATCATTAGTAACAAGGTCTTTAATCAATGCAACTTGAGGATCGACCCTGATCTGGTCCTCAGGCTCATCAACTCTTCTCTCACTTTTATTTATTATGCCTGTCACAAGAGAGTGCTCCCTTATCCTTGCGGGAAAAGGAGGCTTTTCATATATAACTGCAGGCAAAATAGGGTCAGCAACATGAATATCAACAGGTGGCTCTTTAAAAGGTCCATGATGCTGGTCTCTCTTCTTTTTAAAAGAATCAACGTGAGAGGCAAAATTCTTACAGAAATCAATCATTAGATGGGAATCAAGACCAATCTTAGAGCAAAAAGTATTGAAGTAATCAGTTTTCACATAGCTCTCAATATAATCATGTTCATAATTTATAGCGGGTTCAATACCTTTATCAATTTCCCAATCTTCGGTGTTCCTCTGGATCCTTTCAATGAGATCCCACCTTTCTTCAACACTCTTCTTCTGAAATACCCCACTAGAGGAGGCATCCAGCATCTCCTTATCCTGACGAGAAAGCCTGGCATAAAAATTTGTAAGTATAATTTCCTTGGGAAGCTTATGAATAGGGCATTTGAGCATTAGGGACTTCAATCTCCCCCAAGCTTGAGCAATGCTTTCTCCGTCACGAGACCTAAAGTTATAGATATAGTTCCTGTCTCGATGAATTTCATGAAGAGGATAAAACTTAGTATAAAAGAGAGACATAAGCTCTTGCCAGTCAAGCAAGTGTGAGTTATCGAGAAGCCTATACCAATCTGAAGCTTTATCTATAAGTGATACGGCAAACAATTTCCTCATGACAAACTCCCTCGATACACCTGCAAGCTTAAATAATGAACATAGTTGTGAGAGATATAGCAAGTGTTCACCGGGATGTCTGTCTCCTGCATAACGATTAGCCAAAACATAATCGATAATACCAGCTGGTATTTTATAGGGCACAATTTCAGTAGGGGGAGGAGCAACCACCACAGGTGTGGGGCGTCTTCCCGCAAGCAACGATCCAATAACAGGGTTGTCCATAAGGGCAAAGAGCAGCAATAGCAAAAATAAAAACAGAATTATAAAAACTTCCTTACCAGTTTCACTTTACCAATAGCGCTACGCTCCCCGGCAACGGCGCCAGAAAACGGTACTTGATGACCCACAACCGTAAGGGATCTATTGCAGCGTTTTCGATAAGTAAGAGTGTCGAACCCAACGAGGAGCAGAAGGTATTGATAAGCGATTCTGAGCAAGAAATTACTGCAAGCACTGAAAGATAACTTTCTTGATATAAGCAACAGCAAAGTAAAAGCAAACTAAATAAAAGGTACTGAGAGTGACAAGTGGCCCAATCCTTTCTTAGCAAAGGAAAGGCCTAGCAACTGATCTTATAAAGGCTAAAAGCGTTCCTGAGGACACACGGGAGAGGTAGTCATGTGCTTTAGCCATATTCCGTATCGATACTATGTCATGTGTTGATAAGTGTTAAGTGGGTGGATCTATGCTAGTACACTCTCTAGACTAAGATGAGTGCACTCTTATGATTAAACACCTTGCAAGCATCCGCAAATACAAGATAGAATTTAAGGCAAAAGCCTAACCATAGCAATACGATCGAGGATCCATTGTTCCCTTATGCAAAAGCGTGCGAACTGGGGTTCAGGTTTCTGTCACTCCGGCAACCCACCATAAGCATTCTTTGTACACAATGTATTCTCCTAGGTCCTTAATAAGGCGAAGTGTTGAGTGTTCGACTCACACAACACCACTAGTAGAATGACAACACAACTTAAGTATCAAACAACACATATTACTTCAACAGCATATGACTACTAACAACAAGACTTTCCCCATGTCCTCAAGAACTAAGGTAACTACTCACGAGACATAAAAGAGATCATGATCAGTCGAGATAAATGGGTGATAAACAATCTCGACATAATAATATTTCTCCAACAAAACTCAATAGCATTCACCACAAAGTAGTAATCAACACCGATGGAGTAGAGAGGACAGGTAGTACGAGTTACAACACAAGTTGCAATTGTGAGATGAGATTTGGATGAAGATGGAGATGGTGCTGGTGTTGGGGATGATGTTGATGATGATCTCGATGATGCCTGTGACGATGGTGATGACGATGGCGACGATCTCCCCTTCTGGGAGGTGATCTCCCCGGCGGAATCTGCCCGCCGGAGATGGCTTTTTCTTCTCTGTAGGTTTCCGCCACGGAGCGGCGGCGGAACTCCGTAAAAACTCCCGTTTTTAGGGTTTTTAGATAACGGAGAGTATATAGGCAAAAGGGGGCAGCCGAAGGTGGGCCAGGGGCTCCAGGCGCCCCCTCCCCCCCGGCACGGCCAGGGGGGCGCCCCCAGGGCGCCTGGGCACCCTGTGGCCCCCCTCTGGTTGCCCTTTCGCATGTCTTCATGATTCGTCCGGAAAATATCCTCCGTCAATTTTCAGGTAATTTGGAGGTATTCTTCTTCAGCAACTCAGCGTCCACTTTTTACCGCTGAATCCTGCGTCTGCTGATTCAGCACCGGAAAGTTGCAAACTGTGTAAAATAGGCCAAAACAACATAAGAACATCATCATAATGTGAAATATATCAATGAATAAGGATAAATTATGATACAAAATAGTGATGCATTTTGGACGTATCAGCGATGAGGTGCCTGAGAAATGTTGTGTCGTCCCTCACGCCCCCGAGCAATCTGTTGGCAATCTGGCTTTCCCAGCCGAGACAACAAAAGTCCCAGCTGAGGCAGTTTCGATTGTTTCTGAAGAGGAACAACCAAGACTCTCTCAGGACATGAGCAATCAAGCGCTGCTTGACGATGATATTACCGGGCTGGATCACTTGACGCTCAGCGAAGATATATATGAGCAGCCGCAGGAAGTTTATTCTGAAACCGAAGGTAAGCGAACTGCATTATTTTTGTTCTTTCCCGGGGGCGAAATGCACCGTGTGTGTTTTATTATCTGATATCGTTCCCACTCTGTATGCAGATGAGGAATTACCTGTTGTTACTCCTTTGAGTGTTGATCCAGCTCTTTTGAGAAGATACAATGAGTTATATGACGCTGTTACGAGGGCTAGGAGGGATAAGAAGAAGAAGTATGACATTTTTTGTCTTACACCCCGGTTATTTAATATGTTATTTTTTCAGGGACACCCATCTTATCACTTTTTGCTAGGCTTTTTTCTTCTTGTCTGAAGGCATCTAGTTGCGTTCAAGGGCGAGTTTGGTGATATTACTACCGATCATGTTGGCGAGTCTTTTTGGTCGTATGGAACGCTGGGCACGCGCCTCGCAAACATTGGCGTCTCTATGTTAGCTGAGAGGTTCAAAGGATCTCAAACGATGATTGTCCCGTACAACCTATGTGTAAGCATTTTCATTAATTTATATTTTATCCCCTCGTCCAATTTTTATTTGTGCTATAAGCATTTTCCATTAACTCTCTGGTTTTGTCTTTTTGGCAGAATTCCATTTGGAACGGCGGTGCCACAAATAGGGCTTTGAAAAAGATGTTTTCTTCAAGCGCAAAGGATCGTGTGGACAAGAAAAACTTGGTAACGCATTTTGACCATTTTTCGTCATCTTGAAAATAAGTTTTCTGTTTTTCTATTTTCTCATCTGGTTTGTTTTATTCTTTTTTTATTTCAGATTATGTTTGCAACATTTGACCCTCCTCCCGCAACAATGAAGGACGTGATAGGCCACTACTGCTTGGTCACTTTGAACCTGCGAGAGAAGCGTTTTGAGTTTCTCGACTCATTGAATGAGGCCGACAGCGCTCCTGCAAATCTTGTCTTCCGGAAAATGGTCAGGAACATCAAAAAAGTTTGGAAAGATGCCAGCGCAAGCTGCGATGAGCCGTTGAACCCTCCCACCCTTGACGGCTTTGCGCTGACTCATATTAATGTCCCGCAACAGGGAAACGGGTTTGTACTTGTTCTCCTTTTTTCTTTTTCCTCCTTCAGTTTTCTGTGTGTAAGTGAGCTGCATTGTTTTTACTAAATTAGAAGCACCTTTTTCCTTGAGAGAACTGCATTACTAATGTGTTATTGGTTGTTCTACCTCGGTTTCTTTGTGTGTATGGAGCTGCATTGTTTTACTAACATCAGTAGCACTTCATTATTGAGTGAACTGCATTAGTAATGTGTTTGTGTTGGGTTTCTTGCAGGCATGATTGTGGATTTTACATGTTCCAATTCATGCAGACCTGGGATGGTGAAACGATTGCCAAGTTTGGGAAGGAGCACATTGGCTACATCAGGAAGGCGATGCTCTATAGTTGGCTGACCTCGTCGCATTGTTGTCTGGACCTGACATCACTTTTAATTTTGAAAGAAGGTTATTACATTTTTTCCAGTCACACACCCTTTTTATTAAGTGAACTTCATTGATACAGAGAGGGGAGGTCCACTACTTTTGTTAACTTTTTTAGTAGAACCCCATTCACATGTTTAAAATGACTTTCCTTAGTGAACTTGATGATTCTTTTTCATTTTGCTCATTATCCATTTTTTTGTGCAGGCTTTGACGAAGGCGCACACCAAGGTGGTATTTCCTTGTTTGAAACTCAGGTTCACACTCCAACGATTCAGAAACTTGTCCTTGATGAACCCCCCATTAAGCTTGTGAAAGAACCTGTGTGTAAGAGGTTGAGGAGTGGCGCCGGCACTTCGAATGAAAAAGCTCTTGAGAAATCTCCTGTCAATGTCAAGCATGGGAAGAAAGAAGTGAGCCCTCCGAATGCTGAAGATAGTGATGATGATTTTGAGAGGCCACCACCAGTGCCTAGGAGGACCAGGAGCGCAGCTGTGGAACGCCCGACGAACAGCGAGGCACTAATTCTATCAAATAAGAGGCATGTGCAGAAGCCATCAAAGTTTCGATCTCTTGTGCAGAAGTTGAATCCTGCGAGATTCAACTATCTTGTGGAGATGAGGAAAGTCTTGCAACTCATCACGAGCACACCATTCAGGCAGAAATACAGCGAGTCAGTTCTTTTTTCGTTAGTTTTTTCGCTTTTTGATTTTTAATGTGTGTAATGTTCTTCTGTGTTTTTGCTTTTGTGCTCCTAACCCCCCCACCTTCGCCGTTTCTTTTGTGCAGGTGCGCGCTTTTCATGCAGAGGAATCCTATCAAAGTCTACACTGTGAATGTGGACTACATGTTCTTAACTTTCACCAAAGGTGGTTTTATGGACTCGGAATTGATGGATCATATCATCAGGTACTGGAAGAATGACGAGCATATGAATGTGGTTTATCGATCTGGCGAACGCGTTCTGGTGTCCCCTTTGTTTATCACGGTATTTCTTTTTTTCTTTTTTTCTGCTCGAGTGAACTGCAATAAATAGTGTATAATAATTTGTTTTAGAATGTACTGAACTGCATACATTTTTTTTTGTGTTTAACCCCTGCATCTTAAATGAAACAAATTATGGGGAGAATTGTGAACTGCATACTGTTTTTAGAGAAGCGTGATCCGTTTTTTGATTAAGCGTCGGAGCGAACATCTTAAGGGGAACTGTATTAACGTTCTTTTGTGAATTACCCACACGCAGTATGTGCTTCAAATGAATGATCACGCGGATAGAGATGAAGATGGAAATGTTGTGTTGCCTTTTGTCCACGGCAAGTTTAACGTTGAAGATGTAGCAAAGCAGTTCAAACTTTATGTTTGTGATGATGAGAACCTTCTTGATTGCAAATTAGTAAGTTATCAGATTTGCTTTTGTTCAGCCTTATGTACTTATTTTCTCTCCTAATTTTTTCCAGTAATCCTTTTTCACTCATCAAACCCATAACAAATTTGATGAAACAAAATCAAATTCTGTTACCACGGATGAAAGACCAGCATTATTCGCTATACACGATGAATAGGCACCGCGAGACCCTTGACATTCACGACACTAGGAGGTACAGCAGACCGGTTGATCAAACGACGAGGTGGCATAAGTCTGAATACCACAGCGACCGTACTGAAATGGTAAAAAAATTCCCTTTTCACCTTTCTTCTTGTTTTCATGCGTGCGCGTGTTGAACAATTTTTTTTGTGATGTGTATTTTTGTTTTTTTCTTATTTCCACGAGATGATCAGGATGACTGCATTGTTGAAGAAGGTTTATGGAGAAAAGGAGTACAAGAGAAAGGAGTCGGTAGAGTGGGTCGATGTTTCAAAGAAAGCTAGCTTTTTGGGCTCCCCTGAGCAGGGCCCCAATGAGTGCGGCTTTTTTATTCTGAAGATGGCTCAGTTTTATGACGGCAAAAGCTTTGTTGTGAAATTCACAAAGCGTAATGTAAGTATCTTTTTTTAACCCAATAATGATCCCTCATTCCTTGATATATTTTTTTGTCAGTTTCTTTTTTGTAGATGATGTTGTATATTTGTTTTTTTTATCGCAGGAAGCTGTTCTTCAGGATTGGAAGGCTGAGTTTTTGTTCCAGATCATGTTCCACCCTGGAACATGGTCGTAGTCACCGAGTTCCCGGAGGATCTAAGAAATCTCTGCATTTCTCTTGGCTTTTCTCCAAAACTGGATTCGCAGGACCAGGATGAGGCATAAATGATAGCAGATCTTTTTCTATGTGTGTTGATGTCTTTTTCGTGTATGCTCCAGAACTTTCTGTAAACAGTAATGTATGGTCGCTGTGTGTAGTTCTCGATCTGCAAAACTGTTCACACCATGATGTGTGCTTTTGTATATAACGGTCTAGTTAGTTTTTGTGTTTTTCTTTTCGTGGCAGACAGTGACAATGTCAAATATGTACATAATGGAGCTTTCAGCCAACTCCTCCTTGTGAATTGTAACATGTTCGCAGCGCACTGCATTCACTCATATGAGTAGCAGCCAAGTTTTTTCAAATATATGCATCCGCACTGCATCTCACCTTATCACATGGGACTGCAAAGACGAATTCAACGTGTTTGTCATCGAGTTTCAAAATTTTGGAAAAATTGTATTAGAAGACAGAAAATCAACCATACCTGCTAAGGGAGAGCTCAATTTTTTACATTTTTTTGCACTAAGTGCACTGCACTGTGTACTCGAAGCGTACTGCACTGTAAGCTTTAAAGCACCATGCACGCACTGCACTGTACGTGAAGCCTAGTCTGACTCTATATTTTTTTTTCTTTCTAACTGCATTCTATATTGATTCACGGTCATCTCAGATTCTATACGACGAAGAGAACTGCATTCTCAAAATGACATTCTGATCTCAGGGTTTTCATACAGAAGAGAACCGCATTCTGAGAATGACATTCTCATCTTATTTCTTTCATATAGAAGAAAACTGCATTTTATCAAGCATACCCC
>LR738710.1:281931446-281956466 GCA_902687465.1 Secale cereale
CTGACCCCCCGATCCGGAGCCGACCAACCCCTCTCCTTGCCGCTCCTCCCCTCGATCCCCGACCTCCGCCCTCGTTCGCCATTGATCTTCGCCGGATCCACCGCCTCCCCACCGTGTCCAACTCCTGGCCTGCCGGATGCGCCGCCTCCCCTCCGTCTCCAGCTCCAGGTCAACCACCGGCGCGGGCGAGCGAGCGATGGCGGACGCTGGCGCAAGGGAGCCTGCGTCGCCTGGACGAGGCGAAGCCTCCATGGACTTCCGGAAGCCGCATCCTCATTCCATCCTCACCTACCGACGCCTTGGCAAACCAGATGACGGCCCTGACGCAAGCTACAGCGAATGGCACGGCCAACGGGGCAACTCCTCGGTGGAGGCGGCATCGGCATCGACGGAGCCTTCCCATTCAGCAATAGTACATGAACTTCCTCCCACTTGTTGCCTTCTTCTTCAATCTTGCCTTTTCTGACCTTCTTGCTTCGTGCAGATGAACTTCGTGCCCTCTGCAAGATATGGATTGCATTGAAATTCCTCTCCTACCTCCACGACGAATTGTTCTCAAGGTGGCCTATCAGCTGCTGCAAAAAGGTTGGCCGAACTTCTAGCCAGGGTATGGTTGAACTTCTTCCTTCTATTTGTTATTTGCTTACAGCCATGTGAAGTTCAGGTAGTTTGTGAGCCTCAGTCCAGGCTACAAACAACATTTTAAAATCTGCCTTCTTACAGCCATATGAAGTTCAAGTAGTTTGTGAGCCTCAGTTCAGGCTACAAACAGTAAAAAAGATGCCTGCTTTTTCACATTCACATCTGAAAAAGCCATGTGAAGTTCAATTATTAAGTGTGCTAGAGTTCAGGTTGGTATGTATCTGTTTCTGTGCAAAAAAATAAAAGGAAAATAGAACATGCATGTGATCTCACATGAAGGTCAGGTTGGTATGCAATAGTGGTTCAACCCTTCAAACTTATGAAGGTTCATGTTTTTACTGCAGATAGTATTTCCCCTTTGCAAAACAAGAAGTTCAGGTTATGGAGAGTGCTTAGTCCAGGTACATATAAGTAATCAAATAGTGTAGAATTAACAAAATGTGAGGTTCATTATGTGAAGGGTGCTCAGTTCAGGTACAAAAGTATTGGCAGATGCTCAGCTCAGTTAAGAGTGTGATGCATGTCCTAGGGGAAAATATGTACATGAACACCACTTTTATATTAGAAGTTCAGGTTGTGAATAATGCTAAGTTTAGTTACAAAGGTATAGGCAGATGTAACTTGTGTGCTAATAAACATTTTTTATTTTATGTCAGCAAGACGAGAGACGCATGAAGAAGCTTAGAAGTTCCCACAAGCAAGTACACAATCCTAAGCCTGTACATGTTGCACCACCCCCTCTATGGGTCACACCTCATACGCACCAACGGCATTGCCAACCTGCTCCAGTCCAAAAATGGATGACACCCGAAATACATGGAGACTTCCAAGATGTTGGGTCACAGCCCTATCCGCACAACTTTGTGCCTCCACCTAATTGGGTGAGGACGAAAATCCCCCGTGGATTCTTTGCATCCACCAGCAGACTCCAAAGCACGCCGATGGAGGGGGGGGGGGTAGCTCAAGTCCTCCGTGTAACTCTGGAGGTTATCCTAGTGTGCCTCATCAATTCCAAAGCGAAGCAACTAAACCGGATCCCAGGACAAATCCAACAGGAACACACACACGGAGGAGAGTGCTCTGCACACAACCACCGTTGGATCCTGCTGCTGCTGCTACAAGTAAGAATTGTACGGGACATAAGGTAGATGGATTGCTTCACAAAACAAAAGAGCAAACCAAGACCAGGATGACAATACCTCCACAACCACCTCAAGCAAAAAGGACGCAAACAAGAGAGAGGCCATCTTCAGCCCTCCTTCCTCCTCGTGATCCACTCCTGCATCCTGCTATGATTACTCCGCCGTGCCCCATCCCAGAGGGACAGCAACAGACTCTAGTGGAGTTGCAATCATACACGCACGTAAGTGAAACAAAAATATTTATATACGCATCCTGTATTATATGCAAATTTTCTGCTCCCTCCAGGATAACAAGTTCATAAACTACATTTTAACGTGCCATTTGGATTATTTTTTTCTTTTTCTGCAGATGCTGGATCTCCTGGATTATCTAATACCAAGACTAAAGATGTGATTCCAAGATGTAGAGAAAGCAAGGGAATTTTATAACAGATACGCTGGTTTTGGAATGAGGAAGACGGGAGGGAATGACAATCACAGGTATTTTGTTTGCGCATTCCAAGGGAAACACACAACTTCTATTTCAGAGGCTGACAGGCAGCGAAAAAAAACATCACAGAGGACAGGCTACAATGCAAGAATAAGGATGAAGGTGCAGGAGGATAACACATGCGTGGCAGTGGACATTGAGTACAATCATAATCACTAACTCATGCAAACTGACGACATACTGGTATTCTTGCACTCACACAAGAATTATGACCCCACTATTTCGGAGTACATAAAGCTCCTGCGGTACCATGATGTCAAGCACGCAACAATCATGTCCATGCTATCTGAAAATGAAGATGGAAGCTACTTCCTAAGCATGACCGGACGAGACCTACTACACCAGTAAGTATTCAAACAACCACATACTACAATGTACATAGCATCCTAAGTCACAACCCTTTGCTAGCAAATAAACAAATGCATGTTTGCCTGTAATTTACAGGAAAGCCATGAATGCAAGGAAAGATGATTTGGATGATGTATTGAAACTTGTTTCATTCTTCAAAGACATGAAGGCAATAAATGATGAGTTTTTCTATGACATACAAGTAGACAAGGACAAGTCAATTAAAAACATTTTATGGTCCAACACAAGCTGCCGAGGAGCGTATCAAGACTTTGGCGATTGCGTAACATTCGACACAACTTACAAGACCAACAGGTTTCATATGCCTCTGAGAGTGTTGGTTGGAACACACCATCACTTGCAGTCAACAATATTTGCTTTTGCCCTGATCAGAGACGAAGATGCAAAGTCCTTCAAGTGGTTGTTTGATACATTTGTACAGTGCATGAACAACAAGCACCCAACTTGCATTCTAACAGGTGAGTTCAAAAAATACTCTACAAGTTTCATCATATTTTCAGTCTATGGGTCTGTATGGGTATATTTGGTTTTATCCAAAAATAATGTAAAGCAAGCAGTTCAACCACTGTTAGCACAGAAGTCCAACTAACAGTACAAGAAAGCAAAATTATCTATCACATGTTTAGTTATGAATGTGAAGTTCAAATACAGGAATCATAGAAGTTCAAGGACAAAAGTTGTAAGAAAAAATATATGTAACATGTTCAAAAACATATAGTTATTTATGTGAAGTTCAAGCACTAGTACCACAGAAGTTCAAGCACTCGTACCACAGAAGTTCAAGACCACTGCTTTAAGAAAATTTTGAGTGTGACACTACTAGGTAGTCCTACTGCTACATGTGAAGTTCAAGCACTGGATCTGAGACGAAGAAGCAAAGTCAATCAAGTGGTTGTTCGATACATTTGTACGGTGCAAGAACAACAAGCACCCAACTTGCATTCTAACAGGTGAGTTAAAAAAACTCTACAAGTTTCATCATCTTTTCAGTCTATGGGACTGTATTGGGTATATTTGATTTTATCTGAAAATAATGTAAAGCAAACAGTTCAACTACTGTTAGCACAGAAGTCCAACTAACAGTACAAGAAAGCAAAATTATCTATCACATGTTTAGAAAAAAATAGTTATGAATGTGAAGTTCAAATACAGGAATCATAAAAGTTCAAGGACAAAAGCAGTAAGAAAAAATATATGTAACATGTTCAACAATATATAGTTATTTATATGAAGTTCAAGCACTGGTACCACAGAAGTTCAAGAACACTTCTTTAAGAAATATTTGAGTGTGACATTACTAGGTAGTCCTAGTGCTACATGTGAAGTTCAAGCACTGGATCAGAGACGAAGATGCAAAGTCATTCAAGTGGCTGGTCGATACATTTGTACGGTGCATGAACAACAAGCACCCAACTTGCATTCTAACAGGTGAGTTGAAAAAAAAAACTCTACAAGTTTCATCATCTTTTCAGTATATGGGTCTGTATTAGGTATATTTGGTTTTATCTGAAAATCATGTAAAGAAAGTAGTTCAACCACTGTTAGCACAGAAGTCCAACTAACAGTACAAGAAAGCAAAATTATCTGTCACATGTTTACGAAAAAATTAGTTATGAATGTGAAGTTCAAATAAAGGAATCATAGAAGTTCAAGGACAAAAGCAGTAAGAAAAAAAATATGTAACATGTTCAAAAAAATATAGTTATTTATGTGAAGTTCAAGCACTGGTACGACAGAAGTTCAAGAACACTGCTTTAAAAAATTTTGAGTGTGACACTACTAGGTAGTCCTACTGCTACATGTGAAGTTCAAGCACCGGTACCACAGAAGTTCAAGAACACTACTATAAGAAAAAACACATGTGACATTTTTAGATGGTCATACTACTACATGTGAAGCTCAAGTACTTGTACAACATAAGTTCACCATCAGTGCGAAAAGAAGCAAGTTTCATTTTTTAATTAATGCAGACCAGTGCCCGTCGATGTCGAAAGCTATACCACAATTATTTCCAAACACCGTCCACAAGCTATGCCATTGGCACATCATGAAGAAGTGCAGGGAATACCTCGCGTTGTTGTACAAAAAGTATATAACATTCAGAGAGGAGTTCACAGCTATATTAAACTGGTCGCTGATGCCAACGGCGTTTGAAGCTGCTTGGGCTGAACTCGTGCACGAGTACAACCTAGAAAAAGACCAGATGATGATACAGCTGTGGAGTGATAGGAAAAATGTGGATTTCAGCATATTACAAGAACATTTTCTGTGCTAGAATGACTTCCACACAACGAAGCGAGGCATGAACCACATGCTAGAGAAAGGGTTTGTCAAGGGGACCCAGAACCTACACAAGTTTGCTAGTTGGGTAAATGCTTGCATACAAACTCAGAAGCAGAAGGAGAACGAGCAAACAATGACCAGCATGGTATGAGGACAGAAAAAACACCCCCATCATATTGTGTTTTCCTTCGACATGTGAACTTTGAATTTTAAAAATGAAACCCATGACTCTGCTTCGCATAATATCTTATTTTTTGACATGTGCACACCAATCATGTGACAAAAACAACTTACGGCTACGAGGAAGAGATGTCTATCAAGTACACAAGAGCCGTGTACACCGAGATGAGGACTAGGATGAGAAAAGCCATGCTATTTCGCGCAAAGCCTACAGCAGAGCCCACTAAGTACCTTGTGTACTACCATAACAAGGCTGACCATGACGATGAAGAAAGATTTTCCTGGTCAAAGCATGAATTCCAGGTTGTAGCTGACCTAGAGAATGAAATATACGAGTGTGAATGCAAGCTTTGGGCACACACAGGTCAGCGGAAAAACAAACTCATTAAATATCTAAGCTAGTAGTATCCTATCAAAATATATGAAACTCATTGCTTGCTCACAAACTATGTATTCTGCATTCAAACTCATTGTTGGGTCACAAACTATGTATTATGCATTCATCACAAAATGCAGGCCTGTTCTGCCTTCACATGATGAACATACTGGACTACCTGAAGTCTCACAAATTTCCACATAAGTATATCCTCAAACGGTACACAAAGACTGCAAAATTACAACCAACCTTTAATACAAGGGACTACAATACAACTGCATCGGATGGCAGCTCAAGACTATCGAAGTAAGACACCTTGTTGCAGCTAAACTTGATGATTAACAAGAAAGCGATGAGATGTGACCAGCAATATGACAGAGCCTTCTATGTTCTCAAGAGGCTCGTGGAAGAGCTTGATGCAATACATTCAACAAATCGAGTGGATGCTGACGAAAGGGTGGCTGAAGAAGATGTTGAAATTGAAGGTGACCTTCATTATTATAAAGGTGAAAAGCACCAGACCACTGCTCAAGCAAACCAATGCAAGCAGGATGTTGACCAATTATTGGGCACCATTTGCAGAAAGAGTCGGCGTGCTCGATGAGAACGGAGTGCCACTTGGACACATGCAGTGTAGTGTGTGCAAACAGGTTGCAGGACACAACAAACTCACTTGTCCAACACTCTTAGAAGGAAACGATGCAGAGGAGGTCAAGCAACCCAAAGTTAAAAAACAGCAGCCCAAAGTTCTAGAAAGCAAGGGACCACACCCACAGAAAGCAAGTACCAGGCTTTGTAGCATATGCAAGGAGTATGAACCACACAATGCAAGAACATGCCCGAAGCGCGCAGATGCTGAAAAGACAAGCAAAAAGCCAGAAAACAAACAGAAAGCTAAAACTAGAGCCAGCAAAAAGAAAATAGATGAAGAAGAAGAGGAGGAAGAGGAAGACACCATCGAAGAAGATGAAGACGAAGAGGAAGAGGAAGTGGAATGCGAGGAGGAAGAGGAAGAGGATGATGAAGAGGAAGAGGACGATGAAGAGGAAGAGGAAGGGGAAAACTTTTGCCACTCTAGTTTTTGCCCACTTTTCTTATGCCACTCTAGAATTTTATATCTCACTTTTGCCACTCTTAACTTTTGACAATACATCACAAATGCCATTTCGTGGCAAATACGATAATTTTTCCTTTCACTTTTGCCACTCTTAGCTTTTACAATGTATCACAATTGGCACTCTGAAAATTTTGTTTTTGCCACGGAATGGCAAAAGTGATATATTGTCAAAAGCTAAGAGTGGCAAAAGTGAAATGTCAAATTCTAGAGTGGCATAAGCAAAGTGGGCAAAAACTAAAGTGGAAAAAATAAAGTTTTCCCAAGAGGAAGAGGTACATGTCAAGCAAAAACCACTACAACCAAAGCCTAGGAGGAGCGCTAGGCTGATGAACAATTAGACTAGGTCAATTAAACAAAGCAAACTTATGTCATGTCAATGTGCAGAACATTATTCCACTTTTGAAACAGTATTTTAGGAGAAGCTTACTTGAACTTTTATTGCTGAAGTTTAAAAGAAATTATACAGTAGAAGTTCAAGTAAGCTTATTGCAGAAGTACTAGTATAGTATAAGAGGAGGTGCTGGTCAGGTAGAGTATGAAAGATCAAGTAGTAATAAAATTAAAAATATACAATGTGAAGTTCAAGTAATATTACTGCAGAAGTCCTGCTATATTATGAGAGGAAGTGTTGTGCTGGTGACGTATTACATGCAAAGCGCAAGCAAGAAAAGAAATGAAAAATATACACTATGAAGTTCAAGTAACATTACAGTGGAAGTTCTGGTATATTATGGCAGGAGGTGTTGGTGTAGTATTCCATAAAAGAGCAACTGGCAAATAATTGTAAACAGTTTTGAAGTTCAGGTAAGCTTATAGAAGAAGTTCTGGTATATAAAATCGATGTAGGAAAAAATATGCTTAAAAATAAAGTTTTGCCATATGAACTAAGGTTAGCAATCCTAAGACAACGCGCTCAGATATGAAGTTCTGTTTGGATACGTGCAGAAGTTCATTTACAATGCCAACAAAACATAAAGAAAAGTTAAGGAGTGTATGAGAATATTTTTGCACAAAGTTACAGTTGAAATCCATTCGCAGTTGAAAAATCAGAAAAAAAAACAAATATATATTCTATGCAAAAGCATACGTAATGGTTGGGTTGAAAAATAACAATACATTACACAACACAGAAAATGCTATCCATCTGAAACCAGCAGCCCAGCCAGATCTCAAGCAGAAGTTCAAATCAGAAGATCATATGTTGGGGACCAAAATTAAACAACACAAAAAAACTAGCAGTTCAACCATAGCCGAGGGACAAGTTCATGTACATCTGTTGGGGGAAAAACATACAACACATGGATACTGAAAATGATGCAATACATTGAAATTCACAAGCCAAATCATTCTTCACACCAAATATATTTGTCCACAATATCATAAGCAATAGTGCTGCAGCTATAGATACACAAATCACTAAAACATTCTTACAACCAAATCTATACAGAAGCGTTCCAATCATTATCAAACCTAAAATCTGTACGAAATCAAATCTACACTGAAAACTAATGCTTCGAATTCACGGGCCCAAGGACTGTATCTCTTTAGGGAGCTCTGCATGCATGACTTCATTCGTCTCGCTAAACATTAGTGTGCATGAACTCAGCCTTCCAGTCATCTGCAGCAGCATGCAAACAAGAAATGATACGATGGTTTAGTAACGGATAACTAAAACAACAGCAGGAGCGTCTCAGAAAAAACACACAAGAAAAATGAAAGGATGATGAGACAAGAACAAGGACAAAACATACTTCCACATCACCAAAATCTTCAACAAGCTCATCGCCATCATATGAAAAGCAGAACTTCAGAGCAAAGAAACGACAATCATTATTCTTTTGCATTGGAACATCGATAAAAGTCGGGCTCTTTGCAACAGTCACCCAGTTAGGTTGCTTGCTCGCTTTGTACGCAGCCTTGTCGTACACCTCCTCGAGCAACCTAACAAATCTCTTAATCTTCCAGAAATAACAAATAAGATGAAGTCAAAAACATGTTAACCAAAATAGTTAAGTTCAGGTGCATAAAAAGCGACACTTGCATAAGATCCAGCTAAACAAATAACAGAAGTTCAACTGTCAAATGATAGTCAGTTCAAACAAGGGGAAATTAATAGAAGTTCTAAAACAATAACAAACAGAAGTTCAGATACAATAACAAACAGAAGTTCAGATACAATAACAAACAGAAGTTCAGAACCAAGGGGAAATGAACAGAAGTTCAGATACTATAACAACCAGAAGTTCAGATACTATAAGAACCAGAAGTTCAGATACTATAACAACGGAAGTTCAGACACTATAACTCCAAGGCAAGGGAGAAATGAAGAGAAGTCCACATACTACAACAACCGAAGTTCAGACACAAAGTAGCATCTCTGGCAGCAACAAAGTTAAGAAGAAGAAAACTCACTCAGAATACTTCTCCAGACCGTCTTCACTAAGCACATATTGTTTCAACCTCCGGGCCTCGGATAGATGACGGTAACTGTACTTCTTTGGGGGAGCGACAACAGAATGCCACTTCAAAGGCAATCTTGATGCTCTCTTGGAGGAAGTTATGTTGCCAGACTCAACTGCCGGTTTCCTCCTGGTGACGACATCATTCTTCCCACCTCTCCCAACAACAGCACCAGCTGCAGATTTACCATTCTTCGGGTAAGCAATCTTCTCAAAATCATCGTCCGATGAAATCACTTCTGCTTCGGCTGCTTCGACTACACCAACCTTCCTGGAGCAAGGGGTTCTTGGAGTACCACAAATACCACCAGCCTGCTGCCCCAACCCGAAGGATTAAGCGTTCGAGGCCTATCATCTTCTCTCAGAGTTGTACTCATCGATTCCTCCCTGGGCTGGTATTCCTGTGACCATAGGAATGAGTAGCGGTAATCTGTCAAGTCCAACGGATCCACTTTCAAGCAAAAGGAAGAGAAAAATAGCATGAAGATATAACTGAAGTTCAGCCACAGCACAATGTGTAGTCCAACTAATATAGATGACATGGTTACTACTCAAGCTGACATAAAAAATTTAGTTGCATTTAAAAACTAAATTAAGTTGAGGCACAACCAAAGGCACAGTTCAAGATAAACTGATGAACGGGAAAACATTCAACTACAGCTGACAAAAGCATAGAAAGGCATCATCTCTGAAGTTCAAGGAGAAGAAATGCTCGTGTCCAAGTAAGCAATGGAAGGGAAAAATACTGAAAAAAACACACAAGCAAAATAAAAAAGATAAAAATGAAGTTCATGTACAAGAAATGCTCCTCTCCATCTGAAACCAGCAGCCCAACCAGATCTCAAGCAGAAGTTCAAGTTCAAGAAAAAATGAAGTTCATGTAGAATAAAAGATGCAGTACGGGTAAGCAATCCAAGTTCCAAGCCTTACATGTGAAGTAGCCAAACAAAGCTTGGAAGTCTTTCTCAAACAGGTTAGAAGAAGCGATTGAGTACAACCACGTCTTCCTGATATCCATGATATTTTCAAGGGAATAATTTGCAAGAACCCCATCATGAAACGAATTAACATTCGTAAGCATGAAGAATCCGCAGTCGATACTGCCATCAAACACAAAAAAGAATGGTATTAGAACAAAAAAGGAAGCCAGCAAATAAAAGACATTGCAGCTTAAGTACAACTAAAGTTAAACAGAAGTGATAAAAAGAAAAGTGGAACTCATACTTGTTAGTCTGCTGGGGGACATCAATCCAATCCAAAGCGAAATGGTCGATGGAAATAAGGCTGGAGGGTGTCTCCCTTTCGTTGCTGGCATCGCTCCAAAGCTTCTTGATGTTATCGGTCATCCGCCGGAACAGGTGTACCGCACAGTCATCGTGTGGTCCATAATAGGAGTCGAGAAGCTGGAACCTTGAATTCTTCAGGTCAAGATATATCAAAACCCAATGACCAACACCACCCATGGAAGAGGGTATTTCAGGCGGGTCAAAAGTGGGGAAAACAACCTGAAGCGGCATAAAGACACGAATCATTAAAAACTGAGAATTAATATCAAACGGTACAAATAAAAATAAAACAATATTAACATAGTGGATCGCAGTGCAAAACTAATACAGAGGCAAAGAAGAAGATATTGCATACAGAATCATGTGCATCCATGCTATCAGGACCAGTCGCCAAGAAGTACTTCCTCACACGGGAATCACATTGACCTCTCAAAATTTTGTCCTAAAATAATGCAGACAACACCAACATATGAAAATAAAAAAAATGAGACAAACTAGTTTTAACTAAAATGATAAGGAACAAAACAGAAAAGAAATCACTATATGGTTGACTTACACAAACCCAATATGGTAGGATGAGTTTATTCGATCCTTGGTACTTCGCACATAGACAGTAGAGTGCAACCTCAGGTCGAAGCATTCCACGAGGAGCAAAAGATATTGAGACATCTTCAACACAAGCTTCACACTCCTTGTTTTGGAACATAATCATTGATCTAAAACAAGCAATAGAAACTAAAACAAGTTCAACATCAGGAACTCAGGAAGTTCATAACACATACAAGCACAGAAGTTCAGCTATATCACAACAGACAGTACAAAAGGCCAGAAGTTCAGCACCAGAGAAGTAAAAAATAGAAGTTCAGTAACATAGAGTAAAGAAGTTCAGGTACGAAACCATAGGTAGTTCACAGGGGGTAAATGGATGTAAATATTGACCAGCTGCACTCACCTCTTGGAACGATCATTCTTAAGCCTAGTTACACTGAAATAAAAGCCATCAACCTTCTTTCGGACGACAGCAAGGTCGCTATCTGCTCAACAAAAGAAATAGAAATTAAGGGCAACATTCAAGAACATAGACTCACGACATTTTAATTATAGAAACATTCAAGCACAACATTCAAACACAAGCACAACTCAGCTGCTACACCAGAAAACATCACAACCCATGCATTACAAACCTTCCCCCACATAAAAACATGTTTACTTAACTTTATTTACAAACCACACGACAAAAGCACAAACCAGAAGTTCAACTTGCACCACAGAGGCTGTTCACAGGGATAACATGGACAAAAAAACAACAAAAATGGGCGGGGATGGGGAAAGAAGAGAGGAGCATGCTCCTCTCTTTATGGATTCTTGCCTAGACTAGTGGCAGCACTGGAATGATCAACCTCCTCTCCATAGCCATCGTTTTCATTCTCTTCATTGTCAACTCCAGTAGACATTGCAGCATCGTCAGGAAGGACACCAGCAACAGCTGTAGCAACTGGAGAATCTGAAACAACAAAAATTGTTGGTTGTGTTTGAACAACATCAACAGCAACTGATGGTTCTGCTGCAGGAGACTTCTCCGGGCCTGCAGCAACACTACCACCAGCCTCAACAGCAGCCTCAATGGGATATTTCTCCTAAATGATATCTCCATCACTACAGGAAACAACTAATTTGCCGTCAGTAAGCAACTTTGCCGTCAGCTTTTCATTGGGCAAGACGGCGAAGAAAGGTTTGCCGTCATCAGCAGACGGCAAAGAAAAACTGACGGTAATATATATTTTGCCTTCTGCGGAAAAAAACACAGACGACAAAGAGCACACTTTGCCGTCTGCAATTAAAAACACAGACGGCAAAGATCTTTGTCGTCTACTTTTTATATTACAAACGGCAAAATATGCACTTTGCCGTCTGTAATAAAAATTTGTAGATGGCAAAGATATTTGCCGTCTGTGTTTTTATTGCAGACAGCAAAGAATGCTCTTTGTCGTGTGTAATAAAAATCACAGATGGCAAATAAGAAACACACCACGCGGATCGAGCCCACGGATCGATGACATGTCTGCCCATCCAAACCCACCAGCCCCACCAACCTATCCTCACACACGCACTACAAGCCAGGCCCACTCACCCACCCACCACTAACCCACGCCCCACCGCACCCACCCACGCACACCACAGAACACACAACACATCCCGCACACATCCACCCATCGATCCATGGTCGGCGCTGGCAAACAGGGTGGCAGCGGCCTCACCTCTAGTCACCAACGGCGCGGCCGACCCCGCCTCCAGTCGCCTCCGGCACAGCCGGCCCCCTTCGTCGCCGTCGGCTCCATAGTGTCGGCCCGGTGCCCAACAGCGCGCCCGGCCCCGCCTGAAGTCGCCTCCGGCGCGCCCGCGCGTCGACCGTCGCCTCCGCTGTGCTGGCCGGGTATGCAGTCGCCCAGGGGCGACCGGCCCGTCTGCCTCGCCTCCACTGCGCCGGCCTCCTGTCGCCACCTCCACCCGAAGCGTCTATTCGCGTCCGCCGCACATCGACTCCGGACTTCCACCGGCCGGCCACCATACATTGTGGCCCGGAGGTTCTTCACGCTGAAGTTCTCTCATCTGCAGGAGCTCGCCATGGAGGTCCTTCACGCTGCCGCCGCCCGAGCTCCTGACGTCGCGTGCGACCCTACGTATCCGGTCGAGGTCGAGCAGCCATCGCCAGATCTGATGCCCGTGACCCCTCGGACATCCCTGCCTTGCCACGCTAGCACTGCCACACCCCAGCCACACCGCCGGCCCTGCCTTGCCCAGGAGACTCGATTGATTTTTACATTTTTTGTAAGGTTCTTCTTGCAAGAAACAAGGACCCATTTATTGTTTTTATATGTGGAGGTCCTTCATGTAAAGTGTAACCATCACATATGAATAAGATTAGATATTGTGTACAGATTCTTCAGCGTGTCCACATCTTTCCTTCACCGCGTACCTTTCTTCAGCGTGTCCACATGCGCATTATGTATGGATATTGTGTACAGATTAGATATATTTTTTATTAAAAAGAAGCTTTGCCGTCTATGATATTTCTGGCTGACAGCAAAGGCACTGATGCCATCCGTCAGTCGTTCCATTCTGTTAAATGCTATTTTTGCCGTCTGGCAATTTTCGTTTACGGCAAAATTGGTTGACTGACAGCAAATGCTTTGCCGTCTGCCCGATAAAATACTGACGGCAAAATCCCCCTTTGCCGACTTTGTCTTTGCCGACAAGGTTTGCCATCATGGGCTGACGGCAAAATCTTTGCCGTCTATAATCCCGCCTTTGTCGTCTATAGGAGCCTGACGACAAAATGCTTGATTCCCGTAGTGCATCCATCTTTCCCTGCTCAGCATCAGAAACCTCAACTGTCTTGCCCTACTCAGCATCATAAACCTCAGTTGTCTTGCCTTGCTCAGCATCAGAAACCTCAGCTGTCTTGCCCTGCTCAGCATCAGAAACCACAACGCCAATGGACGACTAAGGTTCAGTTCGGTCCACCCCGTCGGAGTAGCCGGTGCCTATCAAGGACTTGTCTGCAACCTTCTCTCGAGGAACACTAGCATCATCAATCTGCAGCAAGAACAGAAAGCCATTACAAAAGGGGCACATAGTGCTAAAATGCACAAACAAGTAAGATTAAAAAATGAGACAAATGGACAAGAAAAATGGTACTTTATTTTCACTTCCATGAAGCTCATCAACTAGTACATCACTCGAGGGAGTAGGTTCATGCATAGGTAAGACATCCTCCTCAACCCTAGCACCATCATCAACAGCCTACAAAAAAATGTAGAACACAAATACTTAATCAGCAGAAGTTCACATTACATAATCATAGAAGGTCAGATATGACCACTGACACATAATGGAAGTCCAAATACACTAAACATAATAGGTCAAATATCAAACTACTCTAATACAAAAGGGACAAAAAAGGGCCAATTATGGAAATCACAGAAGTTCAGCTATTGTAGCCCATGATGTTCAGGTGCTATAAACAGAGAAGGTCAACTAGGAAACACTGGTACTAAAAAGAAAGACTTTATGACACATGAAATCAACAAGGGTCACCTATGACTAAAACGGTAATAACCGAAAGCTAAGAATGAACATTAGTGCAAAGAAATATCAAGAGCCAACATAAACAAATCTCTTCGGCATGCTCCACGTGGCGTCCTTCATGACCCAAACGAACAAAATCATGCCTTTGAATCTGTCTCACAACAACACTTGCCTCATCTTCAAAAGGCTTGCAACGAGCATCCTGCATTTCCTTGAAAAACCCAAAGCTAGCCCGGAGGTGGGAAGTGCTCTGACGAAGCTCTTCAAGATATCTAGCTTCAATTGACAAAACCTCCTTCGAAGACCCGGCATCAAAACCGTGTCCGGGAGGAAGAATCCCATCAACGCGACTAAGACGCTCAATAGTTGACAGAACACGGGCCAACTCCCCACAAACAGTTTCAAGAAGACAGTCAATCCTAACAAGGGAAAGATTGGCAGCTTCAAGCAAACTCTCGGAATACACGCCACCTACAGCACTCACACGGGTAGAAGAACCTCCTGGATCTACAGGGGGGCACCAGTATTAACATCCCGGGAGAATTCAAATCTTGGAGAAGTTCCACTCCCTAGGCCAGCGGCACGAGGCATAGTAAGAACAGGACATTCGATACGCCTAAAGAACACAACCTTAGCCTGTGTCATCCACTGCATACAAAAACAGAAGCCAACGCGTCAGAAAACAAATGAAGGAGCATGGGAACAAAAATATAGAAGATAGTACCAGAAGTTCAAGTTAAATTACACAGGAAAGAATGATGCATATAAACACTCACAGGCAGTCTCCCAAACACCTAGTTGGCCGGGTCATCATCACCCTTCTTGACCAAGTCAGCCGCAGCAAGCTCAAGAAGCTTGACCTGGTCCACGAAATTGATGCGAGGGGTCCTCAAGTCAATATTAGGCGTCTTGCCAATGATAAGGAAGTCCAGATACATAAGAAGCGGCGCGATGGCACAGCCCGTGACAACTTTTCCTCTGGTAGTACCTTGCTGATACCTAACAACAGCACTTCGAATATCATCAACAACCAACTGGCAGTAGTCCATATCTGCCATATCCTCAAACACAAGATTCTTGGCCATTGCTGCCTCCCTGGACACTCGTGTAGACGTTCCAGGAATAACCACCTTCATGAAAACAATCAGGTAAAACACCTCCAGAGCAAGATCATCCTTCGTCTCATCCTTCACAAGTTCCTTGAGGATATTCCGCAGATCCTTTGTCTTGATGTCGTCACTCCTAGCGTACCCAAGCTTGCCCTTCAGCCTCATAACAGCATCATGAAACCCATCATTTGAGGGCCTAAGAGGGGTACGATTACCTTGAGGGAATCCAAACAGATGGTGAATCCAAACCCAGAATCATGGTTGTAGGGTCAATCCTCGTGTAGATGTTGCCCATCAAAGGTAGAGAAATGTTCGAATCAACCTCCAAATCAAACACACAACAAAAACCAGCCTTGATAACCATCGTCTTGTGCCTAAGTTGTAGCATTTTCGCACATGTCTTGACCTCTTTCAATGAGCAGCGAACCGTCTTGTTAAAATGTTTTGCCTCATCTCCTCCTTGGCCACCTTCTTCGGGGGATTTGCCTCCTATCTTCCTCCTCCCTGGGTGCTCCACAAGCTGATACTGAAAAAAATACAATGACAAGGAAAAAAGGCAGAACAATGAGATACACAAGTGTGACACCCCGAGACCGATGCTCCAGATGTCGTCCATTTATTTTAGTTGTTCCCTTGTGTTCTTTGTGTTTGTTGCATTATCATAATTGTTTTGCATATTTCATTCCTATATGTTTATGCCATGATCATGTTGGGTGTCTTTTCATATCCTTGCTTCTTGCACCATGCTCATTTCGCTTGTCATGCCATGTGTTTGCATTGTGCCTCTTGCCATCATATTGCATTGTGCCCTTGTGATTTTCCATTTTAACATGCTCATCATGTGCATTGTGGGGTCCATCTTGTTGTGCTTGCACTATGTTTATTTTATTGCTTGACCTATGCATATGTCCCATGCAACACCCATCCTTCTTCTTCTTCCTCTTATTCTTTTACGTCTTCATGCAAGTGATTTCTGTGCTACCTCCAATAATGTTCATTCTTTTACTAAAAATTCTAGACCATGCCTTATACCTCTCTGTCAAGTTTCATCCTTTTTGGAGTTGTTTTGGTTGGAAACAAAATTGCCTCAAGTTTCATCCTAATAATTTTATTTCTCTAAAAATGTCCAATGCAATTTATTCAAATCCTACAAAAATTAAGAATTCTAGGGATATTCTCATATCTCTCTCGACCCCCTCCTATATTCCTGTGCTTTTTGGTCTTTATTTTTCTGTGTGAACAAAATTAAAAGAAAGGAAGGAGAAGTATGCATAGAGGGGGAGACGTAGCCCACTTGGCAAGTCCAAGCCCACAGCACCACAGGCCACCTCACTCACCCCTTTCAGCCCAACTAGCCCACCAGAACCGATCTCTTATGTTCTTCTACCTCCTGTACGACAGGACATTCACGCACGCCACGTCGACCTCCCGAGTGATTTGACGGCCGGAGAGCCCCCTAGGCCCCTATATAACATACACCGGTGACCTAGTCCTCTTCCTCCCTCTGGTCCGCCCCTCTCCTTCCCTTTACACCACCAGGTGGGACCTCTCCACGCCATAGCCATGGCCATGGTCGAGAGGAGCCCAAGCTCTTCTCCGGTGTGAGGATCCTTCCCTTCGCCTCCGTCTACTCCAGCGGGGAGTCCCACGACCATTGGCTCTGTCTTCCTCATCTACGCACGCTTTGTCAAGGACCCGGAGCTTCCTCCTCGACGCCTCTGCTTCTTCTTCATGGACCGAAGACCATCACTGATCAGCGCCTCCCCACGCCGCGTCCATCGCCTCTCCGTCCGATCTGTCATCACCAGAAACCCCGTGGTGAGCCGCCGTTTATCCCAGCTCCATTGCATCCGTGTAGCGACGTTTCCGTCGCGACCAAGTTTGTCCGCCATGGCTGTGCTGTACGCGAGGAGCTCAAAGCTCGTGACATGTCTCTTCTATTCGTCCACTCACACACGCAGCTTGCGTCCCACGCTCCCGCAGCTGCTCCGCTTGCACGCGCATGCTCTTGCACACCCTCAGGGCCATGTGCAGCCCCTCCCTCGACGAGCCTCGCACACCGGCGTCACCTTCCAGATGGCAACCACAGTCAGCCCGGCTTGGCCTCGCACAAGCACCACACCATCGCGTCGTTGCTCCGCTACATGCACCCTCTATCACCTTTGAAACCCCGCCGGTGCTCTGCTGCTGCAGAAGCCGCCATTTCCGCTCATCGTCGTTGCCGTCTTTGTCGCTCCACGTCCGCCCACATGCCACAGCCGCTGTGGAAGCACGGAAAGCTCGTGGTCGAGCGTTGCAAATGCACCTTTGCATCCCGCACTCCCCTGCACATCCCACATGCCCGCCTCATCCTCTCAGGTCCCGCCATCGCCACGGTTGCCTTCACCGACGCTGTCGTCGCAGCCGTAATCTGCTCCGTCTGAAACAGAGTGGTTCGACCCTGGGCTACCTCTTCAGAGGCCGCGCCCCCATCGCTTCACAACTGGGCTCCTAGCGCACTGGTTACTCAAGCGCGAACACATGCTGCAGGTCATGGGTTCGACTCCCTAGCACCCTGATACGTCCAAAACGTATCTATAATTTTTGCTTGCTCCATGCCACTTTTGGGTGATATTGCTATGATATTCATACACTTCCATACACTTTTGATCATATTTGGACTAACTTACTAATCCAGTGCACCCCAGTGCCAGTTTTTGTTTTCGGCTATTTTTGTATTTCACGTTTTCACATTACGAGAACTGCCAGGAAAAATCCAGAAAAAATATATAAAAAATCAGCGTTCCAGAAGCTACCGTGCGGCCAAAGTACAGCCGGGGGGGACCCACAGGGGCTCCAGGCGCCCTGTGGGCGCGCCCCCCCTGGGCCGCGCCGGGGGGGCGCCTGGGCCCCCCGAGGCACCTCCGATGCCCCCCTTTGGCATATATTTAAAGCGTGTCGAGGAAACCCTGATTCCGGACCCCTTTTCTCCAGACGTGATTCCGATCTCCGCCGCCATCTCCATCAAGCTTCGGGGGACCAGAATTCCTGCGCCGGCACCCTGCTGGGACGGGGAAGTGCCCCCGGATTCATCTCCATCGACGTTGCTTCCTCCCTCCATGATGCGGGAGTAGTTCCTCCTCGGGGCTGAGGTTCTTACCAGTAGCTATGTGGTCAACTCTCTCACCCATGATGTGATCTTCGTTGTGATCATAGGCTATGTTAATCTAGGGTGTTTCCCCTTCCTCTATGTATTGGATTGACGTACTCACTTGTCTTTATCTAGTATAATCCCCGAGACCAAGGTGATAGCGGTCTATTGGACATGGATTAGAACAATATTTTCATGAGTGATTTCCTTTCTTGTGTGTTGATTGAAGATTGGGAGTCTCTTGGTGCTTTTCTTTGACTATCCTTTAGATATGTTATGGTGATTGTGGGACTCTCTTTGGATGGCCGCGGTGACATTGGGAGATCCTTAGATCAATAACTACGAACTTTGAGGTGTGCTTTTGTAGCCCTACATAATTCTTGTCCTCTCTTGACCACGAAGGAATGATCTCCGAGTGTGTCCCCTTTGCATGTTTTATGGGAAATATCATGTGATTCGATTATGTTAATGTTGTTGGGAGTTGCCACTAGTGAAAGTATGAACCTTAGGCCTTGTTTCCACCATTGCAATACCGTTTGTGCTCACGTTTACTACTTGTTTGCTTGCTGCACTTTTTATTAAATATTTGTATTACCTTGTTTTGCCATCCATATCACTTGCCATTTAACATCTCTTCGCCGAACTAGTGCACCTATACATCTGACAAGTGTATTAGGTGTGTTGGGGACACAAGAGACTTCTTGTATCTTAGTTGCAGGGTTGCTCGAGAGAGACCATCTTCAACCTCTACTTCCCTGAGTTCGATAAACCTTAGGTCATCCACTTGAGGGAAATTGCTACTGTCCTACAAACCTCTGCGCTTGGAGGCCCAACATAGTCTACAAGAGTAGAAGCGTGCGTAGACATCAAGTTATTTCTGGCGCCGTTGCCGGGGAGGTGAGCGCTTGAAGGTATATCTTTAGATCTTGCAATTAAATCTTTTTGTTTCTTGTTTTATTTTTATTATTTCACTAGTTATGCTTATGGAAAACCTTGTTATTAGATCGTTGCTTGCGGGAGGACACCCACACCTGTGGTGGTTGCTCCTCCTCCTACTGAAATTGTGCCCTATAAAATACCGGCTGGTATTATCAATTATGTTTTGGCTAATCGTTATGCAGGAGACAGACGTCCCGGTGAACACTTGCTATATCTGTCACAACTATGTTCATTATTTAAGCTTGCAGGTGTATCGAGGGAGTTTGTCATGAGGAAATTATTTGCCTTGTCACTGAAAGAAAAAGCATTGGAATGGTATAGGCTACTAAATGATTCTCACCTGCTGGAGTGGGAAGAGATCCAGTCTCTCTTTCACTACAAGTTTTATCCTCTTCATGAAGTCCATGAGAATAGGAATTATGTTTATAATTTTTATCCTCATGACGGAGAGAGCATAGCTCAAGCTTGGGGGAGACTGAAAACGTTGACACTAAAATGTCCTAACCATGGGCTCCCCAAAGATATTATTATTACTAACTTCTATGCGAGGCTCTCTCGACAGGATAAAGATTTACTCGATGCTTCCTCTATGGGTTCTTTCACAAACAAAAAGATTGATGCTAAATGGGAACTCCTTGAAAGAATTCAACGCAACACTGAAGATTGGGAGATCGACAAAAGTAAAGAGTCAGGTATAATTTATGAGTATGATTGCATTAAGTCCTTTGTTGAAACTACAAGTTTTAATAAGTTTAGTGCTAAGTTTGGGCTTGATTCTCAACTCCTTGTTGATTTCCTCAAATCTTTTGCTTCACATCTTAATATGCCTAAGGAGGATTGTATCAAGTATCATAAACCTTTTAAAGAGACTTGCAAAGAAAATGAAATTGTTCATGATGATTGCAACATGCATGATCCAATTCCTAAAAATGAAGTTTTATATAAGCATGTTAATTTTTGTGGAGTGGATAGACCTTGTGAAAGGCCTATGATTGAAGAAGAGAAGTATTGTAAGCAACATAAACATGAAAGAACAATCACTTGGGTCAAAGATTTAAATGAAATTGCTAGAGAATTGTGTGACCTTTATCCCTTTACTTGTGAACTTTGCCGTACAGAGGGTCACTTTAATTTTCAATGCATGAACTTTCAAAACATAACTGTTAACCGGTTGTGTGATGACATGATCACCTCTGATCTTTATGATGAGCTTATGTTATTTTTGATGTGTGAAGAGTTATCAGAAAAGACTTCTTGGCTGGATGCTATTGCCATAGGAATAAAAAACACTTTGCAAAATTGCCATCTCTATTGTGTTGTTAATTGCCATGAAAATGATTACATAAGTAAGATTAGAAAGGAGGGAACTTTACCAAAGTATAAAAATGTCTCTTATATTTCTGCTAATAAAAAGGAGAGTTTCTCCCAAGTTTCCCCTATTGTTTCTAATGATAAACCAGGATATGTGGAGAAGCTTCATCTCCAACCACCCCCTCCTAAGGTGAAGAAGACGAAAAAGAAGAGGAGGAGGAGGAGGAGCAATAAGGAAGAAGAATGGGCATCAACCTGGCCTGAGCATATTCCTCCTATCAACTTTTATCCTAACGGTTGTAAGTTTAAAGAAGAAGGTGAAGTTTATTGCCTTAATTATCATCTTGATGATACATCCGTAGGTACTATTGAAGATGATTTTGATTATGATATGCATGTTACTTATTGTGATTGGGAAAATGATGATAATGCTACTTATGATCTTGAAAATCTTTTTGTTACTAACTCTGAAAGTGAAGATATGGGAAGCTCTAAGCTTGGGGATGATAGGATTGCAAATCCTATCCCCACTAGTGATGTGATAATTGATAATTATCTTGCTAGTAAGAATAAAGATAACATGTTTACAAATATAGTTGCTAGCAATGATAATGCTCTTCTCTACCATGATGATGTTATAACTCTAATCTATAGTGATTATAAAGGTACCTATGACATAAGGAGAAATTATCCTTATGGAACTTGTCATAATCATGAAGGGAATTACTCCCTTGTTGAACACCACCCTCCTGATATACAACTAATCTATAGTGTTCAAGTTGTTTATGATAGTCCTACTCCCACTATTACCAATGAGAAAAATTATGCTTATGTGGGGAGTGAGAGTACCTTTTTGCATGTGGATCATGGTAACAATGCTTTATGTGATGCTTATATTGTTGAGTTCATCCATGATGCCACTGAAATTTATAATGAGAGAGGGAGGCTTGGTTCTAAATATCTTAATAATAAGAAGTTCCCTCTCTTTATGTTGAAGGTTTTGAAGCTGCACTTGTTTTGTCTTCCTATGCTTATTGCTTTGTGCTTCAATGAATTATTCTATTGCAATATTCCTATGCATAGGAAGCATGTTAGGCTTAAATGTGTTTAGTATTTGCTTCTTGATGCTCTCTTTTGTTCTTCAATTCTTATTCCTACAAGAGAATCATTAAAGTCCTATGCCTAGCTTAAAGGCATAAAAGAAAGCGGTTTTTGGAGGCAGCCCACAATGAATAAAAAAAATTATATTTTGCTTTTGTTGTGTCCTGACATTGTTTACTACAGTAGCATCATCATTGTATCTTTGCTTTTCATATTTGTGCCAAGTATAGCCTCTGATTGCTAGAAAGTTCAAAAGTTGTGAGGTGCTGTCCAGGAAACAGATTATGTCCTTGGATAGAAAAATTCGTATAAAATCACCAGATCATCTTTTTGGTCTGAATTGTTTCGACAGCGTTCTCTATATAATTGTATTTTGTGCGTCTGTTTTGAGTTTTTTGATTTGAGTTGCAGAAGTATCCCGAACAGATCAATTACTACCTGCTGTTCTGTTTTTCCCAGATTCTGTCCTGTTTTGCCTTTCCTTCACTTTGCAAATCAAGAACTTGCTTTTTCTTTGCAAAAACCTTTTGGCAATCTTGAGAAACAGTAGAACTTCAAGAATATCATTATTTCCAGCAAGGTATAATTATTTTATTAAGGGTACTAACCTCGCTAATCAGATTATGATGAGTTATGTATGAAGGGAGTTTTCAAGTGTGCGAGGGAAGATGATAAAAAGATTCAGGAGTGTCAAGCGCTCAAGCTTGGGGATGCCCCCGTGCACCCCCAATAAATATTCAAGGAGACTCAAGCGTCTAAGCTTGGGGATGCCCCCGTGCATCCCCTTCTCCATCAACATTATCAGTTCGTCTTTCGTTTTGCTATATTTTTATCACTTCATGTGTTATGTGCTATGCTTGGAGCGTCTTGCTTTTAGTTTTCTTTTTAGTTTTTCATAACGAGTCGGAACTCAGCATTCCTTTATGTGGGAGAGAAACACGCTCCACTTCTACCTAGAACATAACATAGAATTTTCATGTCTATCTATGCTGTGTGTGTTCTTTATCTTTTAATAGCTACTATCATGCTCTGCTCTTAGTATTCATGCCTATATTTTCAAAGAGCTTTTGTTTAGTTGGTTGCTTGAACTCTCTTTAATTACCATGCTCACCTTATTAAGAGAGTTTGCTTCCGTTGCACTGGTTAATGTGTCTATGATAAAGATGCTACTTGCATGATGGTGCTTAGTAGTTCAGGTTTTCTTATGGTTAATCTCAAATAGCTGGGGGGTTCCCAATGTGTTATTGGAGTACCAACATGGTTTGCTTGCCTATGATATGGTATGGTTTAGTAATATCTTCCTTCGAGAATTTATTTTGATTGACTTGGCGTATGCTCACGCATATTTAAGACTGTAAAGAAAGTCTGTCAAGCCTTGATGATCTTTTATTTCTGAGTAGCGATATAACTTCCATGCCTGATTCAATATTGCTTTGTCGCTCTGCATGATTATGACCGTCATTGCTCTCTTAGTTGGTCGCTCCCAGTCTTTTGCTAACCTCCACCTGTACTAAGCGAACTAACTTTGCAATATATAGCTCATGGGAAAGTAGCTTAAAAACTATTGTGGTAAAGAATATGTTGCCTATGTATCTTATTTCTTATAAGTTGCTTGCTGAGCGGTAACCATGTTTCTGGGGACGCCATCAACTGTCACACTTTTGTTGAATATCATGTGAGTTGCTATGAATGTTCGTCTTGTCTGAAGTAAGGGTGATTTACCGTGGGTTGTATGAATATGCATATTGTTAGAGAAGAACATTGGGCCGCCAACCAAAGCCATGCATCATGGTGGAAGTTTTAGCTTGGACCTTAATCCTCAGTCTCTTATGAGAATATGCTTATGCATTGAAGAGGAGTCCATCATCTATTTTCTATGTTGTCCCGGTATGGATGTCCTCAAGTTGAGATCTATCAAAAACGAGAAATCAAATGTGATTTATCTCCTTGGACCTTTGTACAGGTGGCATAGAGGTACCCCTTTGTGACACTTGGTTGAAACATATGTAATACAACGATAACCCATGGAGATCCGAGCTAATTAGGACAAGGAGCGAGCACTATTGGTATACGATGCATGAGGCTTGCAACTTATAGGATGTCATATGCATGACACATATGAAGTACTACTACCGTTGACACAATTGCTTCCATGTTTTCAAAATAAAAAAAACTCTAGCACATAACCTTTCTTTTACTTTTATGTTGAAGCACCAACTACTGAGAGCATGATTGTCATTCTGAGTGTAATGTGCATTGTCCCAAAGTAGCATTGTCTTTTGCATGATTGTGATATCGTTTATTCTGAAATGATTGTATCTAGTCATCACTTAAACCTTGAAGGTGCCCCTGCATTTATGTTTTGCATCACTAAAGGGGGCAAGCTAGATATCACTTTATCATATTTGCACATCATATTCATTGCAAATCTTTTTGATGTTTCAGTTTCATATTGTAAAACTTTCAGTCATTTCTGATTTTCTCATGAGGCAACTTAATTACTTTAGAATCATTGTCTCAGTAAGCTTTTGTCATATGACTATGAAAAAGTCCTATATGGTTAATAGCATGTCACCACAGAAATTATTCTTGTTGTCATTTACCTACTCGAGGACGAGCAGGAATTAAGCTTGGGGATGTTGATACGTCCAAAACGTATCTATAATTTCTGCTTGCTCCATGCCACTTTTGGGTGATATTGCTATGATATTCATACACTTCCATACACTTTTGATCATATTTGGACTAACTTACTAATCCAGTGCACCCCAGTGCCAGTTTCTGTTTTCGGCTGTTTTTGTATTTCAGGTTTTCACATTACGAGAACTGCCAGGAAAAATCCAGAAAAAATATATAAAAAATCAGCGTTCTAGAAGCTACCGTGCGGCCAAAGTACAGCCGGGGGGGACCCACATGGGCTCCAGGCGCCCTGTGGGCGCCCCCGGGGGGGCGCCTGCCCCCCCCCCCCCCCCCCCCCCCCCCCCCCCCCCCCCCCCC
>LR738710.1:281956557-281994012 GCA_902687465.1 Secale cereale
CCCCCCCGAGGCACCTCTGATGCCCCCCTTTGGCATATATTTAAAGCGTGTCGACGAAACCCTGATTCCGGACCCCTTTTCTCCAGACGCGATTCCGATATCCGCCGCCATCTCCATCAAGCTTCGGGGGACCAAAATTCCTGCGCCGGCACCCTGCCGGGACGGGGAAGTACCCCCGGATTCATCTCCATCGACGTTGCTTCCTCCCTCCATGATGCGGGAGTAGTTCCTCCTCGGGGCTGAGGTTCTTACCAGTAGCTATGTGGTCAACTCTCTCTCCCATGATGTGATCTTCGTTGTGATCATAGGCTATGTTAATCTAGGGTGTTTCCCCTTCCTCTATGTATTGGATTGATGTACTCACTTGTCTTTATCTAGTATAATCCCCGAGACCAAGGTGACAGCGGTCCATTGGACATGGATTAGAACAATATTTTCATGAGTGATTTCCTTTCTTGTGTGTTGATTGAAGATTGAGAGTCTCTTGGTGCTTGTCTTTGACTATCCTTTAGATATGTTATGGTGATTGTGGGACTCTCTTTGGATGGCCGCGGTGACATTGGGAAATCCTTAGATCGAGAACTACGAACTTTGAGGTGTGCTTTTGTAGCCCTACATAATTCTCGTCCTCTCTTGACCACGAAGGAATGATCTCCGAGTGTGTCCCCTTTGCATGTTTTATGGGAAATATCATGTGATTCGATTATGTTAATGTTGTTGGGAGTTGCCACTAGTGAAAGTATGAACCTTAGGCCTTGTTTCCACCATTGCAATACCGTTTGTGCTCACGTTTACTACTTGTTTGCTTGCTGCACTTTTTATTACATATTTGTATTACCTTGTTTTGCCATCCATATCACTTGCCATTTAACATCTCTTCGCCGAACTAGTGCACCTATACATCTGACAAGTGTATTAGGTGTGTTGGGGACACAAGAGACTTCTTGTATCTTAGTTGCAGGGTTGCTTGAGAGAGACCATCTTCAACCTCTACTTCCCTGAGTTCGATAAACCTTAGGTCATCCACTTGAGGGAAATTGCTACTGTCCTACAAACCTCTGCGCTTGGAGGCCCAACATAGTCTACAAGAGTAGAAGCGTGCGTAGACATCACACCCTCCTTTCCATTTTTAGTTTATTTCTGTTTCGCAGGCGCAGAGCTGTTTAACTAGCATCCTGCCTCCATTCTATCAGCCGCCTGCAGCGTAGCGTAGTGGCTCTACTGTCTCCCACTTACCATGCAGACCAAGGTTCAAATCCCCTTCAGGCCATAGCAGAATTGCCCAGTTTTTATCATTTTTAGGTCTCTATGACAGTGGGACCCCACTCGTCATCCTCTCTGTTCACACACCCCTCTCCACACCCACACTCCTGCCACCTCAGCACCCCGGCCCCCCTGGTCATTGACAGTGGCTGGCCAAGTTCGTGTCCCCTACTATCTCCTTTTTGTTTTTGCATATTTTCAGAAATGCCACTGTTTTGTATGGTTAATGACTAAATATGCATGCATCCAAATTAAACAAACTATATATGTAAATTGCTTAGTTTTTCATGTAGTTTAATAATATGCCACTTTCACCCCTGTTTAAAATGTTTATATGTGTTTGAATTAGTTTGCTTAAATAACATGCTAAAATGGTTTAATTCATAACTAAATAACCATAGCTCCAAATTTAATAAACTTTATATGTAAATGGGGTGGCAAAATGCATAGACTAACTTGGTGCACTTACTTTTGCTATTTACCAACAATAAAAAATGTTTTTAGGCAGAACAGTACCAAGATCAATAATTTTGCACATGGGGATTTTCCGGAATCGTTGTTTGTTGTTTTCGGCCCCATTTAAATTGCTTAGATAACGTAATTTAATTGTGTTGCACCTCTTGCCATGTTAACCACCATTTAAACTTGTTGTGTACATAAACGAGAGCGAACCACCATTTAAACTTGTTGTGTACATAAACTTGTTGTCAGTATGCAACTCGTTGCATATTGAGCTCCACTTAACTTGTAGTATTGTTTGTGCACTTTACCATGTCATGCGTATTTAAAATGGACATGCATCATCCTTGGTTGTGCATCATGCCATGTTTATGCTTGTCTGTTTACCATGTTGTTTGCTTCTTTCCGGTTGTGCTTCTTCTCGTTAGTACCGGTTTTGATGCGATCATGAGGATTCATTCTACTACACTTGGTTCGTCTTCATGGCTTCATCTTCTTCATCGACTCGTTCTTCTTCCTTGCGGGATTCCAGGCAAGATGACTGTCACCTTGGATCTCATTACCATCATTGCTAATCTATTTGTCTTAATGCTATCTCTATATGTTGTGCTACCTATCTATTTGTTGTCAGCCTCTCCTTGTTGCCATGAAACACCCTCTAGCCTTTGACACCATCCCAGCAAACCGTTGTTTGGCTATGTTACCGCTTGCTCAGCCCCTCTATAGCGTTGTTAGTTGCAGGTGAAGATGAAGATTGCTCCATGTCGGAACTTGGATATTTTGGGAATATCACAATATCTATTACTATAATTAACACACCTATATACTTGGCAATGGGTGGAAGGCTTGGCCTTTTGCTCGGTGTTTTGTTCCACTCATGCCGCCTTAAGAACCGATAAACCGGTGTTATGTTCCTTGATTTTGCATTCCTAACGCGTTTGGGTATATGGGGACCCCTTGATAGTTCGCTTTGAATAAAACTCCTCCACCAAGGCCCTACTTTGCTTTTAACTTGCAACATAAGAAAACTTAATTTAATTAATTAATTCGCATAGGCGGTCGCATCCCCGAGGATTCTTTTCTACATACTGGGAGGAGCCGGTGCCGATGGTGTTGGTCCCAAATAGAGCACTGTGCGGGGCCACCCCTTGGCAACTTGGGGTATCTGGCTCCCGTATGCGTCGCTCATCCAGTCGTGGCCAGAGACGAGATACGCGCGGCTACTATCAGGGTGTCAACACGCCGGGAGGTCTTGTTGGACTTGTTATACCATTGTCGAAATGTCTTGTGCACCGGGATTCCGATTCTGGTCGGGTTGTCCCTAAGATAAGGGGTTTTTACCTCTGCTAATCGTGACAACTTGTGATGGGCTAAGTTAGGACACCCCTGCAGGGTTCTGATCTTTTGAATGTTGTGCCCGCGGTTATGTGGCAGTTGGAATTTGTTAATGTCCGGTTGTAGAAAACTTTGACAGAGGATCCGAAATAAAATACACAACCGTGTGAGTAATCGTGATCGTCTCTTTTCAATTTGATAAGAGAACACGACGGGGTTATGTTTGACTCGTAGGTAGTTCAGGATCACTTAGCGATCATTACTAGTTTGCGACAGTTTGCGTAGATGCTCATCTTATTCTTGTACTCGTAAGTTAGCAACCATATACTGCTTAGCCGCTGCTGCAACCTCTCCATACCCATTAAGCTTTGCTAGTCTTGATACCCATGGTTATGAGATTGCTGAGTCCTCGTGGCTCACAGATACTACAACAACAGTTGCAGGTGCAAGTTTCCGATGACTTGACGTGAGAGCGATGCTTATCTGTGTTGGAGTTCTTTCTTCTTCTTCTTCGTCAGTCTTGGGATAGGTTCCTAGTCGGCAGCCTAGGATATCAAGATGGATGTCGTTGTGCTTTTCATGTTTGTCATCCGTAGTCGGATGTCTTGTATATGATGTTGTTGTATTCATGTGACTTGTATGACTTGTATATATCCCCCATCTATGTATGTAATGGTACGATGCTCTGATACCAACTTGTCATGCCCAAGATGCGATTCTATCCCGATCACGTGGTGAACACGTGATTGGGGCACAACCGCATTTCGAGGTCTCGCGTTGATTCATCCCAGTTCATCTTTGCAAGTTCATTCCTCAGTTCCTTCTCAATCGACGTTGTTTCCCCTTCCGAAGTTATCTTTCTTTTTCCCACCCGCCCACCCTTTTTCTTCTCGGAGCCGGAATCCTTGATCGAGTATCTATCCTACTCGTATGAATGCTTTCCTTTCTTTCCTCAATTTTCTCAACTGGTGAATTCTCGTCTAGTTCATCATCCTTCATCTCTTTACTTCTCTGATGAATTCTCCTCTCGTTTGACACTCTTCATCTCTTTTCTTTTCGGGTGGTTCCAATTCAATTTGTATTTTGTGCTCATCATATTCTTTTCCGCGGCTCAAATTGTCGGTGTCCTGGGAACCGGGGTACCCAGACTTGCCTGTCTGCGGGCCGTGACGCGCTCCTACAAGCGGCCTGGTACGGCCCAGCTGATCGACCAGCTGCTCAAGACCCTCGCGAGGGGCCAGGCCTCGCGAGGAGAACAACGCCAAGACCCCCTCGGGAGCGGCCTCGGCAAGGCATTCTGGAGGCGCGGAGAATCCAAGGCCAAGCTTGCCTCAGGAGGAGGCAGTGATGTCAGCAGTGACGCACCGCGCCAGCGGGTACCAGCGTCCGCCAGCGGCACAGTTGCCATTTCGGTGCAAAGGAGACAGCGCAGCCGTTGGTTCCCAAGGAGCGGGGCAAAGGTTTCCTCTTTGGTGCAACGAGACCAAAGACCGCAAGGACGATAAGAAGGATGTCACCGTCGAGCCCACCACCATGTCACCGCCTAATCCTTTGCAGGCGAAGACTGCTTTTGTCAGGGTAGGAACGTCCTTGTGTTCCCGCTCAAAAATGGCCGTTGTGGAATCCCTTCCCACCTAAACATTTCGGGGGAAGAGGACTGTGGCCGCCTATATAAGTAGCTAGAACCTCCACTACAAAGAGAGAGAGAGAGAGAGAGAGAGAGAGAGAGACCACACACACTTGACCACCGCACAAGGAGCAAGAACACTAGCCTCCTGACCCTCCTAAGCTCGCCTCCTGAGCCCAGGACCCCTTATACTAGTTCATACTCTAGCTCGCCCGGAGCCAATTCACCAAAGCAGGAAGTAGGGTCTTACACCTTGCGGTGGCCCGAACCTGGATAAACTCTTGTGTGTTTGTTTGTTGTTTGCTTGAATCCTTCCACCGAGACGAGAGCGAGGCGCTAGGTAAACGCGAGTGGGAGAGATCTTCGTTCATGCCACTGTGTTCGAGCTTAACGGGTTTTGCGGAGCCCTGAATCCGACATTTGGCGCGCCAGGTAGGGGGCGTGTCGAAATCTCGCCTCTCCGACGACCTCGTCGCGTTCTCGTCACCGACCCTGCTCCACAGCCACGGTGGACACACGCCGAGCTCGCGTCGCCCGCCGCGCTAAGAACGTCGCTCAGACGGCGCCCGCGGGCAACGGCGCCCCGCTCCGCCCCAACTCGCCGGTCGCCAATGCCGCCACCGACCCGTCTGTCCACGAGCAGCAGGACTCCTCGATGCCGCTGTCCATGCGGCAGGACGGCCGCACGGCAACGCCTTCACCCTAGCCGGCCGCAGCGTCGTCCTCGCTGGTCCGCCGCGGGCCGGTCTACCAGCAGCCTGCGCTACTGATGGCGCGAGAGCTCGTGCGCTACCGCCCCGCAGATGATCTCTACGACGAGTGGCTCCACCGCATCACCGAGCTCGTCAACGCAGATGGGGAAGCGCCTGCACCAACGCACTCTTCACGTCCTCCGTCACCCCCGGTGGCGAACGAGGGCCGTGGGGTCCCGGCTCCGCCTCACCCTCACCCCGCCGGCCAAGAGGGACGGCGCGAGGCCCCTCGACGTGAACAACCCCGCAGAGCCCACGCCCGCGACGAGGAGAGTTGCCAGGTGATCCCGCACCCACACGCAGGGGCTCGTGGGCCCCCTGGCCCACAATGCCCAAGCCGCGACGAGGAGAGTTGCTAGGTGATCCCGCGCGCAGAGCCCACGCCCGCGACGAGGAGAGTTGCCAGGTGATCCCGCACCCGCACGCAGGGGCTCGTGGGCCCCCTGGCCCACAATGCCCAGACCGCGCGCCACAGGAGCTGGTGGCGCCAGCACTTCAAGAACCAGCATCACAGGTGCAGGGGGCGCCTGTGATCATGAGCGTACGCGTGTGTGGTGCCCTGGCTCCCGAGCTACGGTGCCTCGTCTGGCTCGACAAGTTCAAGCCGGACCTGCCTCCGCGCTACGACGACACCACCGACCCCACGGAGTTCGTTCAACTCTATGAGCTGAGCATCGAGGCGGCCAACGGCACTAAGCAGGTCATGGCGAACTAGTTCCCCATGGCTCTGAAGGACGGCGCGCGCTCCTGGCTCCTGAACCTCCCGATGGGATCCATCTCCTCCTGGGGAGAGCTTCGCGAGCCCTTCGTCGCCAAATTCCAAGGCACCTGCGACCGAGCCCCGGCAGCCGCTGACCTGCGTCGCGTGAAGCAGCAGCCGGGAGAAACCCTGCAAAAGTACATCCAATGCTTCAACACCATGCGCCTCCGTATCCCCAGGGTCTCGGACGAGGCCATCATCTCCGCGTTCTCCGATGGCGTACGCGACGTCAGGATGAGGGAACAGCTCGCCATCCATGAAGACCAGTGCACGGCCCTCGAGATGTTCAAGCTCGCGGCAAAGTGCGCTAGGGCGGAGGAAGGCCGCCTCTCCCTTTAGGAGCTGCCTGAGGTGGAGGCAGACGACAAGAAGACCAAGGCCAAGGATTTGAAGCGCAAGGGACCCGCCGTGCTGGCTGCTGAGCCAGAAGTGAAGCGTGGCTGCGGCTACGATGACCTCCCCAGAGACAACTGGCCGTACTACGTCTTCCACAGCGTCCACAGCCACAACACCAACGACTGTCAGGAGCTTAGGGCGATGCGCGATGGGCGCGTCGGCAGTGCCCTGAGCGTGACAACCGCGGCTACGGCCGTGGAGGAGGCCGAGGAGGAGGACGTTGGGACGGCAGGAACTCGCGCCAAGGGTGGCGTGAGCAGCCTCGTGAAGACCACTGGGAGGAGCAGCCTCGTGACGCCCCCTGGCGCGACCAGCCTCGTGAGGGTCGCCCTTAAGGACACGGAGGCCTGACTCCGCTGCCTCCACCACCATGGAGAAACGACGACGACCGCCAGGGTGACGGGGCAGGGGGCTTCCAGGAACCGCGTGCAGTCGCATGCATTCTGGGAGGAGCCCATGCCCCGGCTTCTCACCGCATCTTCAAGTAGTTCGCTTGTGAGGTGAACGCGATGCTTCCCAGGCCTGACGCCACGCGCAACCTCAGGTGGACCAAGCAAGTCATCGCTTTCGTCCCCAAGGACCAGCTCAAGTGTACTGCGGCCCCAGGCGCACTCCCGATGCTCTGCACCCCGACCATCAGCAATGTCCTCGTGACCAAGACCCTCATCGACGGTGGGGCAGGGCTCAACGTCCTCTCCGTCCAAGCCTTCAAGACACTCCAGTTTCCCTACGATCAGCTCCACCCCACCAAGCCATTCTACGGAGTCACGGATGGCTCCACGCTCCCGATGGGGCAAGTCCGCCTCCCCGCCACCTTTGGAGACCGCGACAACTACCACACCGAGCTCATCGACTTCGACGTCGCCAACATCCACCTCCCGTACAATGCCATCTTGGGGTATCCTGCCCTTGCCAAGTTCATGGCGGAGACCCATCACGGCTACAACGTCCTCAAGATGCCCGGGAGCGGCGGAGTCATCATGATCGCCTCCGACGAGAAGGAAGCGGTGTGTTCCCTGGAGCGTGCCTACCAGACCGTGGTGGTTGAATACCTGGATGAGGATGAAGCCGTGCTCGCCTTGCAGACCGCCCTAAAGAAGAAGAAGAACCTACCAGTCAACGGACCTCAGGACGCGGGGGCTTCCGATGACCTGACCTCAGGACTCGCGCCTGCTGACGAGGCGCCTTCCACCCTCGCATAGGGAGGCGCGCTCGACGCCCCTCTCGTGATGGGCTCGAGGGATCTCCTCTGGAGTGTCCCTGAGCTGACCCGTGCCCCGAGGGAGGTGTTCGAGCACCACCTGCAAGCGTATCTTGATGCGCGTTTTTGTGAGCCCAGCGCTAGGGGCTCAGGACTTCATCGACCAAGTTACGGAGGAACTTCAGCACGCAAGACTCATCTGCGATGGGCGTAACCGCACAACCCCAAGTCCACCTAGTCGCAGCCCGAGCGACTGCTTCTGCATCTGCGTCGATATCGCGGGTCTCAACCGAGCCGCTTCTCAGGAGCCCTTCTGGCCGACGGCGGTCGGCCGGAGGAGGGTCCTCCCCTGCAGCTACGTTCGCACGCTCTTCGGCTTCCATAACGCAGCTGCCATGTTCCAGCATCTCGCCCAGCAGGCCTTGGGGGCTCGGGAGGCTCAGTGGCAGGCGGTCCGGACGGTGTGGGAGCCGGACCCGCGCTACCACTGAGAGCCTCAGGAGCCCCTGGGCCTCAGGAGCCCGACGATCCTCGGGAGCGACCCGCACACCTCACGTCTTCAGCTACCCCAACTCTCCTTCGGCAAGTATCAGGTGACACTTCAGGTATCTAAACGAGGGCGCCTCTCGGGCTGCATCATCCTCGGGCCGCTGGGGGCTGTTCCCCCGCGGCTGTCTCCCTTTTTGCATGATCAAGGCCATATATTTCTTTCCATTCGCATTATCTATATGCTTGGTGTCCTCACCGCCACTAAGGTCATGAGCCCTTGTGAGCCCACTCGTGAACGCCCCATGATTAAGGACTGGCACGACGTCTGTGCTCGGGTCCGTCCCTGCAGCGTCGATAAACCCAAGGGCTGAGCTCTGCCTATCGAGCCATTTCCGTGACGGCACCTCCCATGGTCCTTGGTTCCTTGTTCTCGCATGGGCTAATCGTGGATGGGTAAGTAGGGGCCCGTGGTAGGTGCCTCGCTCATGTAAGAACCGCGCGCCGGCTGTTTTTCCTTTGGATCGTGGCATGAGAAGACTGGGCACGGCGTCTGTGCTCGGGTCCGTCCCTACAGCGTCGACAAATCCAGTGGCTGAGCTCTGTCTCGCGGGTTAACCCCGTGACGTCACCTCCTGGGGTCGCTGGTGCTGCGGCCTTCTCATGCAATATCCCCTGGAGATGCACTCGGCGTAGGTCGACACAACACCTCTCTTTTCACATTTTGCAGAAGAAGACTCAGGCGCAACCCGCCTCAGGGTAGGGTCTCGTGAGTGATGCGTAAGCTCACGAGAACTTCCTCAGAGTTGTTCAGCTCGTCCTGAGGAGGGCCCATATACACCTTGGTTGTCCTACCGTGCTAGCCACGCGTCAGGACGGGGCTGTACATGCCCCGGAGTCTATCCCGGTGGGAGGCTCCCTCCCACGGTCTAGTGGATGTACCAAGCTCCGCGCTGGCAGATCCAACCGAGGAGCGGTTATGCCCACGAACCAGTGGAAGCACCAAGCTCCGCGCTGGCCGATACGACCAAGGCGCGGTTATGCCCACACTCCACGCAAGTGTGGTAGCTCTATGCTCGGCGCTAGTTATAAACAACTAAGGGTGGCCCCCAGTGGCCGCACCAACCTCAGGGAGCTTTTCAGCTCACGACGCTCACAGCTTCTCCTTGGATGGGTGTCGCGAGGGGGGCTAGGCACGGGGGCTATGCTTAGGTCAGCCTGGTAGACGCCACCCTACCAAGTGCCTAGACACCTGGCCTTCTCGTGCCCGCATCCCAGGCGAAGGCTCGTGAGCAAGGTATGGTGCTTGTTCTCCTTCATGAAGAGCTGTTCGTACGTCAAGGGGGACCTCTGGTCATCACGACCCAGGGGCCTAACTGGCCACGTAGCCCCTAAGCCCTTGAGCCTAGTTATGATGATAACCCCGGTCCTCCGGAGGGCTCATTAGCGATCGAGGTATGCGCGGGGTTGGGCCCTGCCGACGCAGAACAAAAACGGGACCGCTTGAACGTCAGGGGGGACCCTTGGGCATCGCGACCCAAGGGCCTCACTGGCCATGTAGCCCCTCACCCCTTGAGTCTAGTTACTACGGTAACCCTGGCGTCCGAAGGGCTCAGCAACGAGTCTAGTTACTACTGTAACCCCGGTCATCCAGAGGGCTCAGCGGCGGTCGAGGTATGCGCGGGGTTGGGCCCTGCCGACGCAGAGCACCTAAAGCAAACATGAAAGGAAGCAAGCATGGAATCATCTAGCTATTACAATAACGTCAAGTTTTTTCAAATTCAACTAAAGTTCTTACGCCTCCCCGAGGCACTCGCACTTCTCTCACTAAACAAGACACATCAAGCATCGCCAAGCACAGTATCACCGGTCTACACCTTTTTAGGTTGCGATGGTGGTAGCCCGGAGAAACGCCTCCACCGATCATGTGGCTTCTGTTCCAAGGCCTCGGGAGCAATCATTGCCGCCTCCTCACGAAGGCGATCGGATGCCAAACCTTGCTTCAACGGAGGGGCGACAGGAATCAAGCACCATCTGACCTCAGGGATCGCTAAAGATAAGTTTCCAACGCTGCACCCGCTTGCATACATACACTACCACTTACTATAGTTATGAAGCCTTCCTAACGGACCAGTGGGCAGCTGCCTGGATGCCAAGAGGGACCTCCTGAGCGTCGCGCCTCGGGGCTCTTACCAGATCCTGGACCTCTCGCCTCCTGGCCTTGGCCACGGAGCCGCGACTTGGCATACCAGCACGGGCCGAGGCTGGTTCCAGGACTGCGTCTCGCAGGCGTAGGGCCTTAAGCTACCGCGGAAACGAAAGAAAGGGGAAATCGTGCTTTAACAAGGGAATCATGCGGGACATAAGTTTATAACGCTGGATAATAACAAAAGTGCTACGAGAATTTACATGTCCTTGTTAAGCCCTCCGTGATGTCCCGCAGGAACTAAGCTAAGGAAGACGATCCCAAGGAACTCGGCTTGAACTCCTTCAACAACGGCGACGCCGAGACGACACCGTTTCCCTCCGGCGATAGGGGAGGTGGCTTGGCGGCTCGTAGCTCTCATCAGAGCTCGAGGCCGTCTCAGGGGTAGCATAGCTGCTATCAGGAGAGTCGGAGATATAGCCGACAACGAGCGCTTCGTCGCCCTGATGACACAGGGAATGGTCGTCGGCGAGCCCATTCCCTGCGCCACACGGTAGTCGGACGCCGTCCGCCCCGAAGACTTTGAAGGTTATCGCGCCCGTCGTGTCCAGCGCGAAGTGAAGAATGTGCCTCCCGGTGGGGGCGCAGGCGCGACGCACCACACCCCAGCCCCAGGTCATGAAGACCTGACCAGAAGAAACCACCTCCACGTCGGCGAGCGAAGGAGGAAGGCGACACCCTTCGTGCCTCAGCTCCATCATCACTCATCCACGAGCCGGGAGTACCTCCCTCAGGAACGGAGGAAGAAGGATCCAGGAATGTGGGGGGCCCCCTGCCCATACGATGAACTCGCGGGTATCGTCCTCCGAATGGGACGGTAGCAGGGTGCGAGGAGACGCCCGTCTCTCCGAGATACTGGCGGCACCACCCCTATCGCCGCCCCCGCTCAATCTGCCTGCCGATGGGATGTGCAAGGGAAGCGGAAATCCTGGCGGAGCCCGCGTGCACCATGTGCGAGCGTCCGCCAGCCTTAGGGGCGCGCCCGGTGAATCATGGCGCCTCTTCTTCGGGGGGAGCTGATCGGGCTCCACCATCGGGCTCTTCCCTTTCTCCGCGGCCGAGAATCTGCGAATCGGCGCCATGGAACCCTGGGAGCAATGGAAACATGGGGATCAGCCTGCAACGGTCAAGTGAGGGGCATGGAGCCTCACCCCCTGTTTATAAGCCAAGAAGACCAACCGGCGGCCACTCGCGCGCAGCCATAAGGGCCCCGCTGCCCGCGCCAGGGAGTTGTCAAGTCACACGGTTGCCAAGATTGCATGGGAAGTGGAGTAGCTCGCGTCCCATCCAACCGTCACGCGCCAGCCTGGCCCGCAGCCTTTTTGGGGCCCGCGGCTCTTCGTCCTCGACTAAGGCTTTGCCCTGAAGCCAACTACGCGTGCGCCTTGGGCCCGGGGGCTACTGTCGGCATCCTGGGAATCGGGGTACCCAGACTTGCCTGTCTGCGGGCCGCTACACGCTCCTACAAGCGGCCTGGTATGACCCAGCTGATCGACCAGCTGCTCAAGAACCTCGCGAGGGGCCAGGCCTCACGAGGAGAACGACGCCAAGACCCCCTCGGGAGCGGCCTCGGCAAGGCGTTCCAGAGGGGCGGAGAATCCAAGGCCAAGCCTGCCTCAGGAGGAGGCAGTGATGTCAGCAATGACGCACCGCGCCAGCGGGTGCGAGCGTCCGCCAGCGGCATAGTTGCCATTTCGGTGCAAAGGAGACAACGCAGCCGTTGGTTCCCAAGGAGCGGGGCAAAGGTTTCCTCTATGGTGCAACGAGACCGAAGACTGCAAGGACGATAAGGAGGATGTCACCGTCGAGCCCACCACCATGTCACCGCCTGATCCTTTGCAGGCGAAGACTGCTTTTGTCAGGGTAGGAACATCCTTGTGTTCCCGCTCAAAAATGGCCGTTGTGGAATCCCTTCCCACCTAAACATTTCGGGGCAAGAGGACCGTGGCCGCCTATATAAGTAGCTAGAACCTCCACTGCAAAGAGAGAGAGAGAGAACACACGCACTTGACCAGCGCACAAGGAGCAAGAACACTAGCCTCGTGACCCTCCTGAGCTCGCCTCCTGAGCCCAGGACCCCTTGTACCAGTTCATACTCTAGCCCCGGAGCCAATCCACCAAAGCAGGAAGTAGGGTCTTACACCTCGCGGTGGCCCAAACCTGGATAAACTCTTGTGTGTTTGTTTGTTGTTTGCTTGTATCCTTCCACTGAGACGAGATCTAGGTGCTAGGTAGACGCGAGTGGGAGAGATCTTCGTTCACGCCCATGTGTTCGAACTTAACGGGTTTTGCGGAGCCCTGAATCCGACACAAATATTTCTGATTGCTCGTTCGCCTCTCGCCATCTAATCATTCTGGAGTTCCGAAGATATCTCACGAGATTCGTGTTTGCCTTCAAATTAATTCAAGGTTGTCACCTCCTTCGAGTCTTTTAATTGTTCCGATGCATCATCTTATTTTCAATCATTCCAACGGTGTTTTTCTCTTCGGTTGGCTCATAACCCACAGGTCTTTTCCTAGGATCTTACCTAACTCTTCTAATATTTCCGGAGATATTCTCAAATTCTCTTGAAAGTGTGACGTAAGTATGGATTCTATCAGTCATATGCCTTATCCAACATGACTTTCAATTCTTTCATGTTCGGTTCAATCTTCCCTAGTTTCATTCGTCCGGAGTATCTCAACAATTTTGGGTGGTGTTCCGCGGCGTATTTTTCATCATTTGAAGATTGAAGCAGAGTTTTACTCTAAATCTTGTCCGTTCTTGTGAAGATTTGTGGTTCTAGCTTCATGCTATCCTCTCGAATTATTCCGCTTGTCATAAATTCTTTTGATACACATCCAGAGTATTTCATGAATTCTTTCAATTGTGATCCTTCGAAGGCCATCATTTCAGAAGATTTCTTCGTTCTCAGTTTTCAACTTCATCCTCCAAATATTCGTAATTGATGCCTCTTCGTTCATCTCCATATTCTTCTGGTGCTTCGTCCAAGTATCATTTAATCAATTCGCGATCTCTTCATTCTCTTTTATCTAAATTTCCTCAAGTTCACTATTCTTCCCGGCGGTTCACTCTCTTGTATTCGCTCAATTCAATTCCTTACGGTGGCTGACTCTATTTCATCACTCGATTTCAATTCTTATGGTGGGTTGTTCAAGATTTCTTTTCCTTTGTTATCATATCAAACTATTCGTTCTTTTCAATCATATCGGTGGCTCATGAAGACTTTCTCAAGTTCGTGCTATACCTCTCTTTAATCATTGTCAACACAAATAAGTGGTATGCAATCCATTACTTCTCATCAATTTAATTGATGGAGGATGAGCATAATATAATACTCCCTCCGTTCCATAATGTAGTGCCTATAGATTTTCTGAAAAGTCAAACCTCATAAACTTTGACCAAGTTTGTGGAGAAAAATATTTACATCTATAGTGCGAAACATATATCACTAGATTCATCATAAGATGTAGTTTCACATTATATATTTTTGCTATTGTAGATATAAATATTTTTCTCTACAAACTTGGTCAAAGTTTGTAAAGTGTGACTTTTCAAAAAATCTATAGGCACTACATTATGGAACGGAGGGAGTACTTATTCTTTTTCATCAAGTTGCTTAATCCCTTTCATCAGAGTGTGCTCATGTTGAATAAATTCTAATCCCAAGTGATTTCATCTTTTCTTTCTGGAATTCAAAGTTTTCTCGGCCATCTCGTTGGAACCTTCATCTAAATCATCGCAAGGCAATAATCTTATTCTTTTAATCCTTCAATTCGATCTCATCATCCTTTTGCCACCGGATTTCTTCATGGTGGTTCATCATGAGTTAATTCATTCTTCAAGTGTTCATCAAATTCTTGTGGAGAAGCTCAAGCATTTTTCTTCTTGCGTCTCGAAGTGCAATTAATTATCCTATTCGTTTGAAGAGGAGTTTTGCATTTCTTCGTTCATCTTACCTATTCAATTTTTGTTCGTGGTGTAATTCACCTCAAGTTTTGGGATGATTTCCTTAAGTCCACCACAAGTTAATTCTTTTCGTTGTTGATTTCCAACAACTCCGTTCAACCCTTCTTCGCAAGGATGCTTTTCAAATTCATTCGTGGTACAAGTTGTCATTTTCTTCTCCGTTCTTTTCATTCCACTCTTTCAATTCTTTCGGAGGCATTGTGTTGTTCATCTCGTCAAGTATTATTCCATATTCTCAAGTTCATGTTCTATTCCTTCCATATTCAACTGAAGTTTTGGCTAAATTTTTATCATTCTTATACATTGTCTATCTCGCTTAAGCGGAGTGGTCTAAATGTCTCTCTTGTCATTTAAGATCTTGGTTCTCGTCGTATGCCATGTTTCCTCATTTTATTAGAGCTTCTCAATCTCATTCATCTCCGTTGAATTCTTTTATCCAAGTTATTCAACCTCTCAAGGTTATTTGGTTTCACTCTTTTCTCCAAAAAGAACTTTGTTCTTCCTATTCCTCTTCCATATCGTTCCTAAGATCTCGGGACGAGATCTCTTGTTAGTGGGGGAGTGTTGTGACACCCCGAGACCGATGCTCCAGATGACGTCCATTTATTCTAGTTGTTGCCGTGTGTTCTTTGTGTTTGTTGCATTATCATATTTTTTTGCATATTTCATTCCTATATGTTTATGCCATGATCATGTTGGGTGTCTTTTCATATCCTTGCTTCTTGCACCATGCTCATTTCACTTGTTATGCCATGTGTTTGCATTGTGCCTCTTGCCATCATATTGCATTGTGCCCTTGTCATTTTCCATTTCAACATGCTCATCATGTGAATTGTGAGGTCCATCTTGTTGTGCTTGCACTATGTTTATTTTGTTGCTTGCCCTATGCATATGTCCCATGCAACACCCATCCTTCTTCTTCTTCCTATTATTCTTTTACTTCTTCATGCAAGTGAGTTCTTCGCTACCTCCAATAATGTTCATCCTTTTCCTAAAAATTCTAGACCATGCCTTATACCTCTCTGTCAAGTTTCATCCTTTTCGGAGTTGTTTTGGGTGGATAAAAAATTGCCTCAAGTTTGAATTTAATTCAAACTTGTAATAATTTTATTTCTCTAAAAATGTTCAAAGCAATTTATTCAAATCCTACACAAATTCTGAATTCTAGGGATATTATCATATCTCTCTCAACCCTCTCCTATATTCCTGTGCTTTTCGGTCTTTATTTTTCTGTCTGAAGAACATTAAAAGAAAGGAAGGAGAAGTATGCATAGAGGGGGAGACGCAACCCACTTGGCAAGTCCAAGCCCACAGCGGCACATGCCACCTCACTTACCCCTTTCAGCCCAACTAGCCCATAAGAACTGTTCTCTTCTGTTCTTCTTCTACCTCCTGTGCGGCAGGACATCCACGCACGCCACGTCGACCTCCCGAGTGATTTGACGGCCGGAGAGCCCCCCTAGGCCCCTATATAACATGCACCGGTGCCCTAGTCCTCTTCCTCCCTTCGTTCCGCCCCTCTCCTTCCCTTTCCACCGCCAGGTGGGACCTCTCCATGCCGTAGCCGTGGCCATGGCCGATAGGAGCCCGAGCTCTTCTCCAGCGTGAGGATCCTTCCCTTCGCCTCCGTCTACTCCAGCGGGGAGTCTCGCGACCATCGGCTCCGTCTTCCTCGTCTACGATCGCTTCCTCAAGGACCCGGAGCTTCCTCCTCGACGCCTCTACTTCTTCTTCACGGACCAAAGACCATCACCAATCAGCGCATCCCCACACCGCATCTGTCACCTCTCCGTCTGATCGGTCATCACCAGAAACCTCGTGGTGAGCCGCCGTTTATCCGATCCCCTTTTCCCAGCTCCATTGCATCCGTGTAGCAACGTTTCCGTCGCAACCAAGTTCGTCCGCCATGGTTGTGCTATACGCGAGGAGCTCAAAGCTCGTTCCATGTCTCTTCTGTTCGGCCACTCACACACGCAGCTTGTGTCCCACGCTCCTACAGCTGCTCCGCTTGCACGCGCATGCTCTTGCACACCCTCAGGGCCTTGTGCAGCCCCTGCCTCGACGCACCTCGCACACCGGTATCATCCTTCCAAACGGCAACCATGGTCAGCCAGGCTTGGCCTCACACAAGCACCACACCATCGCGTCGTTGCTCCGCTACACGCACCCTCGATCACCTTTGAAACCCCGCCGGTGCTTTGCTGCTGCAGAAGCCGCCGTTTCCGCTCATCGTCATTGTCGTCTCTGTCACTCCACGTCCGCCCGCATGCCACAGCCGCCGTGGCAGCATGGCAAGCTCGTGCTCGAGCGTTGCAAATGCACCTCTGCATCACGCACTCCCCTGCACATCTCACACGCTCGCCTCGTCCTCTCAGGTCCTGCCATAGCTACGGTTGCCCTTGCCAGCGCCGTTGTCACAGTCGTCGTCTGCTTTGTCTGAAATAGAGTGGTTCGACCCTGGGCTACCTCTTCAGAGGCTGCGCCCCCATCGCTTCGCAATTGGGCTCCTAGCACACTGGTTACTCAAGCGCGAACACATGTAGCAGGTCCTGGGTTCGACAACCCAGCGCCCTCCTTTCCATTTTTAGTTTATTTCTGTTTCACAGGCGTAGTGATGTTTAACTAGCATACTGCCTCCATTCTATCAGCCGCCTGTAGCATAGCATTGTGGCTCTACTGTCTCCCACTTACCCCGCAGACCTAGGTTCAAATCCCCTTCGGGCCATTGGAGAATTGCCCAGTTTTTATCATTTTAGGTCTCTATAACAGTGGGACCCCACTCGTCATCCTCTCTGTTCACACACCCCTCTCCACACCCACACTCCTGCCACCTCAGCACCCCGCCCCCCCTAGTCATTGACAGTGGCTGGCCTAGTTCGTGTCCCCTACTATCTCCTTTTTGTTTTTGCATATTTTCAAAAATGCCACTGTTTCGTATTGTTAATGACTAAATATGCATGCATCCAAATCAAACAAACTATATGTGTAAATTGCTTAGTTTTTCATGTAGTTTAATAATATGCCACTTTCACCCCTGTTTAAAATGTTTGGACTTGCTGTTTGAATTAATTTGCTTAAATAATATGCTAAACTGGTTTAATTCATAACTAAATACCCGTAGCTCCAAATTTAATAAACTTTATATGTAAATGGGATGAAAAATGCATAGATTAACTTGGCGCACTTACTTTTGCTGTTGACCAACAATAAAAAATGTTTTTAGGCAGAACTCTACCAAGATCAATAATTTTGCACATGGGGATTTTCCGGAATCGTTGTTTGTTGTTTTCGGCCCCATTTAAATTGCTTAGATAACGTATTTAATTATGTTGCACCTCTTGCCATGTTAACCAACATTTAAACTTGTTGTGTACATAAACGAGAGCGAACTAAATAATTGAATGTGGTGTTCCGTCAGTATGCAACTCATTGCATATTGAGCTCCACTTAACTTGTAGTATTGTTTGTGCACTTTACCATGCCATGCATATTGAAACCGGACATGCATCATCCTTGGTTGTGCATCATGCCATGTTTATGCTTGTGTGATTACCATGTTGTTTGCTTCTTTTCGGTCGTGCTTCTTCTCGTTAGTTCCGGTTTCATTGCGATCATGAGGATTCGTTCGGCTACGCTTGGTCCGTCTTCGTGGCTTCGTCTTCTTCATCGAATCGTTCTTCTTCCTTGAGGGATTCCAGGGAACATGACTGTCACCTTGGATCTCATTACTATCAGTGCTAATCTATTTGTCTCAATGCTATCTCTATATGTTGTGCTACCTATCTATTTGTTGTCAGCCTCTCCTTGTTGCCATGAAACACCCTCTAGCCTTTGACACCATCCCAGCAAACCGTTGTTTGGCTATGTTATCGCTTGCTCGGCCCCTCTATAGCGTTGTTAGTTGCAGGTGAAGATGAAGATTGCTCCATGTCGGAACTTGGATATTTTGGGAATATCACAATATCTATTACTATAACTAACAAACCTATATACTTGGCAATGGGTGGAAGGCTTGGCCTTTTGCTCGGTGTTTTGTTCCACTCATGCCGCCTTAAGAACCGATAAACCGGTGTTATGTTCCTTGATTTTGCATTCCTAATGCGGTTGGGTATATGGGGACCCCTTGACAGTTCGCTTTGAATAAAACTCCTCCAGCAAGGCCCAACTTTGGTTTTAACTTGCAACATAATAAAACTTAATTTAATTAATTAATTCGCATAGGGGTCGCGTCCCCGAGAATTCTTTTCTACATACAGGGAGGGACCAGTGCCGATGATGTTGCTCCCAAATAGAGCACTGTGCGGGGCCGCCCCTTGGCAACTTGGGGTATCTGGCTCCCGTACGGGTCGCTCATCCGGCCGTGGCCTGAGACGAGATACGCGCGGCTACTCTCAGGATGTCGGCACGCTGGGAGGTCTTGCTGGACTTGTTTTACCATTGTCGAAATGTCTTATGCATCGGGATTCCGAGTCTGATCGGGTTGTCCCTAAGATAAGGGGTTTTTACCTCTACTGATCATGAGAGCTTGTGATGGGCTAAGTTGGGACACCCCTGCAGGGTTATGATCTTTCGAAAGTCGTGCCCACGGTTATGTGGCAGATTGGAATTTGTTAATGCCCGGTTGTAGAAAACTTGATAGAGGATCCGAAATAAAATACACCGCGTGAGTAACCGTGATCGTCTCTTTTCAATTTGAGAAGAGAACACGGTGGGGTTATGTTTGACTCGTAGGTAGTTCAGGATCACTTAGCGATCATTACTAGCTTGCGTCCATTTGCGTAGATACTCATCTTATTCTTGTACTCGTAAGTTAGCCATCATATACTGCTTAGCTGCTGCTGCAACCTCACCACTTAACCTCTCCATACCCATTAAGCTTTGTTAGTCTTGATACCCATGGTTATGGGATTCCTGAGTCCTCGTGGCTCACAGATACTACAACAACAGTTGCAGGCGTAGGTTTTCGATGACTTGACGTGAGAGCGATGCTTATCTGTGTTGGAGTTCTTTCTTCTTTCTTCGTCAGTCTTGGGATAGGTTCCTTGTCGGCAGCCTAGGAAAGCAGGATGGTTGTCGTTGTGCTTTTCATGTTTGTCATCCATAGTCGGATGTCTTGTGTATGGTGTTGTTGTATTCATGTGACGTGTATGACTTGTATGTATCCCCCATCTATGTATGTAATGGTACGATGTAATGATATCCATCTTGCTAAGCGCCCGTAATGCGGTTGTGCCCCAATCACAAGTTCACCACGTGATCGGGATAGAATCGCATCTTGGGCGTGACAACAAGCTACACAAAAATTCCACTAATGCCCACATATGCAGTACATTTCAGAAGTCCAACTATATCTACATAGGAAGTACAACCATGTATGACCACAAGTTAACATGCTTTCAAATGTTGGAAACTTACAAAGCAGAAGTTCAACCATGTATACCAAGGAAGTAGTAAAACATGTATACCAATAAGTTAAGTTAATTTCTTTATGTATATATCCAGAAGTCCAACTATGTACACAAAGGTAGTAACACCATAAAAGCAAAGCAGTTCAGCTAATTTATTCATCCATATGAAGCAGAAGGTCAGCTATGTACGCCAAGGCAATGCTAAAAACACAAAAACTACAAAAAATCTACGAAGGCTCTCAAAAGCAGTAAACATGAGACATTCATACCTGATTAACATCATCATCGTCACCCTCATCATCAGCGTTGAAATCAGCATCATCCTTGTCCTCTGGATTAACACGAGAATGCTTCTTGACACCCTTGTTGACCTTTGCAGGCGCAACCTTGCGCTTAACGCCGCATTTCTTCCCCTTACAAGATGCACCAGCACCAAACGGGGAAGGTGTGGGTGCGGCAGTGGCAAGCACACGAGGACTACGGCGTGGTGTACCATCGAGGCCTAGGGATTCATCTTCAGCAAGTTCTGTAGTACTTGAAACACGTGGGTTCCTCCGAAGAGTAACTTCACCAACTAAATGCTTCCTCGCGGCAGTCTTCTTGATTTTCTTCTTAACAGGGACAACCGTGCCATCAGTGCCACATGGCACGTCTTCCTCAGCAACAGAGCAATGCCCAACCGTGAGCTCAGCAACATCAACAGATTCAGGGACATCAGAACCTTTCTGAAGGCGGGCCGCCCTCTTCTTGTCAAAATATTCTTGCTTCTTCCTCTTGCGTTGGTCCTCCAGAAGAAGCTGAAGAGGCACATCCTCAGGTTGCGTGACATGTTCGGTGCCATCAACAGACTACGACTATGTCTCTGAAATCTGAAGAGAGCACAAAGGATCCGGAACGGAATCACAACCTTTGATTAACGGAGCCCCCTGCTCGGCAGCATCAGTGTTTTCTGATAAATCCAACTCGGATATAACATCATTGATGGTGTTCATAGCTTCCTCCTCTATGGACACATCTACAAGAACACAAAAAAGCAAAGAAAAAAAAAGTCAGGAACAAAAGCATAAACAACCGATGGGAACAAGTTAAAAAAACATGCCTCGAGAATTTAAAATGAAAAGAAAAGTAGTTGCACATACTAGGTGAAGCAAGAGATGCAGAACCAAGATCCCCGAGGCTTGAAATATTCTCAAGGCTCAAAGCAACCTCAGGAATCATAGTCAAAGGAAAAATGGGTGATTTAGCCGCATCAGATATTGGAGCATCAATATTAACTTCTGAAGCTCCATCTTGATCGCAAAAATATTCAATTCATCACCAACTACAAAAAATACAAGTAAAAAAGGCAGTTGAGTTCTAATCCGCAATCCTACACCAAAGGGAGTCCTACTTTTACATCAATGTCCAATACCTAGAAGTTCAACAATACCTAACAAAGCAGTAAACACAACAAACAATCTACAATTTACATATTAAATATAGAACAATCTACACCAGAGGGGCTACTACATATAAGATGAATGTCTAGAAGTTCAACAATATATAACAAAGCAGTATAACAAATGCACAGAACTGAAGTTCAACCAAATTTCATTATAAACAAACAATAATTAAAACCAGAAGTTCAACTATGTGACCCAAGCAAGTAGCACATAAAAAAGATGTAGCATGAGCAGAAAATACTATTTCACAGGCAAACTAAATATTGATACCATGAAAATGATCACACACAAAAAAACAAAAGACATACACTATAAATATGGAACATTTTGGAAATCCAACAACACTTGGTGACATAGTTCACCAGCAATTCATCAAATAAAAATTAAGCAACACTCTACTAACTTGAACTAAAGATAAAATGCATACACATGACCTTTGTTAGAAGTTCAGACATTTAAGAAAGGGCAGTCCAACAAGACAACTAAGTGAAGATATGGGCGGGCATATATAAGAAAACTGCAATTTAAAATACATGATCCAACCACAATAAAATACCAGGAGAAGGTTTTGAAGCCATGACAACACAACCCCTTGATGAATGGAACTCCAAACCCTAGAAGAACCTACTAAAAATAGGGGATAGATTGCATATAGTTAGCAAGCAGAAAATCATACAACAAATACAAAAAGCAACTAAATCAAACCCTAGGATGAAACAACTAGAACATATCAACAAGTATGAAAAGATGAACAGCAGCACATCTAGGCAAGCACAACAAAAAAGTATCCATAAACTAACTAGCATGTGACAGACACAATCTAGACTACGAAATCAATAACACTAAGACAATTAGATGCATCAGATCCAGCATCAACTGTAGCACCACACACTCCCTTACATGCACCTGACTGCTGAAATCACCAAAGGGGAAATGAAATCCACTCAACTCTCAAGGGGGAAATAGCACAAACAAGCATCTCACAAACAAATCTGACCAGGGGGTAATGGAATCCACCCACCACACGCACAAGAACCCTACCTAATCTCCCACCAAACCATCAGAAGAAGGGGTAGGAGGCAGACGCAAGAGCACACAGAAGAAACAGACAGGCTTCGACAGATCTGGCGAAACTAAGGGCAAGCATTAGGGGAGGGCAGCATTTGTACCTCTCCAAACGACCCCCACAAGCACGAATCCTCATCGGGTTTTTTGCTCCCCACGACGCCACGCGCACCTTGGAACCGCGCAGGCAGTTGCCGCCCTCGCTTCAGAGCAGAATAGACGGGCTACGGGAGGGAGAGCGGGGAGTGGGCCAGAATTAGGAGCGGGCGTGTGCACCGGTTACGGCACTCACGAGGGCAGGGGACATGGCCGGAGAAATCGAGAGGAGTTGGAGGGGACAAAGGCAGCGGAGCGGCGGAGAGGGGGAAGATAGCGAGCGACAGAGAGTGGGGTTTCTGATAGGTGGGTGCCGAGAGAGATGGACACTTAATGCCTCTCTGTCGTGGGTGTTGTGCGCTGGTGAAATTACAGTTTTACCACCCAACAGCTAAAAAAGTAAATACATCTATAGATAAATGAATGCACCATTTGAATGCATCTATTATAATGAGATAAGATCACACAATAGCACTGATGATATCCTTAAAACCAAAAATTGATGGAAAATACACTACAAGGGAAGAAAAATACATACAAAATATGCACCTACAAAAACAAGACAAAGCTGTTCAAAAAATAAAGAACAGAAGTTCAAGTACACTAATCAAAGTAGTAAAGGCATATGAATAAATAAACACTAAGAAACAAAAAGAAGAAGTTCAAATACAAAAACAGATGAAGTCCATATCTAACTAAAATACACAACTTAAAAACAATTCAAATACACACAAAGTACACATGGGGCTCGGCCTCCCGCTACCGCATTGCTACACTCTAGGTTTTGACAGGACGCAATGCGGTTATTCTGTTTCCATCCCCACCGCACGCACCCGAGAGCCACACCCCTAAGATAGATAGTGGGGTCACAGATGTGACGGACTCGCCTCCGCATGCAACGACGCGGCACGCCGCGTCGTCGCCTGCTCTGGCTCATTCCTGTCTCGGCCTCATAGGGGGAGGGGAGAGGGGGTCCCTCCCCCCTCCCTCCTGCTCGGCCTCGCGCTACTACATTGTTTCGCGCTAGGTTTTGATAGGACGCAGTGCGGTTATCAATGATTAACAAAATTAATTCAAAAAAATTTATCAACAATTATTGATGAAGTTCAAGTTATAAAAACACGGAAGTTTGGGGGTTTGAAAAAACTTCAAGTGAACATGTAAAAAAACAAACTACACAGAAGCAAAAATCTTGTAAGTTCAGGTTAAGCACATACTGAAGTTCTACCACTGTTCGAAGTATGCAAACATGTTACAAAAAAAAGTATGCCTGCATATTTGGAAATAATCCCATAGTTGCCCACGGAACAAACTCAAACCCATATTCAAAAAATTGAAAATTACAAAAGAAAAACAAAAAAGAAAATATAGAGCGCGATGCTACACGGCCTTTATTTTGGAAACCAGGAAGTTCAATCACTGGTACCATAGAGGTCCAACTTCTACCACAGAACGTGCAAGATCAAAAAAAACTAACCCCGAAGGCAGAATAATTATAAAAGAGAAATCCGTGTGTCTATGGACCAGCTCCACATTTACATATACGAGTACTCTGAAAAACAAAAAAACGTACACAATTTTTTTCTATAACAACACCAACCGAACAGATTGTATTGTAACATCACCTAAAAACATGCATAAAAACGACGGAAGTTCTAGCACAAAAGGTGCAGAAGTCCAGCTTGTAAGACAGAGAGTAGAATCATTGAAAAAAAATACTCGCTATCGAATTTCTTTCTCAGATTTAATCACTAGACATACTCAAAACCAATTCAAAAAAGTTGAAAATTACAAAAAAAAACGAAGTAATATAGAGCACAATGTTGTACCGCCTTCAGACGTGGAAACACAGAAGTTCAATCACTGATACAATAGAAGTCCAGCTTCTACTACAGACCTTGAGAATAAGAAGTTCAAAGAGTGATGATATAGAAGTCCGAGGTTATCTAAAACCAAAAAACAAGAATACAGAACAAGTGAAAACAGAGGACTTGCAGCATAACCTTGCAAAATAAAGGAAAAATAGAAGTTCAACCATTAATAAAAAAGAAGTCCAGCTTCTATTGAAGATAGTGGATGATAAAAAAACTATCCCAAAAACATAGATTAAAGGAAAAGAGGATGCATGTGCCTGTGGTCCAGCTCCACAGTTACACACATGACGACAGTCAACAACATAAAACATACTTGATTTAATATATAACGATAGCAACAGACTAGATCGTATTGCCTCATCTCCTAAAAGCATGCGTAAAAGAGCACAGAAGTTCAAGTACGAAAGTTATGGTCGTCCAGCTTGTACAACAGAACGTAAAATGATTGAAAAAACAACCCCGATCAAATTTGGTTCCCAGATTTAATCGTTTGGGTCAATTCCAACACGTCAACAACCATTTCGAACGTCATCATACTCCAGATAAAACATCAAAAAAATCCGCCATCAAGCTGTCCGCTCGAACAACAAACCACAGCGGGAGGCACAAGGTCCAATACACAAATTCGGAATGAATGAGCCAGCCAAATCAAATTAACATCGTAGGAAAGATTCAACCGCCATTTTGAACGTCATCATGCTCTAGATAAACATGAAAATGATTCGCATCATGTTGTCCCTCGAACAGAAAACCACGGCGGGAGGCAGAAGATCCAATCATCCGATTTTGATTTGTATTAGATCGCATAATCAAATTAACAACATGGGCAGGATTCAGTCTCACTAATGCATGCAAATCCGCCGCCAATTTGAACAGCAAAACTACAAATCTACAACAGCGGCCGAAACCACTCCCGCGGACGAAGAACAGAGATGGTGGAACACCAAATCGAGTTCGTTCGAAAATAACAACAAAACATGCAGTAAACTCGTACCTAAACCCAATTCTCATCGTGTTAGAGATTCTAGAACATCCAGTACATGTAAAAAACTTGTAACAGACCCATGTTCATCACCGCCCGAGAGCAAATCCGCCAACGAGCTAGATTGCGAATCAAAACAAGCATTTAGTTGCTAAAAACGTTCCACATTACACTTACATCACAAACAACACAAATGATCAAAAAAACTCGCGGTAGAAGGCACGGTTGTGAAGATAGCCCGAAGGTCGAGTTCGTATAGAGGGAAGTTCAGGCCATTTACTCACTCAGTTCAGGTTATGATCAGAATAGTGTTTATGTATATATATATATATATATATATATATATATATATATATACACACACACACATAAATACTATTCTGATCACGGGATTAGAATATTATTCTGATCACAACATTAACTTCGTGAGTTACACTCCTGAACTTCCCTCTATAGGAACCCGTCCTTCGGGCTATCTTCGCAACCGTGTCTCTCCCCGCGAATTTTTCTGATTAGTCGTGTTCTATGTGATGTAAGTGTAATATTCAAACGATTTCTAGCAAATAAATGAACATTTTAAATAGGAATCTTGCTCATAGGCGAATTTTGCTCTCGGGTCGTGATGAACTCGCGTTTTTTGCAGTTTTACTACCTGAGTTGTTCGACCTGAACTTCCCCATGTGCTAGGTTGAACTTCCGCCAACATTGCCCAAACGGGGCTTGTGATATACCGTTGGAAAGCTATGCACACCAGTATCATGAACCAACTAAATTTTTTGTCAAAATGTAAGCGGTTTAAGAGCAGTTTTGAAAACCGTTTTTTCTTCACACACAAAATGTGAATCATATATTTGATCTCATTTCTAAACCGTTTATCGGAATGCGGCATATAATATGGCATTGGAAAGCTGCTGCAAAACCGCTCCTTCCACATATTAAAAGTTTTCTCTAATACCCTATGGTTAAAGACTAATTTGGAAAAACGTAAATTTTGCAAACCGAACAGCCAAGTTCGTATTTTCGATGTCATTTCTAAATGTCTAATCCAATTGAGGCATATGATATGTCGTTGGAAAGCTTATGAAAATGCGCTACTTTTTCATGTTGAAAGTTTTTTCTAATTTTGAATGGCTTAAGAGTAGTTTAGAAAATGGTACAAGTCCCACCGAGTTCGTATTTTCGAGATAATTTTTTAACTGTGTGCCCGAATCCAACAAGTGATATGGCGTTGGAAAGACTGAACTAATGCAAAACTTTTTGGTATGTATTCTTTCTCCCAATTCTTTACGCTTTTAAGTCAGTTTTGAAAATGGCAAAAAACTTATTTTCACCGTAATTTCTACAAACTTTATCGGAATGAGGCAAATAGTATACCGTTGAAAAGCTACGGAAAATGCGAAACGTTTTCATGTTGATGGTTTTCTCTCATTCCTAGCCGTTTTCAAGTAATTGCGAAAATGGCAAGATCATTTTTCTGCCTTTATCGCAAAATAGGTTCTTCGAAAATGCACCGCGTGAAGAATCTGAACTTCTGGGCATGTGTAGTTGAACTTCACTCTATTTTTCACGTATTTTTTTACTCGTAGCTCTCGATCCACTGCTCGTATCTCTCCATCCACTCACCAGAACTGAGCAAGTGATATACCGATGGAAAGCTGCTGTAAACACGTAAGTTTCCCGTGATGATCATTTTTTCATACTCGCGACGGTTTTAAAAGTCTTTCATCCAAAATTCGTTCATCTTAGTGGTTGAACTTCTGTGATAGATCTGTTTTGAACTTCACTCTATTTTTTACGTGTTGTTTTTTGCCTGTAACTCCCAAACCACGTACCAGAATTGAGCAAATGATATACCGATGGAAAGCTGTTGAAAACACACAACTTTTTCGTGGTAATCAGTTTTTCATACTCGCGACGGTTCAAAATATTTTTTGAATGCGTAAAAATGTGTTTTTAACGGTATACATAAAACTTTTAAACCATTTATCGGAATATAGCATATAATATACCGTTGGAAAGCTTATGAATAGGAGCATCTTTTTCATGTAGACAGACGTTACAATTTTTTGTCGTTTGAGAGCAGTTTTAAAAATAGCAAAAACAACGTCGTTTTTTTCCTGTTTTTAACATGTAACTGAAGGTAAAACGTCTCGCACTAGAAATCTTGACCTTCACCCGGAGGAGCACATGAACTTCTTGCCACAAACCTTTTAAGCTTCTAGTTTTATATTTTTATATTCTTATCTGAAATGCCTTTTGTGTAGTAGTTGAACTTCCCGCTATTTTCGCCTTGAACTTCTGTCATGTATTTTTAAGAAACTTGATAGAACCATTTTTTATTCAAATGTTTGAACTGCTCTCTCTTAAAAATTTGAACTTCTTGGCTATTACTCTTTTAAGCATGGGATAAATATGTGTTTGTATAAAGTTTGAATTGCTTTGCTAATTTAATTTGAACTTCTTTGTTTTTGCTCTCCCGGGCACAAATTTGAGTTATTTTATAAACTTTGACCTTCTCTATTATTTAATTTGAACTTCTTAGTTTTATTCTTAGGAAAAATTTGATTCTTTTAATCTGTTCTTATAAAAAAATGGACTTCTTTGGTTTTTTAATTCGACCTTCTTTGATTTTGGACTCTTGTTTAATTCGACCTTCTCTCCCGAGCCACATTTTTTATAGTGTACAAACTTTCTCATCGGACACACCTTGAACTTTCCAAATTCTAAAAATGTATGAAATCATCAGACGTGGTTTTTTCGTTGATATGTTCACTATCATGTACTAATAGAGAGATAAAAAACCAACAATCTCACAACAATTAACATGTTTAAGAAAGAAATGAAGGAATTTTTCAGTGGGACAACACAAAAACAAGGTTTTCAGACCCATTTTTCTCCAAGGCGCATAGAACCAACACATTATTTCACAACATAACAATGTGGCTTAAGGAAACTCGAATTTCTTGATGAACAAAGAGGTCGTTCATCATGTATAGTTGATGTGAGACACCACATTGGGTTGAGTACCTTTGTCCTGACCTTCCTCAACACTGATGCATGAACTTCGCTGTTCGTCACCCCCGACCTTCTGAAATTCCCTTTTTCATATGCATGAACTTTCATGGGACGATACTTGACCATTTGTTTATTTTTCTTTATAAAAGATGCATACTTTTTTGTCTTGTGTTTGCACAAAATAAGCTATTACTTGTGTCCCGATTAAAAAATCTAGTGAATTTCTCCACCACACACATGTTCTTCTGAACCTCACAATCACCACACACGTTTTCTTAACCTCAACCTCACCACCACACACACACACACGCATACATGTTGCTTATCTCCATTATATTTTTTTGAACTTTATGTGCACAAATATACAGAAACAACGTCTTTTGTCGAAACAAGAAAAGAGCATAACAAAGCTGCACTATGCAGTGACATCGAACTAAAGCGGTTGTCCGAGTCGAACTTCTCAATGTGATTCGCCGCTGCAGAATTGAACGAGCAGAATGTGACACTGTTTAATCACAGGAGTAAGCAGCAGCAGGGAGGAAGGTTTTTTTTTTTAATCTGAAGAAGACATGAAACACATTTACATGCCTGCACGCACGTTGCACACCAACTGAAGTACATACATACAGTAGCAAAACCCGCAGCTTGTTCACACATTGAACCTTTCACAATGTCAAGGGTGAACTTCATTTGTTCAGAACACACACGCTAAATGGGCCTTCAGGCCATCCAACTTTTTTGGTCAATGCATCAGGGGTATGCCCTGCGCGTGTATCTCCTCAATACTGTACAGTTTTCGGTCATCTCCTGAAGATACACACACATATACACTCAATACCGAGGCAGCGAGAACAAATATTACCGTGAAATCAACTTATCGAGAAATCCCCTTTTCTCATCTATCCACACCGCATCGTGCTGCTTATCCTCGGCTTCTTTGACGAGAAGCCTCCGGCGTTCTGTCTCCCTGGTATTGTCCCACGTAGACAGCTTTGTCTACACATCACGCAAAGGCACTCACTCAAACGCCACGAAACAATCTCCCTGAATAAACACAAAATGCACCTACTACTACTACTCGGACTCAATGAACAGAGAGCCATCGGCAACTTACATTGTAATCCTCCATCTCCATCTCATACACTCGAGCCTCCCGAGCGGGCTGTCTAACTCAGAGGCAACATTTTCCTGGTACACGTCATGCCGGAGCTTCCCTCAACTCACTAGGTCCCCGTAGAGCGTAAGAGGACCCCCTTCAGGTGCAGAACAGAGCACAACAGTATGAGAAATTACCAAGAGTAAATTGTCATGAAATTTCAAAAAAGTACATGCATCAGCAACTCGGAGAGTGGATATAGATGATCGGCCTGTCATGAGATTTCAGAAAGTACAAGCACGTATAGATTGGCTCGGGTGAAACTTCGCATCACTCGGTCGGTGGAATTAAAATCATGGAGTGATCGGCAGAGGCGCAGAGCATTAAATTAGCCAGGGGCACTAAATTATCTATGAATGTATTTATACCACATGTTTTGCTATAATCCATTCCTCTCGGTGGCTCCACCCAGGTTGTAGTGTCTGAACACCAAAGCTATCAGCAGCAACTTCATCATGTATCTAAATACCAAAGTTAGAAGCAGCAACTTCATATGTGTTGTAATATTTGAACACCAAAGCTAGCAGCACCAGCACTTCAACTTCATCGGAACCTTTAAGAGCAGCGGTGGCATACCAATATCAGATCGATAGACAGACTATAAGTGTTTATATAGTTCAGAGCTCCAAGAAATTGCAGCGGCAACAGGGGGCTCACGGAGCAACAGCTCCAACTGCCATAGCTGGAGAGCATAATGAAGTTGCTTCCAAATATTTCAAACATCGAACCGTCGGTTTTTTTGAACTTGAACTTCTGCATAACTTATGTGAATCTATGCATCCATCATCACAAAATACATGAAATATTTTTTGTCAGGAATTTAACACAGAAATGCAACGCTACAGAATGAGGATAATAGCGAATGGTAGAGAGAAAGTGGGAAGGTGGCATCGAGGGGAGACGAGGTGTGCAGGCGGCGGAGCATGGGCAGCTGCAGGAAGCAGCGACTGCTCTGGCCGGAGAGAGCCACGGCGGCCGCGCGATGAAGAGGTGGTCGCCAGGGACATCCGAGGCCCTTGTGAAGGTGCGTCCGCACGAGTGCGAGGCCGGCCGTGCAACTCCAATTCCAGCAGGATCCAGATGTAGTCGATCCTCGACCTTGAGCAGTAGTGACTGATGCAACGTGGTTTTGTGGCGGCGGCGCGCATGGCCGGCTTGGATAGGATGAGGATGCAGGCAGGGCCGCGGGAGGAGGCCGCCGGCGGGTCGCGGGAGGAGGTTGGCCGCAGACCCTCCTGAGGAGGCCGGCGGCGAGTCGCTGAAGGAGGCCGACGACGGGTCACGGGAGGCGGCCGGCGACGGGTCGTGGGAGGAGGATGACGACGGGTCGTGGGAGGAGGCCGGCGATGGATCACTGGTGGAGGACGGCGGTGGAGCCATGGGAGGAAGACGACGGCTAACCCAAACCTAATAAGCACAGCTCAAGGATCCCTCCATTCACGTCCTCTATTATCGAAAAAGGGTTTCCCCCAGCTTTGTATTCCAAAGCAAACAACACCGATACAAGGATCGCTGGGGCGAATAGCACATCAAGCCCAAAAGAAAAGGAAGAAGAAACAAATGCCAACAACGACAGCTCGACAAAGCGCGGATGACCTGCCACCGCTACGCCCTCCAGAAACAAACCACCACAACCCAAGGCTCCGAATCGCCGCGTACCAAGAAGCACCTCCAAGAAGGAATGCGACGCCAGCGACGCTGCTACCCGGACATGTCCTAGGGTTTCCGCCGGCACGCAGAGGGAGGTGGGGGGTGGATATCACCGACACCCTTTCGGGAAGGAATGATGGCACCCGCAGGCAGTGGCGAATCTTGGATGAAAATGAAGGGCAGGCTCAACTTCTCAATACAAGGGTTGGAACGTGAAAACAACAGGCTAGACACTAGACAGTGGGCTGAGATGGGCTAAAAACTAGTAATAAATTTTTGTTTTTAAGTTTCAGAGGGCAGGCTTGAGCCTGTTGAAGCATGCCCAGTAGAATCGCCACTGCCCGCAGGTGTCATCACATCGGAGCCGAAGAACCGATAAGGAATTCTCCCGCACTCCAAAACCCATCACCCAATGGACCGGAGTAGACCAGCCAGACCGCCGCACACCACCATGCGCCATCGCAGTTGCGCCGCCACCCACGCCGCCTCACTGCAAACACCAACACAAGGCCAAGAGGACCGGAGAGAAGTGCCCCACGGAGGGAGAAGCAACACCGAAGCCGAACGGGAGGGAAGCACCTCCACCACCGTCGTGCGGGAGGCCAGAACATCCGGCACCGTCGCGGTAGCAGTCCGGACGCGGCAGCAGGTCATGCTAGGCCATCCCTGGCCTGGTCAGGCCCAAAACGGGCCCGCTAAGCCCCGCTGCCACGCTGCAGCAAGCCAGCGATGGCACTGCCAGCACCCTGCCGCTCATCGCCTCTCCCCCACCTCCCGGAAGCCACGAAGCAGACCCACCCCGCCGCCGGCCTGCCCAGGCCCAGATGGGGCCCGAAGGGCCCAGCTTTGGGCCGAGCGGGCACCGCGAGATCGCGCCTCTGTGTCGCCCCGCCGCCAACGGCGACGCCGCCATCCAGAAGCCCTCCCCCGCTCGCGCCAGGAACCCCCGCCTAGAAACACTTCCTGGGGTCTCCCCGTCCCGCGCCGGCGGACACCCGAGACGGGAAAGGCCAGGGGGCCGCCACCACCAGCGTCGCCTGGGACAGACCCGCAGTGGGCGCCGCCGACGGCGGCAGGGAGGAAGGGGAGGGGGAGGCACGCGGGGGAGGAGGTTGGGCGCGGACGGCCGCCCGCGTGGGCGACGCGGTCGCGGGAGAGAAGGTCGTTTGTGTTTTTCAACGATGTCGCGACTTGAATTCATAACCTTCGCGCCCTCTATTTCAACTGGTGCGGGATGCACCCACAATGGTTAAGGTGTTCATCTCATCACAATGTGTCTAAACATGGTCAATCCCAAGGTGATGAGTTTAACCACCTCATAGCATAGCTGGCTGTGAGGGTCGCCCTCGTGAGTTCCTCCCTACTCATCTTTCCTACATGCCTTCACACCGCCCTTCATAACACCCCTTGCTTTTGGCTATGAACTTGTTTCATTGAGGAATGTCGAGTTCTAGCTGTGTCCCCACATATCTCCTTCACACTATGCTGCGGTGTAAAAAATGTATTGCATAATAATTAGTCATTTTGTCTATGAAAATGCACACTACGTGTCTTACATGTCGTCTAGCTTACATAAGGTAATTAATAACAAAGACTCTGACAAAATTATTTAGAGACCAGTACTTACAACCCATCTCAAATCAGAGTGATATAAGCAGATGTAAAGAAACATCCTTTTGGAAAACATTGCATAGATTATGTTGTTAGAATTATAATAGAGTTTAAAAATATAAGTAAATTGATATAGCAAGTTGAAAGGAAATTCTACAGTAGTGTAATTTCAAGTCCAAATTAGATGGCTCCATCAAATATATATACACATGGATACATCAAATATACAACGAAGAACCGAATTGTTCTGTTTTTAAGACGTCGCTGAACATTCAGGGTAAAGTACACACACCGGCTCTAGAGAGAGAATGTGATGGTGACCATGTGTTACACCTCCTCCACACCCTCGAACGCTGGCTTTGTTGGTGAAGGGAATTCTTACTAAGTGTTGTAATTGATTATTGATTTGTTAGCACATAAAAAAGATAAAGTGAAAAGGAAACTTCCAGAGTAGATCTTCTTAGTTACGTAGCCCAAGATCAATTGCCAATCATGAATGTCCTTATATCTCTGACGAAACTGAAGAAAAACTACAGTTGCGGCACGCGCCATCCATGTCCGATGTACTGGCCGCCGGCGGTGCCGTAGGCATGGCCGTGTGCGGTCATGTGATTATATGTTGAATGCATGTGAACGCACAGGAGACCTCTACGAAGAGGTTATACACTAAATGTATCAAAGTTGCGTGCATCGTCATCTTCCTGTCCTATGTACTCGCCGTCGACGGCGCCATAGGCATGGGCGTGTGCGGGCGCTTGCTGCATGCTGATGCAACTGGACTGGGACGCCGGAGCTCATGGGCAGCATCAGCGGGTGCAGGAGTACACCGGGGTTACCTAGACACGATGGCTCCCTCGCCGTCCTCGCGTTGCTAGTGTCCACGTCATAGACGTCTCCAAGACTCGCCATCCAGGGCCTCCTGCCTCCATGCACCGCCGCAACAGTAGACATGGCCTCTTGCCGCCATTCGCTATCACACGTAAGTCTGCTCGGTCCGCTCCGGACTGGAGCGCTGCCGGTCCAGAAAACAGGATCGCCATGCTGGTCATGCGACCCGGTCTGCTGACGGTTCAGTCACGAACCGGACCGGCCCCGGACCATGTTGACCCTGAGTTGGATGATGTAATATCCTGTCGAGCATGACAACCATCACATCGAGCTCAAGTACGGCCGCGCTCCTGTTGCCGTCGTACATGATGACATGACCGTCAACGTCCGTCTGGTGGTCATCGCCAACATCGGCGAGCGCATGCTGCCATGCTCACGACACCGTCGTACACGATCACACGGCTGTCGACATCCACCTGGTGGTCATTGCCAACATCGGAGAGCGCCTGCTGGTGCGCTCGCGTCGCCGTCGTACACGATCACACAGCCGGCATGGTCCACTCGCCGGCACTCCATGGACGGTAGGTTGCCATCGTTTGCATGGCAGACTCGACTTGTTGATAAACGTAAGCATCTCAAAGTTGTGATCATATCCATATAAATACTTGATAGTTTCGTAGATGAATTTTATTGTAGTCCAAACACAAAAGCAAGGAATAGAGACGTGCATGTATCTGTCTCCTGATCTTCATCACCCTACGGGAGACGTGGGAGGTAGAAATCACGCAACACGTGGGAAATTGTGTGCGGCCCACGTTGGCAGCTGACAAAAATCTGGGACGAACCTTTTGTTTTCATTAATCTCAGCCGTCAATTTTTGTGGTTTACGCAAAATCAACGGATATAAAGTAGTGACGTATGGAGAACTATGAAAGCCTCCGTCCTTTATTATTAGGTATATATAAAGGTTCGTCCCAGATATATGTATGTATGTACACATACATACATACATACATACACACACACACACACACACGTATTATAGTGTTGAAAAGCTATGGACGAGGCGCAACTTTCATATGTTGAAATATTTTTGAGATTCTTTACGATTTTAAGTTCATTTTGAAAATCGTGCAGCTGACGACGAGTGGCACCGGCCGTTTTTCATGAAATTTTTACAAACCGATGATCGGAATTATTCAAATTATATGCCGTTGGAAAAATATCGGTGAGGCGCAACTTTTTCATGTAGAACACGCTCTCAAATTCCTTATAGTTTAAGAGCAATTTTGAATTTGCCAAAATGCGGACAATCTGTTTTTCATGACACCAAGATCGATGAGTGAACCGCATTGGACTGAAACCGCACTGCTTCAAACTGAAAACCGCACTGCATCAGACGGACAAGTGTACTTCGTGAATACTTTTGTCGGACGTAAACTTTCTCACACGAGTTTTTTGTGAGTTCTTGTTGTCTTTTTTTCAACATTTTTTTATGAACGAGAGTGGACCGCGAAGATGAGGGCAAGTGAACCACATGAAGGGGAAAAGTGAACCGCGACACGGAAAAGTGAAATTCTGAAGCAGTGTGATTTTGTGTTTTTTTAACTTTTTTGAAATTCATCTGGACTACATGGTTAATGGTAATGAGCTTCATCAAATTTTATATATTTATGGAGTGGGCCCCTTAGAAATTCACAATGAGCTACGTCACGTCGCTTTTTAACTAGTGAACCACCAAGCCACTTCAAATTGCATGTGTTGTTAACAACACTTTCACAAACTCAGTGGATTAAACAAACATTGTTTTTTTGTACAAAGATAACCACCGGGACCCTACAACAAACTGCAATAGATTTTCAACAAGTATTCTCTACATAATATAAACAGGTGAACCGTGGAAGCAGACGCCCGCATCGGAATACAAATTTTTGCATCTATCGTCCCATGGACCGCACTTCAACATCTTTGCCTCCAAACTATGGAAAAAAATTGAAAGCACAGAAGGAACACTCCGACCACGCTAGCGGACTGCATGTATGTGCCTGCTGCATTGCACCCGGGCACGCCACAAACTACAGAGGCACAGAAGTGAGCTACACACAATTTAGTTCCCGTAAAAAAAAGCTACAGTCAATTCTGCAAAAAAAGGGGCGCAAACGATGCTCGTTCGTGATGTATGGCGGAGCGAACTGCACGAAGTCAACAAATTCCCTCCTCGAGTCTTATATGCGAACTTCACTGGTCCGTGGGCCAAACTCCTCTGCTTGGGAGTGAAATCCATGATTACAGTGACACAAAATTTTCAAAAAAGGAACACAGAGAGCGGCAGTTGGCACGCCTGCGTACTGCAGCGACCACCAGAGTGCACCGCTGGTGAACCGACCACCGCCAAACTCCCCAGCCGTGAGACTCAAGGGAAGAGGTGGTCGACTGTGAGCCCTTGCCTCGATCCATCATCTGGCGTAGCAGCGACCAAGGGATGCGTAGGGCCAGGCGACGATGGATGTCAGAAGGTCGCTGGGACGGGGCGGCGTTGATCCCGCGTTCCGGGGTGAGGCATGTGGGAGCGGTGATGGGAGCTGGTTGCCACACCAATGGTCGTCGCCGCCGGTTCCAGTGGTTGAAAACCACACTGTGGGCTGGTGAAGGCTGGAGCCGGCAGTTGAAGACGCAATAGGGGCCATCGGTGGAGGAGGAGAACTGGACAGGGCATGAGGGCAGAGGGTGGCCGTAGCGTCGGGGGTGAACCACCGTGCTTGGGCGTGGTTGTTGGGGGTAGATCCCAAACCGCCTCCCCAGGATCCCACACGCGTGTCATGATGAGCAGTGGTGGGCGATGGAGCTCGTCGGCGTCGGGGAAAAATGCCCACACCTCGGGAATGTGTGGATCTAGGGCTGGATTAACGAGCTTTTGGGCTCGTTTAGCTCGTTATCACTATGCTCATTATCATTAAGCTCACTATCATTAAGCTCGTTAATATTAACGAGCAAAAATGTCTATTCGGCTTGGTTCGTTATGAGCTCGTTATGCTCGTGAGTGTTCACGAGTGCTCGTTAAGGTAATAAGCAACGTAGAAGAATCTCATGATCTCATAAAAAATTCACAATGGAATAAATTAAACAAGGATGTAAAGGTAATAAACAACACAGAAGAATCCCATGATCCCATCAAAAATTCACAACGACATAAATTAAACATGGACGTTTGGTTCTTGGCGGCTGGCTCCTGGTTGACTAGCTTCTAGGTCTAGGAGATTTGCCGAAATGGGCTGGGATGCTGAGCCCCTAGGCTGGGCTAACTAGCAACTCTTTTATTAGTGGGATGATTTGAACTAGGGGTATCATGTCAACTTTCTAAAATTAGCGAGCTAAACGAGTTAGCTCGTGAAACTCATTTGCTCGCTCGTTAAGCTTGTTAATCTTAATGAGCAAAAAACATTGTTCAGCTTGGTTCATTAACTAACTATCACGAGCCAAAACATTCCGAACTATTGAGCGTTCATTATGCTCGCGTGCTTCGAGCTTTTCATCCAGCCCTAGGTGGATCGGCCAAGGGGAGGGAAGGTCCGTCGCGGTGAGCCGGATCCACGGCCTTCGTAGCTCGTCCATGAAGGTGAAAGGCAAGGCAGGGGAGGGGGGTCCACAGCCGTGGTGGTCAGCTGGATCTGACGCGAGGGAGGTCAAGTCCCTGGCCGGATCCGTTGGTGGCTGGGTAGGCCTCGGCTCTGCGACGGTAGGTGGCGGGTTTTAGCGAAGGTGAGGAGGGGAGATGTGGGGCACACGACGGGGGGGGCGGTTTTTGGTCGGGGTGGTGAAGAAGAGGCGCGGTGGCCCCGACCAGGAGGAAGAGGTGCACGTGATGGGAGGAGC
>LR738710.1:281994336-282059282 GCA_902687465.1 Secale cereale
ATATATATATATATGAGTTTTCCATGTCCTCAACATCATTCACTTATTGTTAATTCTTCAAGTTGATTTTCATCTAAGTGAATGTGATCGGACCCGTTCCCCCTCTATGCTAAACTCAACCCAGCCTGTTCACAAATTCTTCATGTGCATTCTATTTGAAACTCGTTCTAAGTCTTCACTGTGTCCTTGACAGGTGAAGAATTTGCGAACGAAACTCCAAAATTCGCCTTTCAAAATTTTGGTTGTTGCCGCTCAAACCGTTCCACTTCCCATGATGGATTAAACTACTCACCCACGATCCCCCATGAACTCCACCTCTCAGTACATGGGTGCACATGTCGTTAGGATAGCAAGGGACAAGGGCATGTTCGTCCAAAATATTCGGGCGAGCAATTTTTCACTACGGCTATATATACCCCCTTCCCTTACTCAGGCCTCTTTTACTCCGCTCGATCTAACTTCCCTCACTCGAGCTCTCAAACCTAGCACCGCCACTACACTCCGTCGTCGCTGGTGAGAAAGGCTTCACTACCTCGACCTCATCGCTGTCGTACTCGCGTCGATTGCAAAAATCTTCACTCCACTGCCGCCGTAGCTGTCTCCCACCACCGAGTTAGGGCTTGGGAGATCCGAACTGACGAAATTATCCATCTCCACTCTCAGTTCGTCGTGTTCTTTGTCAAGGGTAATTGAAATCTAATTTTACTGCCCTACTTTGATTCTTATGTTTATCAGAAAATCCTCAAAAAGTATTTATTCTTCAACTTCCCACTCCTTAAACACCGGAATGCTTCTTTTCCTTGATCAATTTCTCTAAGCTGTGATTTTCCTCGAGATTTCTGAATTGTGTGGATTGTCAAATCTATACAACTCTGGAACCTGAGTCAAGAATGCTTAGTGAAATTCCTCAAGACATCTATTGTCAAATTCCTCAAACTTGATGTCTTTTGAAAAAAAATCTGAGGACGCATATGACCTCTCCAAATTCTTCGCACCTATACTCTGTTCACAGGTACAGAATGTCTGCTGATGAATCACTAGGTTCGCATCAATTTAACTCATTTGCAACGTTCCTTGAAGAAAAATTGCATACTTCCTCAGAATCATCAAAAGTTCAAAATCCTCAAGTGAGGAAAATGGCAGAAGGGAAAATACCTCAAAAAGGGGGAAAGAGACCAGATTCAAACACTGCGTTTGAAATACCTAAGGATATATATGATGAATATTGCACACTCGATGAAGAAACTCATGGGAAGGAGAACAAGAATCAGCTCAAAGTACGCATACAGAGGATTGAAAGGTGATAGGCAAAGGAATGAAGGGAATACCGCTATGTTACTCCCAAGTACATGAAGAAATTCGCTGTGAACCCTCCATGTCCAAGACCACCTTTGGGTGCTAGCCAACGAGCTGATCCCACCAACATCAGGCATGGTGAGGAATTTCCTAAAGAATGGGCCAAGCGCCAAGCCAAGCTTCAGAAAGTTGCAAAAGAAGCAGTGAAGAACTTCAATGATGATTCTAAGCTGCTGCCGCTGAGGCCTCTGTAAGAAAACCTGTGCCAAAGAAGGCCATCCTGAAGAAGTCTGTTGTGAAGAAATCTTCAAGTTCAATGCCCACAGGGCAAATTTCTCAGGCAACTTCCTCAAGGGCAACACCAACCTCTTCTGTTGCTACAAAATCCTTAGTAGCTTCCACAAAGTCCTCTAGAACTATGCATCTTGCAATGTGTCAACGGACTGCTAGATTTTCTATTGCATCAGGGGCATCTGCAACTTCCTCAGATCAACCACAATCCTCAAGTGGTCCCACTCTGCTGAAGGTTAAGTCCACTGCTGGATGTGGCAAAAGGCCAAGTTCTCATAAGAAGCAAGTGGTCTTTCATGTTCCATCTGATGATGATGAAGCTGGTGAGGAAGAACTTGCTGAAATCATCAGAGGCAGACAACAAAGTGCTGCTAGAGCCAAAGGTAGCAATGTGCCTCTTATGCTCGATCCAAAGAAGATCCTCGACTTCATTGACATTTGCCACAAGGATCCAAATGGTCCTCTTCCTGACCTAGATATGTTACTTGGTCAAAGTCATATGCTAGCTGCCTTCATAGGTGAAGAAAAGTGTCAAGAAGGACCAGTATAAGAAAGAGCGCTTCCTGAAGAACAATGTTGTGAATATGTCTCCTGGAGAACTTGTAAATCTGCAAAAGGAAATCAAAGGCCTCAGTGATGAATTTGACTGATACAATGCTGATTGGCTCGGTGCCAAGGTTAGATTCATCAAACTCTCCAAGAACCTCAAGTTAAATGTTGCAGCTCCATTGCAATAAAAAATCCCTCAGGCTGAAGCATCTTCTCAACCTTCTAAAGAAACTGCAAGCGCGCGTGATGAAAATCAGGCTGCTGAAGAAGCTACCAGGACAGCTGAAGAAACTTTTGCTCCTGATGAAAATGACAGGGCAACCACCAATGTTGCGCCTGAAGAACAACCTAGGCCAGCTGAAGAAATTGTTGCGCCTGAAGAAACTGAGAATACTAGGGCAACTGCATCAGTCGTGCCTGAAGAAACTGCATCAACTTCATCTGCTCCTACAAAATCTTTAAAGATGAAGAAAACCACACTTTCTTCTGCATCAGAGGTGAAGAAAAACTAAGGCTATAAAGAAGGAAGCTACGAAGAAGAAGAAACCATCAACCTCTGCAGAGTCCTTAGCTCCCAAGAAAGTGAGGACCTTGACGAGCTCATTCACTGATCCAATTGATGTTGTTTCAATTTCAATTGTGCTATCAAAGGAGATTGTTCCGTTTGGTGAAGAATATGTCATTCCTGAAGATGACCAAGATGAAGAAAATCATTCTGCTGCTTCGTCAGAGCAGATTGATGAAGAAATTGAAGCTGAAGCAAATGCTTCAACACCTCTGGTATCATCGCATGTGCCTCAGTTCACTGCAAAAGAGGCGGGCGTTGAAGAAATTGATGAAGATGTGGACATTGGCTCCACAACCCCTATCTTGAGTGATGATTATTGGGAACATCTTCACCCAAATTCTCCAATTGCCACACCTCTGCATCCAGTTCCTCAGTCCCCTGTGCAGACTGAAGAAATATTAACAGGGTCTGAAGGTCATCAAACTTCTCTTCAATCTATTCCTTAAGATATTCCAGCTGCCACGGATGAAGAAATGGAGAATCATACTACTGCTGAAGAACCAAAAGCTTCAGTTCCTCGGTCAGCGGCACCAGAAGTTGAGACGCAAGAGGTTGTGAGGCCTTCTACTGCAAATCTTCAGCCCAAACCTCAAAATCCTCACACAAAGAGGCCAAAATTCAAGAATGCTGATTTCTTCACTGAGCATCATTTCTTCACTGATGCAAATCCTTATGACTCAGCAAGACTTAGGCGCAAGAGGTTTTGGACTGCAAGTTATATGAACGTCTATCCATCTGTTCTGTTTGACAAAGATAAAGTCTTCCAGCACCGCCAGATTTCTCACGTGGATATGGAGTCCATTCCTTGCTTCCAACCTATTCTGAATGTTCTTCATGAAGTTGAGATCCTTAATTTCTGTGCTGACATATGTGACTGGAATGAAGATCTAATTCTTCAGTTCTATTCTACTTTGCACCTAACTGGAAATGTTACAGATGTCAATTCATGGGTTCTGGACTGGATGACTCAAAACACTTACTATAAAGCTCCGGCCTCTGAATTAATTCATGCCATCCCAATCAGTCCCCCTACCAAAGGCACAAGGATTATATATGAAGAACCTAAACTTCAAAGTCATCTCATGCAAGTGTTGATGAAGCCTTTGCGACCTGGCCAAGCTCTAAGAACAACCTTCCTAGTGAAGGATTTGTTGTATGTGCCAAGAACCATCTATCGCATATTGACCAAAACACTCAGTCCGATCAAAGGCCACAATTCTGAAGAAGAAGTTGTTGGCATCATGAAGAATGTGTTGTTCAACATCATTCATGATATCCACATTAACTATCACGATTTCTTCATGAGGACTTTGGCAAATGTTGCACTATCGCCGTTTGAATTGAAGCCCTATGCACCTTGGATAATGAAATTCATAATAACCAGGTCTTCAATTCCATACAAGGCTAACTTTCAGAATCACCTCAGCTTTCTGCCTCCTATTGAAGTCCTCAAAAGGACAATTTCCTCAGTTGATCAAAAAGGCAAAGCTGTTGTTATTGATGAAGGCACTCGTCCGATGGATGGTTGGTTTCCCAAAGCTGCATATTACCCCACCAATGATGACTCTGCAACTCAAGACTCCGTTGCTAAAGCCACTGAGCAAAATCCTCAAGCCACAGCCCCTCGTGTGATGACTGATCGTGAGCTTCTTCTAAGTCTTCACCAGAAAGTCGATCATAATCACAAGTGGGTCAAGCATCAATTTGGCTCAATTCTTCAGGACATGACTGTTACTCAGAACATTGTGAAGAAGAACCATCATTATTTGCATGAAACCTTCGATCGCACTTGGGCCATATTTCACATTTTATAGTGATGAAGACCTCAAGCAGATGGACTTTTAGCAGAACTTTGACTGGTCTCAAGTTCCCTCGAAGAAATTCAAGAAGGTCAAGGTTCCTCAGCTGGTCACAAGTTCATATTCTTCATCGCGTGAGATCGATGAAGATGAGGATCTCAACGACACTATGGCAGGCCCTACATCGACAAACAACCTCGACAACGCTGGCGCTCCTCCATCGACCTCGCGATGACATTCTTCAGGGGCGTTAGTCCTCAAGTTTCATCCCTTTTGGTCATTTGATGACAAAGGGGGAGAAATTTGAGTTAGTCTTCAAGCGGGTCTTATATATGGGCTGTTTTTTTTAGTTAAGTTACAACTCTTGTTCTTCTGAAGTGTTTGTTTGATGAGTTGTAAACTTAAGTCCGATGGTTGTCTGATACTTTTGAACTACTTTCTCCATGCTTATTTCCTCAAGTACCTTAATGCACGCATGTTGAATTACATCGGACACCATTTTCCATCATTCATTTCAAATTCTTCATATTATATGTTAAATGCGTGTATGGATTACAAGATATAGGGGGGGTCTCCATGATTTTATTCTACAATGTGCATTTGCAATCCAAAGCAAATTCCTCAAATATGCACATCTTCAGGGGGAGTTTTTCTATATCTTGCAATCAAATTCCTCAATATCTATTGTTACACTTCATATGTTTATCCCCATTGAAAACTTCACATATTTGTCATCAATCACAAAAAGGGGGAGATTGTAAGTGCATCTAGTGCCCCTTAGTGATTTTGGTGTATTGAAGATGTATAGGTTAAGGGGCTAATGTGTTTGTGAGTGTACACAGGTTCTATAAGTCTCTGACGAGTTTGATATTTCCGAAGAAAGTCGACCCCTAAAAATGAATGTCTTCATTTGAAGACTTTGGTTTTCTTGAAGACTTTGAAAATGAGGAAATTGGTGTGACCTTGAAGATATTGATATTGATATTGATGCGAGGATTATGAAGCGTGAAGAATTTTGTTTTCGTAGTTTCATTTTCCTTTCTTGAGTCATAGGAAACACCATACTATTAAAAGGAGTCGAAGTAATACTAAGGAAAAAATTCCAAGTGATGCTCATCTCAAAGCCTACACATACCAAATCCTTCGAGTGAAGCCTTTGGAAATCTCATACATTTCAGTCAATTCTTCAGTGTCAGAGACGAAGTTCTTCTAGCCTCTGGAGAATTTGTTCTGACTGAGTAATTAGGAATTAACCAGTGTGGATTGCCTACAAGTGAGGATCATTATGGCCCTGAGAAATTTGAGCGCTCAAATTTCTAACCGTTGTTGTGCTTCGCACCAGCTGTCCCAAAATATTTTATCCACATAACGGTCATATCATTAGGGGCATTTGAAGGAAATATGCCCTAGAGGCAAAAATAAAGTTGTTATTTATATTTCTTTATATATCATGATAAATGTCTTTTATTCATGCTAGAATGGTATTAACCAAAAATTTGATACATGTGTGAATACATAGACAAAACAGAGTGTCCCTAGTGTGCCTCTACTAGACTAGCTCGTTAATCAAAGATGTTTGAGTTTCCTAACCATAGACATGTGTTGTCATTTGATGAATGAGATCACATCATCAGGAGAATGATGTGATGGACAAGACCCATCTGTTATCTTAGCATAAGGATCGTTTAGTTTTATTTCTATTATTTTCTTCATGACTTATACATGTTCTTCTTACTATGAGATTATGCAACTCCTGAATACGGGAGGAACACCTTGTGTGCTATCAAACATCACAACGTAACTGGGTGATTATAAAGATGCTCTACAGGTGTCTCCGAAGGTGTTTGTTGAGTTGGCATATATCAAGAATATGATTTGTCACTCCGAGTGTCGGAGAGGTATCTCCGGCCCTCTCGGTAATGCACATCACTATAAGTCTTGCAAGCAATGTAACTAATGAGTTAGTTACGGAATGATGCATTACAGAACGAGTAAAGAGACTTGCCAGTAACGAGATTGAACTAGGTATGATGATACCGACGATCGAATCTCGGGCAAGTAACATACCGATGACAAAGGGAACAACGTATGTTGTTATGCGGTTTGACCGATAAAGTTCTTCGTAGAATATGTAGGAGCCAATATGAGCATCCAGGTTTCGCTATTGGTTATTGACCAGAGATGTGTCTCGGTCATGTCTACATAGTTCTCGAACTCATAGGCTCCGCACGCTTAACGTTCAATGATGATTTCTATTATGAGTTATGTGTTTTGGTGACCGAAGTTTGTTCAGAGTCCCGGATGAGATCACGGACATGACGAGGAGTCTTGAAATGGTCGAGAGGTAAAGATTCATATACAAGAAGGTCGGGGATTTTTCGGAGTACCGGTAGGTCACCGGAACCCCTCGAGAAAGTTAATGGGCCTATTGGGCCATAGTGGAGAGAGGGAGGCTACCATAGGAAGTGGGGCTCCCCCCCAAGCCCAAATCGAATTGGACTAGGTGGGGGCGCAGCCCCCCTTTCCTTCTCCCTCTCCCTCCTTTCCCCTTTCCCCTCTCCACAAGATGGAAGAAGGGGGGTGAATCCTACTTGGACTAGAGGTCTAAGTAGGACTCCCCCAAGGCGTGCCCTCTCCCTAGGACGACCTCCTCATCCCCCCTCCTTTATATACATGGGCAGGGGGCACCCCAAAGGCACACCAAGATTTGTCTTAGCCGTGTGCGGTGCCCTCCTCCACAATTTGCTCCTCAGGTCATAGCGTCGTAGTGCTTAGGCGGAGCCCTGCGTGGATCACATCACCAACATTGTCGCCACGCCGTTGTGCTGACGGAACTCTCCCTCGGCCCTCTGCTGGATCAAGAGCTTGAGGGACATCATCGTGCTGAACATGGAGGTGCCGTATATTCGGTACTTGGATCGGTTGGATCGTGAGGACGTTCGACTACATCAATTGCGTTAATACAACGCTTCCACTTTTGTTCTATGAGGGTACATAGACACACTCTCCCATCTCGTTGCTATGCATCTCCTAGATAGATCTTGTGTGAGCGTAAGATTTTTTTTTGAAATTGCATGCTATGTTCCCAACAGTGGTATCAGAGCCAGGTCTATGCGTAGATGATATGCACGAGTAGAACACAAAGAGTTGTGGACGATAATAGTCATACTGCTTACCACCAACGTCTTACTTTGATTCGGCAGTATTGTTGGATGAAGCGGCCCGGACCGACATTACATGACCGCGTTCATGAGACTGGTTCTACCGATGTGCTTTGCACACAGGTGGCTGGCGGGTGTCTGTTTCTCCAACTTTAGTTGAATCGAGTGTGACGAGAGTCGGTCCTTGTTGAAGGTTAAAACAACACACTTGACGAAAAATCATTATGGTTTTGATGCGTAGGTAAGAACAGTTCTTCCTAGAAGCCCGTAGCAGCCATGTAAAACTTGCAACAACAAAGTAGAGGACGTCTAACTTGTTGTTGCAGGGCATGTTGTGATGTGATACGGTCAAGATGTGATGAGTTATACGATATTGTATGAGATGATCATGTTTTGTGAATTATCGGCAACCGGCGGGAGCCTTATGGTTGTCTCTTTATTGTATGAATTGTGAACGCCATGTAATTGCTTTACTTTATCACTATGAGTTAGTGATAGTAGTAGAAGCAATAGTTGGCGTGATGACCACGATGCTACGGTGAAGATCATGGTGTCAAGCCGGTGACGATGGAGATCATGACGATGCTTTGGAGATGGAGATCAAAAGCACAAGATGATGACGGCCATATCATGTCACATATTTTGATTGCATGTGATGTTCATCTTTTTATGCATCTTATTTTCCTTAGAATGATGGTAGCATTATAAGATGATCCCTTACAAGAATTCAAGGTACAATTGTTCTCCCTGAGTATCCACCGTTGCGACAGTTCATCGTGCCGAGACACCACGTGATGATCGTGTGTGATAAGCTCTACGTTCACATACAACAGGTGTAAGACGGTTTTGCACATGCAGAATACTCGGGTTAAACTTGACGAGCCTAGCATGTACAGACATGGCCTCGGAACACTGGAGATCGAAAGATCGAGTGTGAATCATATAGTAGATATGATCAACATAAGATGTTCACCATTGAAAACTACTCCATCTCATGTGATGATCGAACATGGTTTAGTTGATTTGGATCACGTGATCATTTAGATGACTTGAGGGATGTCAATCTAAGTGGGAGTTCTTTAGTAATATGATTAATTGAACTTAATTTATCATGAACTTAGTCCTGATAGTTTTTTGCATATCTATGTTGTTGTAGATCAATGGCCCATGCTACCGTTCCCTTGAATTTTAATGCGTTCCTAGAGAAAGCTAAGTTGAAAGATGATGATAGCAAGTACACGGACTGGGTCCGTAACTTGAGTATTATCCTCATTGCTGCACAGAAGAATTATGTCCTCGAAGCACCACTAGGTGACAAGCCCCGTCTCGCTAATGTGGACGCTTTGAATGTCTGGCAGACGCGGTCTGATGACTACTCGATATTTCAGTGTGCCATGCTTTACGACTTAGAACCGGGACTTCAAAGACGTTTTGAACATCATGGAGCATATGAGATGTTCCAAGAGTTGAAGTTAATATTTCAAGCAAATGCCCGAGTTGAGAGATATGAAGTCTCCAATAAGTTCTATAGCTGCAAGATGGAGGAGAACAGTTCTGTCAGTGAACATATACTCAGAATGTCTGGGTACCATAACCACATGACTCAGATTGGAGTTAAAGTTCATGATGATAGTGTTATTGACAGAGTTCTTCAATCACTGCCACCAAGCTATAAAGGCTTCACGATGAACTATAATATGCAAGGTATGTAGAAGACAATTCCCGAGCTCTTCGCAATGTTCAAAGCTGCGGGGGTAGAAATCAAAAAGGAGCATCAAGTTTTGATGGTTAACAAGACCACTAGTTTCAAGAAAAAGGGCAAGGGAAAGAAGGGGAACTTCAATAAGAATAGCAAGCCAGTTGCTACTTCTGGGAAGAAACCCAAGTCTGGAGCCAAGCATGAAACTGAGTGCTTCTACTGCAAAGGATTGGTCACTGGAAGCAGAACTGCCCCAAGTATTTGGCGGATAAGAAGGATGGCAAAGTGAACAAAGGTATATTTGATATACATGTTATTGATGTGTACCTTACTAATGCTCGTAGTAGCGCCTAGGTATTTGATACTAGTTCGGTTGCTCATATTTGTAATTCGAAACAGGAGCTACAGATTAAACAAAGATTGGCTAAGGACGAGGTGACGATGCGCGTGGGAAATGGTTCCAAAGTCGTTGTGATCGCCGTCGGACGTTACCCCTACATTGTCAGGACCCCGATCCTAAGTCACACCGATCTAGCTGTAACACGTCATATCACTTTGCGGCCTCACGCACGGTAACCCCATGGGTGCCACCTTACCTGGCCCGGGACCGTTTGCGCATTTTGGCACATGTATATGACAGTGTCGCTAGCATCCATATGACAGAGAACCCGGGCCGACATGGCTAGTTATAAACCAAAAGTGGCACTAAATTACAGAGACAGGCATCCATGACCCAGCAACGAACGTGTCGGTCATCAACATATGAACCCAAGTCGTAGCAAGCTACATGGACTTAAAGGAACAACGCGTGACATTTCCCCTAAGGGACAGACACAGGAACGAAGAAGGACACATGCCGGCCAGCCTACGTGTTCCGAGCAGTAGCAAGCTACCAAGGCTCATTGGAATCACTAGGAGGCATTTCCCTGTAAGATAGGCTACCAAAGGAAAACAACTAGGTGTCGGATCCCACACATACCAAACATTTCAATCATACACGCAATATGCTCAATATGTGCAAATACAACATTGCATCACAACAGAACTCTATGACTCAAAGTACTTTATTTAAAAGGCTCCAAGAGCCATACATAACATAGTCATACAGGTAGGGGTCACATGACCCAACACTCAAGTCATACAGTCATACAAGCACAAGCGGAAGCTACATGTCTGAGTACAGACAACTTAGAAAATAAAACAGGCTTGGTGTAGCCTGACTATCTACAAGGCCCTTCACAAGCTCCAGATCACCGTCTGGGTGTCAAGCTACTCGTCGACGTCAACGTCTATGTAGAACCCATCAGCAGGGGCAGGGTTCTCCTCTGCAACAGTTATTAAGCAAACATGAGTACAAAGGTACTCAGCAAGTCTTACCACAGAACCTATCATACATGCAACATTATCAAAGGGGGTAGTGGAGTTTATAGCAGAATGCCAGCTTTGACCTTGGCTAACCTATACTACAACTCTCAACGGATTGCAAGATATTGTTACGAACACGAGTCCTCTAATCACCACATCAATACACTACCGAGGATCCTCTTCCGTCATCCTACGGAAGGGCCATCCACGACACTCACGCTTATCTTGAGGCTTTTAGTAGTATCCATCAACTTGTCTATGAACTGTAAGAGTAACCAAGTAGTTCGTACCGCGAACAACGGCTATTCGAGTAGTTTGATAACCCTGCAGGGGTGTACCTCTTCACACACGCTTCCACCACTTATCGCCGTTTACTCGGCGTGTACTCGACAACCTTCAAGCGGAAGCCCAGCGAGGGTGTCGGCCACGACCTGACTAACTACACAAGTCTCTCGTCCAGGTTTATCGCCTATTTGGGTTCCATCCGTGGGGAGATCCGGCCGGGGTGTCGCTCACGGCCCCAAACGATGTGTACAGGGTTCCCGAGTCACCAAACGGGCAACCGGTACACCGTGCCACGTACCTGTCGCATCACAACCCACCCCGAGGGTCAGCGTTGTGCACGACCTCCAGTAAGCTATAAACACCAGAAACTAGTTGCAACTCCTGGACAGAGATCAAGGGTAATTAATAAGCCGAGAGGGTCCATTGGTTTCGGGCCCAATGCATGGTAGTAACTGCAACTTGAACCACACATACAGATCTCAGGTCCTATGTACGGTTCCAATGAAACAACCCACCACGTACTCCTACATGGCCTTTCATCGATACCTTTACCAAGCGTATTCCACACTTCCTTCTCTTTATCGAAAGATTGTTTCACTCTGATCCATCACCCAGATGAATCAGACCAGACACAACTCTAAGCATAACAGGCAACATAAACAAATAGCATGGTGGATCACACATCACATGGCTCAATCAACTCCTACACATGCTAGTGGGTTTCAACTATTTACTGTGGCAATGACAGGTCATGCAAGGGAATAGGGTTCAACTACCGCAGCAAGTAGCAGTTCACGCGCTGTTGCCTTAATGCAGTAAAAGAGAGCAGGAGCGAGAAGATTAGGTTGTATCGGAATGATCAATGATTGCTTGCCTGACAAGGTAGTCGTCGGGTACTGCTCTTCAACTGGATACGCAGTAGTATCCTCGGGAGCAGGACCTAACACAGGGAATACCGACGATACAATCATTAACAAACAAATGCAACAATATGATGCATGTTTATGACATGGCAAGATGCATGTGTGTTGGCTAATGCAACTAAAACCAGAAGGGTTTGAACCTATTTGAATCAAGGATTCAAATTGAAGTTCAAACTATTATTTAAATAAGTGCATTATCATGTTTTTGATATATACAACAAGTTAACTTGTTCAAACATGCATGAAACCAGTGCCATTAGAAAGATTGGATTTTTCTGATCATTTTTCATATATAAATCTTTTCCATCTGAGCTATGGTTGATTTTATATGATTTTTAGAAGTTTTGGGTATTTTCTGGAATTTCCTGAATTAAATTAAATCTAAAAATCCCAGAAAAACCTTTACTGCGTCAGCATGACATCATGCTGACGTCAGCCAGTCAACAGGCCAGTCCAGGTCAAACCTGACCAGTGGGTCCCTCATGTCAGTGTCACAGCTAATTAACTGAGTTAATTAGAGTTTAATTAAAACTAATTAGCTGTAAGTGGGGCCAGGGCCCACGTGTCAGTGACTAAACTAATTAACTAATTAATATTAAATTAACAACTAAACTATGTTTGACTTGCGGGCAGGGCCCACATGTCATTGACCCAAGGGGTCAAACCCGTGGTCAAAACAGGTCCAACTCGCCGGCGTTTAGCCGCCGGCGAGGCCAAACGCGGCGGCGTGCTTCGGAAAACGTCTACGGTGCACGGTTCGAGCTGCGGCTGGGTGCGTTGGGTAGCCCTTGCTCTTGCGCGTCGGATGGAGGTGGTCGCCGGACCTGGGGTGGCCGGAGACGACGGCAACGAGCTCGACGGCGGCGACCGGCGTCGGGCGTGTGTGGAGATGCGGCTGCAGGGGCCTAGGCGATGCGTGCGTGGCACCGTTCGCATCTACGTGCTGTGGTGAGTACGTTGGACGGGTGCCGGTGACCAAATGGTCACCGGAGCATCACTGGCGACGAGCACGGCGGCGGTGCGTGCGGGCGAGCTACGTGCAGTGTGTTACAGGGCAAGAGGGAGCCAACGGAGAGGGGGAGGAGGTAGCTAGGCTCACAGCGGTTGCAGCAAGCACCGAAGCGAGCTCGGGGGTGGTCGGAGCTGAGCAGAACGGCGAGGGGGGTCTCCGCGGCCGGAGTTGGGGAAGAAGAGGTCGGGGGCGTCTCCAGGGCGGGCGAGCGCTCGGGGCTCGGCCTGTCCGAAGCAGTCAAGGACGGCGGAGACGAGGGACAACACGGCGGAGCTCGGGGACGACGGTGGACGCGGTTTCTACGACGGTGCGATCACGGCGGCGTCGGCCATGGCGCGGGGAGAGCGGAGGAGAGGGACTGGGGGGAGGCGGAGGTGTCTGGGGGGTCGAGGAGGTCGTGGACGTTCGATCCATCCCTCCAGGACGGCGAGGGGGCAAAGCAGGGCGGCGGGCAGCTACGTGGCGCGCCGTGCGGTCGCCGTCGAGCACCTGCCTGCCTGCCTGGCCGAGCCAAGGAGCTCGCTGGAGCGGCAGCTGGGCTGGGCCGGCACGTGGGCCGGGTGGGCGCCAGGTAAGTGTTCTTCCTATTTTCTTTTCTGTTTCATTTCTTTTGCAACTTTGTTCATTTAATAAAAATGCCTAAACATTTTTATAAATCATAACACTTGTCATACCTGCTGTATATAATATGAACAGTAGGAAACATTATAGTTTATGATTATTTGAGCATTTAAAATATTTTATAGCATTTAAATGCCCAAATTCAAATACCATATGATTTAATCCAAAACCCTAGATTGTCCTAGAAAATTGTGCACCATTTTTGGCAGAGGTTTAAGACCAAGGCAGAAATGATGAATATTTTGAAGGGCATTTTGGGTACATTGGAAAATATTTTAGCAAACCCTTGTTGTTAGGGGAGGGGTGCTGGGGTTTCTGTTAATCCCATTTCAAGTTTCTTTGAAAGTAAACATGATGCACACTCTAGTCAGGTCCTAATGCAAGTGCTAGCTAGGGATGTGACAACTCACCCCCACTTAAAAGAATCGCGTCCCGAGATTCGGGTTCCTCCGGAAAGAGGGTGGGGTACTCAAGTCGAAGACGATCCTCCCTTTCCCATGTAGCTTCACTCTCGGAATGATGTGACCATTGAACCTTGAGAAACTTGATATTGTGGCGTCGAGTGGTGCGCTCAGTTTGATCAAGAATACGAACGGGGTATTCTCGATATGTGAGATTGTCTTGGAGATCAAGCGTTTCATGGTCCACTCCGCGGATAGGATCCGAGAAGCAACGCCTGAGTTGAGAAACGTGGAAAACATCATGAACTCTGGAGAGGTGCGGAGGTAGTTCTAATTGGTAGGCAACTTCTCCTCGTTTGGCAAGAATGCGAAAAGGACCGATGTAACGAGGGGCCAATTTGCCTTTGATACCGAATCGATGGGTTCCCTTAAGAGGAGTAACCCGAAGGTAAGCCTTATCGCTGACTTCAAAAGTCACAGCCTTATGATGACTATCATATTGGCTCTTTTGGCGAGACTGGGCTGTTTTCAACCTCTCACGAATGATGCGAACTTGTTCCTCTGCTTCCTGAATCATATCCGGGCCAAAGAATTGTCTTTCGCCGGTTTCTGACCAGTTAAGAGGTGTTCGACACCTTCGTCCATATAGAACTTCGAAGGGAGCTTTACCCAGGCTGGCTTGATAACTATTGTTATAAGCGAATTCGGCAAATGGAAGACATTTTTCCCATTCCATACCGAAAGAAATGACAGAGGCTCGAAGCATGTCTTCCAGAATTTGATTGACTCGTTCCACTTGACCACTTGACTGCGGATGGAAGGCAGTACTGAAAGAGAGATGAGTTCCCATAGCATTCTGGAAACTTTCCCAAAATCGTGAAGTGAAAAGACTTCCACGGTCTGAGTTAATCTCCAACGGTACACCATGAAGTGACACTATTCGAGAGATATATAAGTCTGCTAGCTGGCTAGTGGTAATACTCTCCCGAACAGGCAGGAAATGAGCTACTTTAGAGAGGCGGTCGATAACGACGAAGATAGCATTATTCCCTTTCCTGGACCTGGGAAACCCGGTAATGAAATCCATACCGACTTTATCCCATTTCCATTCAGGGATAGCTAAAGGTTGAAGGGTGCCAGCAGGCCGTTGATGCTCTGCTTTGACTCGACGGCAAACGTCGCAGTTAGCAATGAATTGAGCGATTTCTCTCTTCATCCTATTCCACCAGAATCTTTGACGTAGGTCTTGATACATTTTGGTACTACCGGGATGAATCGTGAGAGGAGATTCATGAGCCTCCTTGAGGATCAAACGTCTTAGGTTTCGCACTTTAGGAACCACTAAACGGTTGCTAAAGAATATGACTCCTTGATCATCAATTGAGAAACATCCTGCAACTCCTTTCTTGATGTTCCTCTTAATACGGGAAATTCCAGGATCAACCTTCTGTGCTTTGATGACCTGATCCAAAAGGGTAGGTTTCGCCACCAAGGTGGAAAGGAATCCTCGAGGAACAATGTGAAGGTTAAGCTTACGAAATTCCTCGTGGAGAAGTGGTTGACTTTGTTGTAACATTAAATTGTTACAATATGACTTACGACTTAGTGCATCAGCCATGACATTGGCCTTTCCAGGAGTGTAAGTGATTCCTAAGTCGTAGTCGGTGAGCAACTCAACCCAACGTCTTTGCCTGACATTCAAATCCGGTTGGGTGAAGATATACTTCAAGCTTTGGTGATCAGTGAAGATTTCACAGCGATTACCAAGGAGGTAATGTCGCCATGTTTTGAGTGCATGGACTACAGCTGCAAGCTCTAAATCATGAGTAGGATAGTTATCCTCATGTGGACGCAACTGTCGGGATGCGTATGCAATCACTTGATGATCTTGCATAAGAATGCAACCTAGTCCTTGTCGCGAGGCGTCGCAATAGATTATAAAATCCTTGGAAAAGTCTGGTGGTACCAGTACAGGTGCAGATGTCAGGCGTCTTTTCAGTTCCTGAAAACTGGACTCGCACTGTGGGGTCCACTCAAACTTTTTATCTTTCTTGAGGAGTTCGGTTAGAGGTTTAGCAACCTTGGAGAAATTCTCGACGAAACGTCGGCAATAGCTCGCTAAGCCAAGAAAACTCCTAACTTGCTTGACCGATTCAGGGGGAGTCCAATCAAGGACGGCTTGAACTCGCTCGGGATTGACAGCAATACCCTTGCCAGAGATCACATGACCTAGATAGGTTACTTCTGGCAACCAAAATTCACATTTAGAGAATTTGGCATAAAGGCGGTGCTCTCAAAGTTTCGTCAATACCAGCCTTAAATGCTCGGCATGATCTTCCTTGTTCTTGGAGAAAATGAGTATATCATCGAGGTATACCATGACGAATTTATCCAAATACTCCATGAATATAGAATTCATTAACCGAGAAAAGGTAGCTGGGGCATTGGTTAATCCGAAGGACATGACGGTGTACTCATATTGGCCATAACGAGTAACGAAAGCCGTTTTAGGAATGTCCCCGTTCTTGATTTTGATTTGATGGTAGCCCAACCTCAAATCCATCTTAGAGAAGACTGAGGATCCAGCGAGCTGATCATACAAGTCGTTGATCCTGGGAAGCGGATACTTATTCTTTATGGTGACCAGATTGACAGGTCGGTAATCTACAACCATCCGCTCCGTTCCATCCTTCTTCTTGACGAAGAGGACGGGGCAAGCCCAAGGGGAAGAATTAGGACGGATGAAACCTTTCTGCAAGGACTCATCGAGTTGTTTCTTTAGCTCAGCTAATTCTAGTGGTGCCATCTTATAGGGTCTCCTAGAGATTGGGACAGTTCCAGGGATAAGATCTATCACGAACTCGACATCTCTGTCAGGTGGAACTCCTGGCAGTTCTTCTGGAAAAACATCCGGAAAGTCACGGACTACCGGGATATCTTCGAGTTCTGGTAGAGGGCTGGCATTAAGAGAGTAGAGCTGACGTTCAGCCATTCGAGTCAAGACATTGACTATCTTGCCGGATGGATGTGTAAGTTGAACGGTCCTAGTAAAGCAATCAATTTTGGCGTAATGAGTTGTCATCCAATCCATACCCAAAATGATATTTATGTCCGAGGACTTGAGAGCGATTAAAGATGCAAGGAAAACAAGTCTATCGACAAGGATTTCATTTCCATGGCTTACCCTAGAGGTTTGCCACTTTGAACCAGGAGTTTGAATAACCATGGAAGTAGGCATGTCACAAAAAGTCATGTTGTGCAATCGAGCATAGCTCTCAGATATGAACGAATGGGATGCTCCAGTATCGAAAAGAACAGATGCCGGATGGCAGTTTACGAGAAGCGTACCAAGGACGATGTTAGGATCCTCATAGGCTTCTTCGGCAGAAACATAGTTGACATGACCACGTGCAGTGGGGATTGGCTTGACATAGTTCACCTTGCCGGTTGGCTTACCACGGCCAACGGGTTTTCCTGGCTGATTCTGGGGACAATCACGCATGTAGTGTCCCGGTTCTCCACACTTGAAACATGTCATAGTGGTGGTGCGTGGAGCAAAGTTGGAGGGTGGACCTCCATAGGTCTTAGCAGGTGCAAACTGTTGAGTTGGGCGAGGCGCCTCATAGGATGGCCTCGGTGTATACTTGGGTGGCAGAGCAGTGTTAGGAACCCAAACACGGCGCTTGTGAGAACCAGAGCCGGATGAGGAACCAAAGTCTCGAGTATGCTTACGGGTGACCTCGAAGTCGGTCTGGCCTGTCTCAGCACTGATAGCCTTGTTAACCAACTTCTGGAAGGAGGTGCACTCGTGCAGACGTAGATCTCGACGAAGTTCAGGGCTGAGTCCCTTGCGGAACCTCGCCTGTTTCTTGGCATCGGTGGATACTTCCTCAGGTGCATAGCGTGCCAGATTACCAAACTCACGGCTATAGCCGTCCATAGTTAAACGGCCCTGGGTGAAATTGCAGAATTCCTCCCGCTTGCGATCCATGAGACCTTCCGGAATGTGATGTTCACGGAATGCCTCACTGAACTCAACCCAGGTAGTGACTTGGCCAGCAGGACGCATAGCTTCAAAGTTTTCCCACCAAAGACTGGCAGGGCCCTCAAGATGGTAGGCGGCGTAGATAACCTTATCAGATTCGGCCACACGGGCAGAGTGTAGCTTGTGGGTGATACTACGTAGCCAGTCATCAGCATCCAGAGGTTCAGTGGAGTGATGGAACTTTGGTGGACACATCTTGATAAAATCGTGGATTGACACCACGTCATTCCTCTGACGGAACCCAGTGTTTTGCTCAATGCGTTCCAGCAGACGGTTGGTCTCTCTCTTGTTCCGTTCTGCTTCAAGCATAACTTCCGCCAAAGAGGGTGGCTGGGGCAGATTTCCATCTCTAGCCCCACTAGCCTCACCCTGCTCCTGAGCAGCAGGAGTGTTGCGAGTGTTGACCATCCTAGGAAAACAAAACAACGGTTTAGACAAGGATGGCAAAAATTTGACATAGAAGTGCAGAATGTAATGGATGTCACAGAATGCAGAGATGTTCATCCGTACGACATGGTAATATAGGAACTGCTATATATACACCAGTGGTCATACACACCATACAAAGTTTAGTACAAGCCAAGGCTAAAGTACAACTGCGGTGAAAGACGATACATCCCATCAGAGGCATTCCAAGTTCCTATACATTATTTAACTACACCTCCGGAACTCAGTACACACTAAGTCATATTCCACAAGACGCGCATGACTGTGGAAATACAACTACTACAATACTACTACTACCACGAACTAGCTCAGACATTCGCGTAGTAATCCTCGTAAAGATTACCACCGTAGCCTGGAAGTGGTACAGACGGATCTTGGAACTCGCGAGCACTCGAAGGCTGTGGACCATAAGGGCATGGGTGTGGTCTCGGTCCCGATGCTGGTGGTAACCGACGCCCACGTGGAGGTGTAATACCCCCAACGTCACGCCAATCCATGCGATCAGGCAGACGAGTCCGCACAGGATACAAATCCCGCATGTCCAGATATCCAGCGTGCACAACAGGTGCAAGCCGTGTCAAAGTAGTCCAGTGAGCGGCTCGGGTGTTATACAGCTCCATTCGGAGGGCACGGACCTCACGGTCCCTATCCTCCAACATCTGAACAGTAGTCTGAAGAAGTGGCTCTTCATGAGCAGCATCAGTATACATACCAGTGTAGTAGCCTTCTTCTCCGGGGAGTGAAGCTGGCATGTAACATAACTCAGTGTTCAGCGACAGGGCATGCCTAGCACGGAGAATGGTCATCATCGAATAAGCGGCATCCTGCACTGCCATCTCGATGGTAATCCCGAGTCCATAAGACCAATGGATGGGATCATTAGCTCCGGGATATGAGGGGTATATCCGGACTGTGCAGAAATACTGACTTTGATTGAAATCCCGATACTGTTCCTCCACAGTGTATTCAGGATACCAGCGATAACCGGTCTCAGTCATCACACGGACTAGCATGGCCGTGTGACCGGGCACATTAATGCACCGAGTCAAACGAACCACTTGGTGAGGGATGCGGCCTGACATCTGAAACACGAAATAATGCAAAGGCATTAGTGTTTCTGGAAGAAATCGGGTAACATAACAACTGTAAATGCTCAAACAAAGATTTGAGACATCATACAAATGATAGCATAGCCACTCAACAATTCCATATCAAGGTTCCGGTTCAATAAACATCATACTCAAAGGATAGAAACTGAACTGAGGCTTGAAACCAACAATCCTAAGAGTCTACGGATTAGTAACACGTGAACCTAGTAAGGATAAGAGGCCTAGTCCTAAATCCCCGTAGAAAGAATAGACTGACTCAGATCAGAAGGGCATAAGGTAAAGGAGTAAAAAGAGCCTTACGTTCCCTTCCACAATCAATTCCCCTACATATAACTAAGAATTTTTCTAGACTCAACATCAACCAGTTTGGCTTGAGAAACCTACAGGCAGTCCAGCTCTGATGCCAACGCTGTCAGGACCCCGATCCTAAGTCACACCGATCTAGCTGTAACACGTCATATCACTTTGCGGCCTCACGCACGGTAACCCCACGGGTGCCACCTTACCTGGCCCGGGACCGTTTGCGCATTTTGGCACACGTATATGACAGTGTCGCTAGCATCCATATGACAGAGAACCTGGGCCGACATGGCTAGTTATAAACCAAAAGTGGCACTAAATTACACAGACAGGCATCCATGACCCAGCAACGAACGTGTCGGTCATCAATGTATGAACCCAAGTCGTAGCAAGCTACATGGACTTAAAGGAACAACGCGTGACATTTCCCCTAAGGGACAGACACAGGAACGAAGAAGGACACATGCCGGCCAGCCTACGTGTTCCGAGCAGTAGCAAGCTACCAAGGCTCATTGGAATCACTAGGAGGCATTTCCCTGTAAGATAGGCTACCAAAGGAAAACAACTAGGTGTCGGATCCCACACATACCAAGCATTTCAATCATACACGCAATATGCTCAATATGTGCAAATACAACATTGCATCACAACAGAACTCTATGACTCAAAGTACTTTATTTAAAAGGCTCCAAGAGCCATACATAACATAGTCATACAGGTAGGGGTCACATGACCCAACACTCAAGTCATACAGTCATACAAGCACAAGCGGAAGCTACATGTCTGAGTACAGACAACTTAGAAAATAAAACAGGCTTGGTGTAGCCTGACTATCTACAAGGCCCTTCACAAGCTCCAGATCACCGTCTGGGTGTCAAGCTACTCGTCGACGTCAACGTCTATGTAGAACCCATCAGCTGGGGCAGGGTTCTCCTCTGCAACAGTTATTAAGCAAACATGAGTACAAAGGTACTCAGCAAGTCTTACCACAGAACCTATCATACATGCAACATTATCAAGGGGGTAGTGGAGTTTATAGCAGAATGCCAGCTTTGACCTTGGCTAACCTATACTACAACTTCCAACAGATTGCAAGATGTTATTACGAACACGAGTCCTCTAATCACCACATCAATACACTACCGAGGATCCTCTTCCGTCATCCTACGGAAGGGCCATCCACGGCACTCACGCTTATCTTGAGGCTTTTAGTAGTATCCATCAGCTTGTCTATGAACTGTAAGAGTAACCAAGTAGTCCGTACCGCGAACAACGGCTATTCGAATAGTTTGATAACCCTGCAGGGGTGTACTTCTTCACACACGCTTCCACCACTTATCGCCGTTTACTCGGCGTGTACTCGGCAACCTTCAAGCGGAAGCCCAGCGAGGGTGTCGGCCACGACCTGACTAACTACACAAGTCTCTCGTCCAGGTTTATCGCCTATTTGGGTTCCATCCGTGGGGAGATCCGGCCGGGGTGTCGCTCACGGCCCCAAACGATGTGTACAGGGTTCCCGAGTCACCAAACGGGCAACCGGTACACCGTGCCACGTACCTGTCGCATCACAACCCACCCCGAGGGTCAGCGTTGTGCACGACCTCCAGTAAGCTATAAACACCAGAAACTAGTTGCAACTCCTGGACAGAGATCAAGGGTAATTAATAAGCCGAGAGGGTCCATTGGTTTCGGGCCCAATGCATGGTAGTAACTGCAACTTGAACCACACATACAGATCTCAGGTCCTATGTACGGTTCCAATGAAACAACCCACCATGTACTCCTACATGGCCTTTCATCGATACCTTTACCAAGCGTATTCCACACTTCCTTCTCTTTATCGAAAGATTGTTTCACTCTGATCCATCACCCAGATGAATCAGACCAGACACAACTCTAAGCATAGCAGGCAACATAAACAAATAGCATGGTGGATCACACATCACATGGCACAATCAACTCCTACACATGCTAGTGGGTTTCAACTATTTACTCTGGCAATGACAGGTCATGCAAGGGAATAGGGTTCAACTACCGCAGCAAGTAGCAGTTCACGCGATGTTGCCTTAATGCAGTAAAAGAGAGCAGGAGCGAGAATATTGGGTTGTATCGGAATGATCAATGATTGCTTGCCTGACAAGGTAGTCGTCGGGTACTGCTCTTCAACTGGATACGCAGTAGTATCCTCGGGAGCAGGACCTAACACAGGGAATACCGACGATACAATCATTAACAAACAAATGCAACAATATGATGCATGTTTATGACATGGCAAGATGCATGTGTGTTGGCTAATACAACTAAAACCAGAAGGGTTTGAACCTATTTGAATCAAGGATTCAAATTGAAGTTCAAACTATTATTTAAATAAGTGCATTATCATGTTTTTGATATATACAGCAAGTTAACTTGTTCAGACATGCATGAAACTAGTGCCATTAGAAAGATTGGATTTTTCTGATCATTTTTCATATATAAATCTTTTCCATCTGAGCTATGGTTGATTTTATATGATTTTTAGAAGTTTTGGGTATTTTCTGGAATTTCCTGAATTAAATTAAATCTAAAAATCCCAGAAAAACCTTTACTGCGTCAGCATGACATCATGCTGACGTCAGCCAGTCAACAGGGCCAGTCTAGGTCAAACCTGACCAGTGGGTCCCTCATGTCAGTGTCACAGCTAATTAACTGAGTTAATTAGAGTTTAATTAAAACTAATTAGCTGTCAGTGGGGCCAGGGCCCACGTGTCAGTGACTAAACTAATTAACTAATTAATATTAAATTAACAACTAAACTATGTTTGACTTGCGGGCAGGGCCCACATGTCATTGACCCAGGGGGTCAAACCCGTGGTCAAAACAGGTCCAACTCGCCGGCGTTTAGCCGCCGGCGAGGCAAAACGCGGCGGCGTGCTTCGGAAAACGTCTACGGTGCACGGTTCGAGCTGCGGCTGGGTGCGTTGGGTAGCCCTTGCTCTTGCGCGTCGGATGGAGGTGGTCGCTGGACCTGGGGTGGCCGGAGACGACGACAACGAGCTCGACGGCGGCGACCGGCGTCGGACGTGTGTGGAGATGCGGCTGCAGGGGCCTACGCGATGCGTGCGTGGCACCGTTCGCATCTACGTGCTGTGGTGAGTACGTTGGACGGGTGCCGGTGACCAAATGGTCACCGGAGCATCACCGGCGACGAGCACGGCGGCGGTGCGTGCGGGCGAGCTACGTGCAGTGTGTTACAGGGCAAGAGGGAGCCAACGGAGAGGGGGAGGAGGTAGCTAGGCTCACAGCGGTTGCAGCAAGCACCGAAGCGAGCTCGGGGGTGGTCGGAGCTGAGCAGAACGGCGAGGGGGATCTCCGCGGCCGGAGTTGGGGAAGAAGAGGTCGGGGGCGTCTCCAGGGCGGGCGAGCGCTCGGGGCTCGGCCTGTCCGAAGCAGTCGAAGACGGCGGAGACGAGGGACAACACGGCGGAGCTCGGGGACGACGGTGGACGCGGTTTCTACGACGGTGCGATCACGGCGGCGTCGGCCATGGCGCGGGGAGAGCGGAGGAGAGGGACTGGGGGGAGGCGGAGGTGTCTGGGGGGTCGAGGAGGTCGTGGACGTTCGATCCATCCCTCCAGGACGGCGAGGGGGCGAAGCAGGGCGGAGGGCAGCTGCGTGGCGCGCCGTGCGGTCGCCGTCGAGCACCTGCCTGCCTGCCTGGCCGAGCCAAGCAGCTCGCTGGAGCGGCAGCTGGGCTGGGCCGACAGGTGGGCCAGGTGGGCGCCAGGTAAGTGTTCTTCCTATTTTCTTTTCCTATTTTCTTTTCTGTTTCATTTCTTTTGCAACTTTGTTCATTTAATAAAAATGCCTAAACATTTTTATAAATCATAACACTTGTCATACCTGCTGTATATAATATGAACAGTAGGAAACATTATAGTTTATGATTATTTGAGCATTTAAAATATTTTATAGCATTTAAATGCCCAAATTCAAATACCATATGATTTAATCCAAAACCCTAGATTGTCCTAGAAAATTGTGCACCATTTTTGGCAGAGGTTTAAGACCAAGGCAGAAATGATGAACATTTTGAAGGGCATTTTGGGTACATTGGAAAATATTTTAGCAAACCCTAGTTGTTAGGGGAGGGGTGCTGGGGTTTCTGTTAATCCCATTTCAAGTTTCTTTGAAAGTAAACATGATGCACTCTCTAGTCAGGTCCTAATGCAAGTGCTAGCTAGGGATGTGACATACATCTACCTTCGGGATTAGTTTTAGACCTAAATAATTGTTATTTGGTGCCAGTGTTGAGCATGAACATTATATCTGGATCTTGTTTGTTGCGAGACGGTTCTTCATTTAAATCAAAGAATAATGGTTGTTCTATTTATATGAGTAATATCTTTTATGGTCATGCACCCTTGATGAGTGGTCTATTTTTGTTGAATCTCGATCATAGTGATACACATATTCATAATATTGATGCCAAAAGATGCAAAGTTGATAATGATAGTGCAACATATTTGTGGCACTGCCGTTTAGGTCATATTGGTGTAAAGCGCATGAAAAAACTCCATGCACATGGACTTTTGGAATCACTTAATTATGAATCATTTGATACTCGCAAACCATGCCTCATGGGTAAGATGACTAAAACTCCGTTCTCCGGAACAATGGAGCGAGCAACTGACTTATTGGAAATAATACATACCGATGTATGCGGTCCGATGAGTGTTGAGGCTTGCTGTGGGTATCATTATTTTCTGGCCTTCACAAATGATTTAAGCAGATATGGGTATATCTACTTAATGAAACATAAGGCTGAAACATTTAAAAAGTTCAAAGAATTTCAGAGTGAAGTAGAGAATCATCGTAACAAGAAAATAAAGTTTCTACAATCTGATCGCGGAGGCGAATATTTGAGTTACGAGTTTGGTCTTCATTTGAAACAATGTGGAATAGTTTCACAACTCACGCCACATGGAACACCACAGCGTAATGGTGTATCCGAACATCGTAACCATACTTTATTAGATATGGTGCGATCTATGATGTCTCTTACCGATTTACCGCTATCGTTTTGGGGTTATGCTTTAGAGACAATTGCATTCACATTAAAGAAGGCACCATCTAAATCCGTTGAGATGACAAGTTATCGTTTCTCAAAGTTTGGGGCTACGATGATTATGTGAAAAAGCTCCAACCTAATAAGCTCGAACCCAAATTGGAGAAATGTGTCTTCATAGGTGTGATAGCCTGGCTTATTAGGGATGATAGACTACTCATATCAATAAGGAATTCCTTCTTTTCCGGGAGCCCATTCGGATAGAACTCCAAAGTTAAGCGTGCTCAGCTTGGAGTAGTTTCAGGATGGGTGACCGACCGGGAAGTTGCTCCCGGGTGCGCACGAGTGAGGACAAAGTGCGCAGAAAAGACTAGTATTGATATGTGAGGCCAGTCTAGATCCCGCCAGGAGTAACGACCACCGGCGGGTGTGTCCGGGGCGTTACAAGTTGGTATCAGAGCCGACCCTCGCGGTTACACGGATGTTTGCGGACAGTTTGCAGTCATGTTGTGCATGATGTTTGTGACCCGTCGTGGCACACGGCATGACACATATGCTGTCCTGGAAGCACAGACGGTTGTGCCAAGAGGGAACGTTCCTGTGACCCGACGAGGACGTCGATTCCTCTGAGTGGGGGTGTATGTGATAGCCTGGCTTATTAGAGATGATAGACTACTCATATCAATAAGGAATTCCTTCTTTTCCGGGAGCCCATTCGGATAGAACTCCAAAGTTAAGCGTGCTCAGCTCGGAGTAGTTTCAGGATGGGTGACCGACCGGGAAGTTGCTCCCGGGTGTGCACGAGTGAGGACAAAGTGCGCAGAAAAGACTAGTATTGATATGGGAGGCCAGTCTAGATCCCGCCAGGAGTAACGACCACCGGCGGGTGTGTCCGGGGCATTACAATAGGATACCCAAAGGAAACTGTTGGGTACACCTTCTATCACAGATCCGAAGGCAAGATATTCGTTGCTAATAATGGATCCTTTCTAGAGAAGGAGTTTCTTTCGAAAGAAGTGAGTGGGAGGAAAGTAGAACTTGATGAGGTAATTGTACCTTCTCCCAAATTGGAAAGTAGTTCATCATAGAAATCAGTTCCAGTGATTCCTGTTGGGGAACGTAGTATTTCAAAAATACATCCTACAATCACGCAAGATCTATCTAGGAGAAGCATAGCAACGAGCGGGGAGAGTGTGTCCACATACCCTCGTAGACCGAAAGCGGAAGCGTTTAGTAACGCAGTTGATGTAGTCAAACGTCTTCACGATCCAACCGATCCAAGTACCGAACGTACGGCACCTCCGTGTTCAGCACACATTCAGCACGATGGCGTCCCTCGAGCTCTTGATCTAGTTGAGGGCGAGGGAGAGTTTTGTCAGCACGATGGCGTGCTGACGGTGATGATGAAGTTACCAGCGCAGGGCTTCGCCTAAACACTGCAACGATATGACCGAGGTGTGTAACATTGGAGGGGGGCACCGCACACGACTAAAAGATTGGCTTGTGAGTCTTTGGGGTGCCCCCTGCCCACGTATATCAAGGAGGGAGGGAGATATGCCGGCCTCCTAGGACGCGCCAAGAGTTGGGAGTCCTACTAAGACTTCCAAGTCCTAGTAGGAAACCCTTTCCTATTCGGAGTAAGAGAGAAGGAAAGAGGGAAAGAGAGAGGTAGTAGGAAAAGGCAAGGGGGCGCCGCCCCCTTCCCCTAGTCCAATTTGGACCCATGGGGGGGGCCCACCTCCCTTTGGCCTACCTCCTCCTCTTCCCGTATGGCCCAATAAGGCCCATTACTTCTCCTTGTGAATTCCCGTAACTCCCTGGTACTCCGAAAAATACCGGAATCAATAGGAACCTTCCCGATGTCCGAATATAGCCTTCCAATATAAGAATCTCTAACTTTCGACCATTTCGAGACTCCACGTCATGTCTGTGATCTCATCTGGGACTCCGAACAAATTTAGGTCATCAAATCACATAACTCATAATACAAATCGTCATCGAACGTTAAGTGTGCGGACAATACGGGTTCGAGAACTATGTAGACATGACCGAGACACATCTCCGGTCAATAACCAATAGCGGAACTTGGATGCTCATATTTGCTCCTACATATTCTACAAAGATCTTTATCGGTCAAACCGCATAACAACATACGTTGTTCCCTTTATCATCGGTATGTTACTTGCCCGAGATTCGATCATCGGTATCATTATACCTAGTTCAATCTTGTTACCGACAAGTCTCTTTACCCGTTCCTTAATACATCATCTCATGACAAACTCATTAGTCATCTTCTTGCAAGGCTCATTATGATGTGTATTACTGAGAGGGCCCAGAGATACCTCTCCGACACTTGAAGTGACAAATCCTATTCTCGATCTATGCCAACTCAACAAACACCTTTGGAGACACCTGTAGAGCATCTTTATAATCACCCAGTTACATTGTGACGTTTGATAGAACACAAGGTGTTCGTCCGGTATTCGGGAGGTGCATAATCTCATAGTCAGAGGAACATGTATAAGTCATGAAGAAAGAAATAGCAATAAAAATAGAAGATCAATATGCTAAGCTAACGGATGGGTCTTGTCCATCACATCATTCTCCTAATGATGTGACCCCGTTCATCAAGTGACAACACATGTCTATGGTTAGGAAACTTAACCATCTTTGATTAATGAGCTAGTCTAGTAGAGGCATACTAGGGACACTCTATTTGTCTATGTATTCACACATGTACCAAGGTTCTGGTTAATACAATTATAGCATGAATAATAAAAATTTATCATGATATAAGGAAATATAAATAACAACTTTATTATTGCCTCTAGGGCATATTTCCTTCAGCCTCCCACTTGCACTAGAGTCAATAATTTAGTTCACATCGCCATGTGACTTAACACCGATAGTTCACATCGTCATGTGATTAACACTCTTAGTTCACATCGCCATGTGACCAACATCCAAAGGGTTTACTAGAGTCAATAATCTAGTTCACATAGCCATATGATTAACACCCAAAGAGTACTAAGGTGTGATCATGTTTTGCTTTGTGAGAGAAGTTTAGTCAATGGGTTTGTCACATTCAGATCCTCATGTATTTCGCATATTTCTATGTCTGCAATGCTCTGCGTGGAGCTACTCTAGCTAATTGCTCCCACTTTCAATACACATCCGGATTGATACTTAGAGTTATCTAGATTAGTGTCAAAGCTTGCATCGGCGTAACCCTTTACAACAAACTCTTTATCACCTCCATAATCGAGAAACATTTCCTTAGTCCTCCTGTTACTAAGGATAATTTTAACCATTGTCCAGTGATCTACTCCTGGATCACTATTGTACCTCCTTGCCAAACTCATGGCAAGGTACACAACAGGTTTGGTACACATCATGGCATACTTTATAGAACCTATGGCTGAGGCATAGGGAATGACTTTCATTCTCTCTCTATTTTTCTGCTGTGGTCGGGCTTTGAGTCTTACTCAACTTTATACCTTACAACTCAGGCAAGAACTCCTTCTTTGACTGATCCATTTTGAACTACTTCAAAATCTTATCAATGTATGTACTCATTGAAAGTCTTATTAAGCATCTTGATCTGATGTGTCACCGTCTTCGAAGAAGAGGGTGAACAAGGGGAGGTCCGATCTTCATGGTGTAGGATCGATAAGTGGATGGGGATAACTAGCTGCAAGCAGCCAGAAAATAGAAAATAAGAGATTATGAGCCGACGAGGAGGATGCTCATCGAATCTTGCGATCCAACATTCGTCGATCCACAACCCGCGATACTACCCCACACAACCACGCTCGCAAGTCGTGGAGCACGGGATAGGTGCAATCCGCAAGGGAAACCACGAACTCTAACCCACACAGCACGATCTAGTCATGGAGCACGAATTAGGAGCAATTTCTCAAGGAATCACACGAATAAGGGTAACAAGATCTCTCGAATCTCAGGAGGAGTCTATGTCTTTGGTCTTTGGTCTTTGATAGAAATGGCAAAAGTCCCCAACGAAGGGAAGAACTAGCCTATTTATAATCGGGACAACCCCCCCGGATAGTTGTGAAATAAAACTAGCTTTGGGAACCAGCTTAGGTGTGAAACAGAACTAGCTTTGGTTTGACTAAATGGCTTAGAGACTTAATGATGTAGCTTCTGGAAAAATCTCGTTGGAGGTGGTTGGCAGTTTCCGACCAAACATTGTTCACTGGGGTCGAACAATGTTTCCTTCAGCAGAAAACTCAAGTTTTTGAACCTTTCGCAAGTCGGGATATCCAAACTCATGCAAAACATTGTTTCGTCAGAATCAGAACAATGTTTCTTCAGCATACAACTCATTTCTTCATGGATTCCTAACTTTGTTTCTTCGCCATAAAACATTGTTTTGCGCAGACTGAAATGTGTTTGGCTTTCTTCAATATCGCACCTGAGTTCAACCAACAACAAAGGAGGTGAAGGTACAATCATGTTTTCAAGGTCAAATGATAGACTTAAGTTAGCGTTCACATGATCATGTATTTGCATTGCGTGACTTCTTGTGATTGGACCGTTGATGATTGGTGGTGAAGTCTCCATGGTTGGGATGTCCTCATCATCCTCCCCCTCTTGAGAAGGAGTCGTCCTCGACTCTAAAGGCCCAAAGTATGGGGAAAGATCGGAGATGTTGAAGGTTGGGCTAACACCATATTCTTCTGGAAGATCAATCTTATAAGCATTGTTGTTGATCTGCTCGAGCACCACAAATGGTCCATCACTGCGTGGCTACAACTTGCACTTGCGTCACTCAGGAAAACTGTACTTCCGAAGATGTACCCATACCAAATCACCTTGCTCGAACACCAGCTTCTTCCTGGTTTTGTTGACCCGCTTCGTATATTGTTCAGTCATTTTCTCAATGTTCTCCTTTGCCTGGCCATGACGTTTCTTGACGAAATCAGCACGCTTACTTGCATCAAGGCTGGTTCGTTCCTGCACTGGCAAAGGCAAAAGATCGATGGGAGCAATAGGTTTGGATCCATAAACAAGTTCAAATGGGAAAAATTTAATGGTCGAATGTACTGGCCTGTTATACGCGAACTCCACATGAGGCAGGTACTCTTCCCACATCTTCAAATTCTTCTTGAGGATTGCTTGTAGCATCATGGACAATGTTCGGTTGACAACTTCAGTCTGTCCATCAGTTTGTGGGTGGCAGGTCGTGGAGAATAGGAGCTTGGTGCCAAGTTTTCCCCACAAGGTCTTCCAAAAGTAGCTTAGAAATTTGGTGTCGCGGTCTGACACAATCATGCATGGAACTCCATGTAGCCGCACATTTCCCCGAAAACAGATTAGCAATGTTTGAAGCATCATTGCTCTTATGACATGGGATAAAATGTGCCATTTTGCTAAAACGATCAACTACGACAAACACCGAGTCACTCCCCCTCTTAGTCCTTGGTAAAACAAGAACAAAATCCATACAAATATCTTCCCACTGAGTATTTGGAATAGATAGAGGAGTATATAAACCATGAAGAATCAAGCGAGACTTAGCTTTGTGGCAAATCTCGCATCTCATAACGTAGCGGTCCACGTCACGTCTCATGTGCGGCCAAAAGAAGTGATCAGCAAGCACACTTTCTGTTTTCTTGGCTACAAAATGTCCCATGAGACCACCAGTGTGAGCCTCCTGCAAGAGCAACAAATGAACAAAACAATCTAGGATGCACAATTTGTTAGCTTGAAATAGAAATCCATCCCGCAAATGAAACTTGTCCCATCCCTTTCCCTTGTCACACTTTGAAAATGGTTCAGCAAAGTATGAGTCCTTAGCATACAATTCTTTGATGCTGTCTAAACCAAGTATATTAACATCAAGTTGGGAAAGTAAAATGTGACGCCTAGACAATGCATCGGCAACAACGTTATCCTTCCCTTTCTTGTACTTGACAATATAAGGAAAAGACTCTATGAACTCACTGTGTTTTGCATGTCTACAGTTTAGTTTGAGTTGGCCCTTTAGATTTTTTAAAGATTCATGGTCAGAATGTATTACAAACTCTTTTGGCCACAAGTAATGCTACCATGTTTCCAAAGATCGAACAAGTGCATACAATTCTTTATCATAGACGGAATAATTAAGAGTTGGACCATTAAGCTTCTCACTAAAGTAGGCAATGGGTTTACCTTCTTGCATTAGAACTCCACCAATGCCAACACCACTTGCATCACATTCAATCTCAAATGTCTTACCAAAATCAGGAAGTGAAAGCAATGGGGCTGATTGTGACGCCCGAAGACCGACGTCCCAGAAGATTCCAGAAGATTCCAGATGTTCCGGGTTTCCCGTGTGTTCTCTGTGCTTGTGTTATTTTTTTTGCATTGCATCATGTCATCATGCCATCATGTCATATTTATTTTTGCATCTCAACCTAAATAAATCGTGTGGACCTTTGGTCCATTTAAATCGAGGGAAGGATGACTTCTCTTTATAACATATAAAAGCCTCTCAATATTTTAGGGAGCTATATTAAAATATTCCATTTGCTTCGGAATAACCCAACACACTTGCTTATTTTCCCCATGTCTATTTCTCCAAGTTTCTACTTCTAAACCTTGTCTATAATTCTTTTCCGGTGTTTCGAGGTTCCTCCAAAAATTCGAACATTTTTGGGCACTTCAAAAATCATGTCCTAGTTCAAACCTTTCGAGTTAAATTCAAAGGAATTTGAATTTAATTTCCAATCCTGCCACTTCTATTTTTCTTTGATTAAACTCATTTTTTTGTGAGTCTAGGGAATTTTGCCCTTTGCTCTAAGCATATTCCTAACTCCTCCTTCCTTTTTCTTTCTCATTGCTATTTTCTGTTTTTTTTTGTTGGGAAAATAGCAGCAGTTAATTAAAGGCAGCCAGGCCTCTAACCGCAGCCACCCTTCTTGGCCCAGCCGCAGGAGAGAGCCCAGCAGCTCCCAGCCGCCTGGCCCTTCTGCACCTCACTCCCGCAGCCCATCTGGCCAATTCCCTCCCGGCCCGTTTCCTCCTCCCTCCTAGCCCATTGCCCTTCAGCCCGACCGCTCCATCCAACCCTAGTCAGCGAGCGACCGCACCGAATCGCTCCTCCATCTCCCTCCTGACCGCCGCCACCCCTCGCTCTTCCCCTCGCAGCGCCCCATCTCACCCAATTCCTTCGATCTCCCAGTCCTCCCGTCGAGGCCGAACCCTTCGCCATCGGGCCCCCAAAACCGCTTGGCGCAGGAGCGTCCCATCGTGCGCCTCCTCTCGAAGCCCCGCATCCCTCCGGCCGGCTAGAGCCAGCCGCGCGCCGTGCGCCTCGGCCGCCCCGCGCCTGGCCCACGGGGGCTTCATCCCTCCGCGCCAGGAGCCCCCGAAGTCGCGCCCTTCTCCTGCGTCGCCGCCGGCCGCCCGTCTCTCCTGGCCGAGCCCCGCAGCGCCGAGGACGAGGCCCCGCCTCCGTGCGCCTTCAGCCGCAGCCGGCCTCCCTCCGTCCGTCCTCCAGGGAGTCGCGCCTCTGCCTCTGCTCTCTCATCGCCGAGGGCCGCGGCCCCAAGCCATCCGCCGGCCACCCCTTCTCCAGCGCTGGGCCGCCTGCGCCCCTGCCTCTGCGCGCCTCCAGCCCCGTCCTCCCCGTCAAGACCAGCAGCACCGCGCCCCTCTTCGAGCGCTCTGAACTCTGCTGCTGCTGCCATGGCCTCGTGGCCCTTCACGCAAGCGTGCTGCCGCTTTTGTTCTTTTTGTTTTGCCTTGTACTGTGGTTTTGACAGATGACCCGTGTACAACTACGACTCGAGACGAGCTCCGTGAACGACTACATGAACGAGTACAAGGCGACCCGACCAAGTACCCCTTCGGATATGTCAAGTTCGACTACACGACAAGTACCCCTCCGATGCAAGTACAACTACGGACGGGAACAACTACATGATGAATCGCCAAGTACCACTACTTCCACTACCGTCGCAAACGAGAACCCCAAGTACCACGACACCGACCCGAACATCTACGGGAAACGAGCTCCGTGAACGACTATCGTCGCCGTGTACCACTACCCTCGCCGAAGACCGCGAGTACAACTACTTCCCTCTACGGAACGACTTCTTCCTCTTCGGACACGTGAACGCCTTCTTCCTCTACGTCTCGAACCGCCCCGAAACGCACGCTTCAAAGGTATAACGAGACGACCCCGTGGATGACCCGTGAGATGCTTGTTGTGGTTGTATGAAATGTTTCCGTGTGTGCTCCGTGTCGTTTCGTCCGTTTGTCATGTTCCTCGGTTGCCTCGTCGCCGACTCGTGGGAACCCGGTGACGGGATCACCCCACTTTTCTTCTCGCTCACGCCATCTTTCCTTTTGCACCGGACTCTCAACGAGTTACCGGCACCGATATGTTGCCGTTGCATCATTTTCGGATCGTTGCCGTGGCACCCTTTTCCTTCCACCACGGTGACGATGCTTCATATCATCTACTTGTTAACCTTTAACTAAAAATTGCATAAACTTGATCATGTCATCCGCATCATGTTAACAACACTAAAATGTTTAATTGTTGTTGCTTTATAATTATTAAACATGCTCATGGGGATTTTCCGGATATGTTGTTGTTATTCTTCCGGCCCCATTTAAAATGTCTAAATAGTGTAGTTTTATTATGCTTCACCTCTTGCCATGTTAAAAACATTTGATCTTGTCTTGTAAATAACGAGAGTCAATTAAATAATTAATGTGGTGTTTCGTCAATATGCAACTCGTTGCATATTGAGCTCCACTTAACTTGTAGTGTTGTTTGTGCACTTTGCCATGCCATGCATAATTAAACCGGACATGCATCATACTTGTTTGTGCATTGTATGCCATGCCTATGTTTGTGTGTTTACCGAGTTGTTTGCTTCTTTCCGGTTGCTTCTCTTGATAGCTTCGGTTTCGTTCCGGAGTTGTGAGGATTCGCTCGTCTGTGTTGCTCCGTCTGCTTCATGGATCCGTTCTTCTCCCTTGTGGAATCCCATGCAAGATGACCGAACCCGGATACCATTACTATCTTTGCCTATTGCTAGAGTATCGCTCTTTAGTATATTGCCTCGATGCCCATGTTTTCCTGTCAGCCTCCTATTGTAACCATGACCCTGTCTAACTACCCTACCTATGCAAACCGTTGAATGGCTAAGTACGCTTCGCTCAGCCCCTCTTATAGCGTTGTTAGTTGCAGGTGAAGATTGAAGATGCTTGCTTCATGTTGAAGTTTGGTTGGGTTATATCACACTATATAAATGCTTAAATGAAATCATCTATATATTGGCAAGGGTGGAAGGCTAAGCCTTTTGCTTGGTGATTTGTTCCACTCATGCCGTTAGGAACCGTATAAACCGGTGTTATGTTCCTTGATTATGCGTTCCTAACACGGTTGGGGTGTATGGGACCCCCTTGATAAACCGCTAAGTGCTAAGTCTTTTCCAGCAAGTCCCAACATTGGTACTATTTGCCTAATAACTAATAAAACTTGCATGTGGACTAGCTATCCCTTTTATTTTAATTCAACAACCCCGGGCCAGTGCTCCACATGAGTGTTGGTCCGAAACGGGGAGCCTGCGGGGCCACCACGAGGAAACTCGAGGTTTGGTAAAAACCCACAGCTTCACCCATCCGGTCGTGTCCTGAGACTTAGATACGCGCGGCTACTATCAGGGTGTCGACACGCCGGGAGGATTTGCTGGATTAGCCTTACCTTAGTTCGGTTTAACTTGAGCACGGGATTCCGAGAATACTCGGGTCTTCCCACCTATGGAGTTGCGACTCCGCGGATCGTGGGCTTGTGATGGGCCAAGTTGGAACACCCCTGCAGGGTTTTGAACTTTCGAAAGCCGTGCCCGCGGTTATGTGGCAGATGGGAGCTTGTTAATATCCGGTTGTAGATAACTTGACACAATGTTCCAATACACTACCAGCGTGTGTACCGTGACTGTCAATTTCCGAATAGGGATTCGGGAGTTGAACACGGTGGGGTTATGTTTGACCGGCTTTAGCTAGGATCACTTCGTGATCATCTTTCGACCGAGGCACTTCTCTTCTCGCTCTCTATTACGTAAGCTAGTGCTAGTTGCTGCTGCAGACTCTTGTTGTTCCTTCACCTCTCGTTCTTTCTTCAGCCTTGTCCTCACCCAAGGCTTAAATAGTCGTGCTACCCGGGAACGGGATTGCTGAGTCCTCTGTGGCTCATAGTTACTTCAACACACCAGATGCAGGTTCAGCCGAGTTGATGCAGAGGATGGTTCAGTACTTCACCAGGAGCTCGATGAAGTTTTGGCCGTTTGCTTGTGACGTTTCGACGATCAGTAGTGGTTTCTACTAGGATTCGATCTAGGCTTGTGGCTTTATGTTGTTTTGGTATCTTTCTTTTGGATCTTCACCCGTAGTCGGGTTGTGATGTTTTGAATGATGTATTGCTTATGTAATGTATTGTGTGAAGTGGCGAGTGTAAGCCAACTATATCCTTTTGCAATTTAATCCCTCTTTTACATGAGTCGTGCAAAGATACCAAACTTGAGATCATTCTAGGATGGGCTTATACCTTTAAGTCGTGCCTCGACACGTAGGAGGTATAGTCCCATCCTGGGCATTACAAGTTGGTATTCAAAGCCTTCTCCGACCTAGAAGCCCCCACTGATTGATCGAATCGTTGACGGTTGAGTCTAGGCACACACAGAAAATGTTTTGAGTCCTATATTATATCGGAGAGTAGGATTTCTTTGCTTCTCATCTCTTTTCACTCTGGTGAGGACTCCTGACGATTACTCTTATCACTTCTACTCTAAAAAATGCACCAATTTTTTTTAGGATCTCGCGAGTATTGTTTGGATTGTTTCGATGTCTTTGTGACGAGAACATTGTTCTCGATGCCTCCTGTCATTAGGGGTTGTGGCAGTGTCCCGGGGAGTTGAGCTCCGAGGTGTTGTCGTCACAAATCCATCGCGGCAGTACTAGAATACTTAAGACGGCCGATATCGAAAACTCTCCTATGCGGTTAGTGGCAAGATAACCCCGACATCACCCAGTACTAGGGAGGTAGTTCGAGAGTATTGCCATAGCTTGTATAGTGGATGCGTTTCGAAGGTCCGAGGTAAACAGTTTCCGAGAAAGACTGGTTATGTGTTGAAGGATGGATACACCTGGATGTAGGTTTAGAGTTGATTGCGCGGTGCTTCCCGTGTATCCCCAACACCTGATTGCATAACTGGAAACTTCCGGAAATTAATAGGTGGGTTCATCTAGTAGTTCTAGGCATTCTTCCAACGGATGCTCGATATGAAGTTCGGGGTTCTACATTGAGTGAAGTGGTTTTATGGACTTGCTCTGATCGGGAGTTGCATCTTAAAGGGTCCTTGACTATGCTGATCCCGGGATTGCAAAACCCTTTTGTAACACGTTCCATGAGCTTTCAGCACGAATATGTCGAACGAAACTTCTATCCTGTATTTGTTCTATCTGATCCTTGTTCCTTTTTATTTATCTTTTTTTTTCTTCCAAGTGGCTTCTCGACTAGTTGATGTACCTGCGGAATTCATTCGTCCAATTCTCTGTTCGGATGATATTGTGAAGATCACGTTGCATATCTATCCTTTGTTCTTGTCTTGATTCTGGTATTCGAGTTGCTTCGATGTCAAGTGTTGATTCCATACCTTTCCTAATCGGTGTTCTCATATTTCTATGGGAGTGCTAATTCTTCTTGACCACCGAGATTTTCATGTTAAATTCTTTTCAACCGGTGTGCCGTTTCTTCTAGTTATTCATTACGGACGTCGTGGAGAAATCTGACGATTTGTCTGTTTCATTCGTCCCAAGTTGTCTTTGTTTTCCCCACCCTCCCACCCTTCTTCTTCTCGGAGTCAGAAATTCTCAAATGAAGTATCCATTTTATTCATGTGATGTTTCTTCATTCATTTCCTTCAATGTTCTTATCCGGTGATTCTCAGGAAGATGCTCAAGAACTCCAAGTTCATCATTCTTTTGTTCTCAAATTCTGCCGGTGGATGTAATTCAAGATTTCGGTGTTGATCTTATCATTTTCCTCATTTCACAATGCTTTCTTATTCCGGTGCACCAATTAATCATTCTCCTCTTGCTATTCATATCCGGAGTGCTGAAGATTCATAATTCCATTCTTAATCCGTTCAAACTATTCTGAGCTATTTTGAGGATTGTTATCTTACTCAAGCCTTTTAATTCAACCGGTGCAATATCTCTTAAGCAATCTTTTCCAACGGTGATTTCTTTAGTGGGCCCTAACCCACAGGTCTTTTCCCAGGATCTTACCTGACTCTTCTATTTTTCCGGAGTATTCTAAAATTCTTTTCAAGTGTGACGTAAGAATGATTTCCATCAGTCATATGCCTTCTCCAAGTTTACTTTCAATTCTTGATCATAATTGTTTCAACCTTTTTCATTCTTCATTCCGGAGTGCCTCAACAATGCATGATGGTGTATCTCATCGTCTTCTCAGCTTTTGAAGACCGGAGAAGAGTTTCTCTTAAATCTTGGCCCGTTCTCTTGAAGATTCGTGGTTCTAGCTTCATGTCAACCTCATTATTGTCCAGATTGTGAGGAATTCGTTTATGCCATCCGAAGCATTTCATGAATTCTTTCTTTGTGATCCTCCGAAGGCCATCATTTCAGAAGATTCTTCGTTCTCAGTTTTCAACTTCTTCCTCCAAATATTCTTCATTGATGTCTCTTCGTTCGTCTCCGTATTCTCACGGTGGTTCTTTCAAGTTTTCTCTTCCTTTGTTATCATTTTAATTCATTTGTTCTTTTCACAATCCTACCGGTGCTTCGTTGAATAATTATCCAAGTTTGGCTAGATCTCTCTTAATCCTTTCCAACGAGAATAAGTATTATGCCAAATCCTTTGGTTGTCATCAATTAAATTGGTGAAGGATATGCATAACATAAATCTTATTCTAGTTTTCTTCCAAGAGGTTAATCTCTTCCTTCGGAGCTTGTTCATCATATCATATTCTCGGTTCTAAATTCTTCATCTTGTTTTCCGGAGTTCTATCTAATTCATCGCAGGCCTCGAATCTGATTATTTTCATCTTTCACTTCTCATGCTTTCATTACCGGAGTTCTTCATGGTGGTTCATCATCATTTAATTCATCCTCGTAGTCTTCATCAAGATTCTTGTTGGAGCTCAAGCATTCTTCATCATGCTTTCCAATTGCAATTCTTTCTCCCTTATCTTTTGAGATGGTGTTATGTCATTCTTGACAATTCCTTCATGTTTCATGATTCACGAGTTATCAAGAATGAGATATCTAAAACCATCATTTTTTTCCTTGTTCAGGAGATCTTTTCGACCCTTCAATTTATTTGTTGGAGTCATCTTGGGTTATAATTCACCTAAAAGCTTTCCCTAAGGATTGTTGTATTGTGGTGCTTATAAATGACCCAAGTTCTTCATTTATTATTCCGGTGAAATAAGTTTATCGTCTCCTTGTTGATCTCAATCAATCAATTGTTTAAGTTAGTGGCTGGTTGTCACCTCTTAATTTTAAGATGTTTCCATAGGCCCACATCAAGCTTATTCTTTCGTGTTGAATTTTCAACAACTCCGTTCATCCCTTTTTCGTAAGGATGTGTTTCATATTCATTTGTCGGAGAAGTTGTTTTTTCTATCCGTTCAATTCTCTAATGGATCTATATGCTATTCTTTCATTCCGGAGGCATTGTGATATTGCTCTCTCGTGACCATCATCTCGTTTTGTCAAGATCATGTTCTTTTCCTTGTTATCTATTTAACCGGAGTGTTGTGTCCTCCATTCTAATTCTCTAATCTTATCTAGTTTTTCCTATCTTTTTAACCGGAGTGCTGTCTGAAATCTTTCTTAACCTTGTGCCATCCTTTCAATTGTTCGGAGGCAATGTGTTGTTGATTTCATCAAGTATCACTCCATCTCCTCAAGTTCATGTTCAATTCCTTCCATTTTCAGACGAAGTGCTGTCCAAATTATTTCGTTCTTATTCCTTCTCAATCTTGGTTAACCGGAGTGGTTTTGAATTCTTCCGTTATCCGTGAGCTCGTGTTTCATGTCTTTCAACCTACAAGGTTCTCATAATGCTCCTTGTTCCTCTTTTCTAACGGAGTGTTTTCATCTTCGTTCATCTCCATTGTATTCTTATTCAACTTGTTCAACCTCTCAAGGTTCTTTGGTTTCACTCGTCTGTCAAAGAAGCAACTTTGTTTTACCTCTTCTTTTCCATTTTTACCCGGTGCTATCTCTAGGATCTCGGGTCGAGATCCTCTGTTAGTGTGGGAGAGTTGTGACGCCCGAAGAACGACGTCCCAGAAGATTCCAGAAAATTCCAGATGTTCCGGGTTTCCCGTGTGTTCTCTGTGCTTGTGTTATTTTTTTTTTGCATTGCATCATGTCATCATGCCATCATGTCATATTTATTTTTGCATCTCAACCTAAATAAATCGTGTGGACCTTCGGTCCATTTAAATCGAGGGAAGGATGACTTCTCTTTATAACATATAAAAGCCTCTCAATATTTTAGGGAGCTATATTAAAATATTCCATTTGCTTCGGAATAACCCAACACACTTGCTTATTTTCCCCATGTCTATTTCTCCAAGTTTCTACTTCTAAACCTTGTCTATAATTCTTTTCTGGTGTTTCGAGGTTCCTCCAAAAACTCGAACATTTTTGGGCACTTCAAAAATCATGTCCTAGTTCAAACCTTTCGAGTTAAATTCAAAGGAATTTGAATTTAATTTCCAATCCTGCCACTTCTATTTTTGTTTGATTAAACTCATTTTTTTGTGAGTCTAGGGAATTTTGCCCTTTGCCCTAAGCATATTCCTAACTCCTCCTTCCTTTTTCTTTCTCATTGCTGTTTTCTATTTTTTTTTTGTTGGGAAAATAGCAGCAGTTAATTAAAGGCAGCCAGGCCTCTAACCGCAGCCACCCTTCTTGGCCCAGCCGCAGGAGAGAGCCCAGCAGCTCCCAGCCGCCTGGCCCTTCTACACCTCACTCCCGCAGCCCATCTGGCCAATTCCCTCCCGACCCATTTCCTCCTCCCTCCTGGCCCATTGCCCTTCAGCCCGACCGCTCCATCCAACCCTAGTCAGCGAGCGACCGCACCGAATCGCTCCTCCATCTCCCTCCTGACCGCCGCCACCCCTCGCTCTTACCCTCGCAGCGCCCCATCTCACCCGATTCCTTCGATCTCCCAGTCCTCCAGTCGAGGCCGAACCCTTCGCCATCGGGCCCCCAAAACCGCGCCGCGCAGGAGCGTCCCGTCGTGCGCCTCCTCTCGAAGCCCCGCATCCCTCCGGCCGGCCAGAGCCAGCCGCGCGCCGTGCGCCTCGGCCGCCCCGCGCCTGGCCCACGGGGGATTCATCCCTCCGCGCCAGGAGCCCCCGAAGCCGCGCCCTTCTCCTGCGTCGCCGCCGGCCGCCCGTCTCTCCTGGCCGAGCCCCGCAGCGCCGAGGTCGAGGCCCCGCCTCCGTGCACCTTCAGCCGCAGCCGGCCTCCCTCCATCCGTCCTCCAGGGAGCCGCGCCTCTGCCTCTGCTCTCTCATCGCCGAGGGCTGCGGCCCCAAGCCGTCCGCCGGCCACCCCTTCTCCAGCGCTGGGCCGCCTGCGCCCCTGCCTCTGCGCGCCTCCAGCCCCGTCCTCCCCGTCAAGACCAGCAGCACCGCGCCCCTCTTCGAGCGCTCCGAACTCTACTGCTGCTGCCATGGCCTCGTGGCCCTTCACGCAAGCGTGATGCCGCTTTTGTTCTTTTTGTTTTGCCTTGTACTGTGGTTTTGACAGATGACCCGTGTACAACTACGACTCGAGACGAGCTCCGTGAACGACTACATGAACGAGTACAAGGCGACCCGACCAAGTACCCCTTCGGATATGTCAAGTTCGACTACACGACAAGTACCCCTCCGATGCAAGTACAACTACGGACGGGAACAACTACATGATGAATCGCCAAGTACCACTACTTCCACTACCGTCGCAAACGAGAACCCCAAGTACCACGACACCGACCCGAACATCTACGGGAAACGAGCTCCGTGAACGACTATCGTCGCCGTGTACCACTACCCTCGCCGAAGACCGCGAGTACAACTACTTCCCTCTACGGAACGACTTCTTCCTCTTCGGACACGTGAACGCCTTCTTCCTCTACGTCTCGAACCGCCCCGAAACGCACGCTTCAAAGGTATAACGAGACGACCCCGTGGATGAACCGTGAGATGCTTGTTGTGGTTGTATGAAATGTTTCCGTGTGTGCTCCGTGTCATTTCGTCCGTTTGTCATATTCCTCGGTTGCCTCGTCGCCGACTCGTGGGAACCCGGTGACGGGATCACCCCACTTTTCTTCTCGCTCACGCCATCTTTCCTTTTGCACCGGACTCTCAACGAGTTACCGGCACCGATATGTTGCCGTTGCATCATTTTCGGATCGTTGTCGTGGCACCCTTTTCCTTCCACCACGGTGACGATGCTTCATATCACCTACTTGTTAACCTTTAACTAAAAATTGCATAAACTTGATCATGTCATCCGCATCATGTTAACAACACTAAAATGTTTGATTGTTGTTGCTTTATAATTATTAAACATGCTCATGGGGATTTTCCGGATATGTTGTTGTTATTCTTCCGGCCCCATTTAAAATGTCTAAATAGTGTAGTTTTATTATGCTTCACCTCTTGCCATGTTAAAAACATTTGATCTTGTCTTGTAAATAACGAGAGTCAATTAAATAATTAATGTGGTGTTTCGTCAATATGCAACTCGTTGCATATTGAGCTCCACTTAACTTGTAGTGTTGTTTGTGCACTTTTCCATGCCATGCATAATTAAACCGGACATGCATCATACTTGTTTGTGCATTGTATGCCATGCCTATGTTTGTGTGTTTACCGAGTTGTTTGCTTCTTTCCGGTTGCTTCTCTTGATAGCTTCGGTTTCGTTCCGGAGTTGTGAGGATTCGCTCGTCTGTGTTGCTCCGTCTGCTTCATGGATCCGTTCTTCTCCCTTGTGGAATCCCAGGGAAGATGACCGAACCCGGATACCATTACTATCTTTGCGTATTGCTAGAGTATCGCTCTTTAGTATATTGCCTCGATGCCCATGTTTTCCTGTCAGCCTCCTATTGTAACCATGACCCTGTCTAACTACCCTACCTATGCAAACCGTTGAATGGCTAAGTACGCTTCGCTCAGCCCCTCTTATAACGTTGTTAGTTGCAGGTGAAGATTGAAGATGCTTGCTTCATGTTGAAGTTTGGTTGGGTTATATCACACTATATAAATGCTTAAATGAAATCATCTATATATTGGCAAGGGTGGAAGGCTAAGCCTTTTGCTTGGTGATTTGTTCCACTCATGCCGTTAGGAACCGTATAAACCGGTGTTATGTTCCTTGATTATGCATTCCTAACACGGTTGGGGTGTATGGGACCCCCTTGATAAACCGCTAAGTGCTAAGTCTTTTCCAGCAAGTCCCAACATTGGTACTATTTGCCTAATAACTAATAAAACTTGCATGTGGACTAGCTATCCCTTTTATTTTAATTCAATAACCCCGGGCCAGTGCTCCACATGAGTGTTGGTCCGAAACGGGGAGCCTGCGGGGCCACCACGAGGAAACTCGAGGTTTGGTAAAAACCCGTAGCTTCACCCATCCGGTCGTGTCCTGAGACTTAGATACGCGTGGCTACTATCAGGGTGTCGACACGCCGGGAGGATTTGCTGGATTAGCCTTACCTTAGTTCGGTTTAACTTGAGCACGGGATTCCGAGAATACTCGGGTCTTCCCACCTATGGAGTTGCGACTCCGCGGATCGTGGGCTTGTGATGGGCCAAGTTGGAACACCCCTGCAGGGTTTTGAACTTTCGAAAGCCGTGCCCGTGGTTATGTGGCAGATGGGAGCTTGTTAATATCCGGTTGTAGATAACTTGACACAATGTTCCAATACACTACCAGCGTGTGTACCGTGACTGTCAATTTCCGAATAGGGATTCGGTAGTTGAACACGGTGGGGTTATGTTTGACCGGCTTTAGCTAGGATCACTTCGTGATCATCTTTCGACCGAGGCACTTCTCTTCTCGCTCTCTATTACGTAAGCTAGTGCTAGTTGCTGCTGCAGACTCTTGTTGTTCCTTCACCTCTCGTTCTTTCTTCAGCCTTGTCCTCACCCAAGGCTTAAATAGTCGTGTTACCCGGGAACGGGATTGCTGAGTCCTCTGTGGCTCACAGTTACTTCAACACACCAGATGCAGGTTCAGCCGAGTTGATGCAGAGGATGGTTCAGTATTTCACCAGGAGCTCGATGAAGTTTTGGCCGTTTGCTTGTGACGTTTCGACGATCAGTAGTGGTTTCTACTAGGATTCGATCTAGGCCTGTGGCTTTATGTTGTTTTGGTATCTTTCTTTTGGATCTTCACCCGTAGTCGGGTTGTGATGTTTTGAATGATGTATTGCTTAATTAATTTATTGTGTGAAGTGGCGAGTGTAAGCCAACTATCTCCTTTTGCAATTTAATCCCTCTTTTACATGAGTCGTGCAAAGATACAAAACTTGAGATCATTCTAGGATGGGCTTATACCTTTAAGTCGTGCCTCGACACGTAGGAGGTATAGTCCCATCCTGGGCATTACACTGATGTCAATCTCATCTTCAATTCTTGGAAGGACATGTCTTGGGCGTCACCCCATTGGAATGAAGTGTCTTTCTTTGTTAACTCATTCATTGGTGCAGCAATGGTGCTAAAATCCTTCACGAACCGCCGGTAGAAACCTGCAAGTCCGAGGAAGCTACGTACTTGGCTCACATTTTGTGTAGGCATCCACTCACGAATAGCATTGATCTTATCTTCATCGACCTCCACACCTTTTGCTGAAACAATAAAGCCAAGAAACACAACCTTGTTTGTGCAAAATATGCACTTTTCCACGTTAGCGTACAACTTTTCCTCACGTAGGACAACAATCACACATTTTATATGTTCAACATGATCCTCTAAAGTTTTGCTATAAATCAATATATCATCAAAGTAAACCAGTACAAACTTACCAATGTAGTATCGAAGAACATGATTCATCAATCTCATGAAAGTACTAGGTGCATTTGTTAATCCAAAAGGCATAACCAACCATTCATACAAGCCAAATTTTGTCTTGAATGCAATTTTCCATTCGTCAGCCTCTTTCATTCTTATTTGGTGGTCCACTTCACAAATCAATTTTGGAAAATATGGTGGAGCCACAAAGTTAATCAAGCATGTCATCGAGCCTAGGAATAGGGTGCCGATATCTCACAGTTATGTTGTTAATGGATCTACAATCAATGCACATGTGCATATTACCGTCTTTCTTTTTAACTAAAAGAATGGGAACAACACAAGGAAAAAGACTTTCCCTTACATACCCTTTGTTAAGAAGATCTTCTACTTGCCTCTCAATATCCTTTGTCTCCTCTAGGTTTGCTCGGTACGATCGTCGTTTTGGTAGTGGGGCGCCCGGAACCAAGTCGATTTGGTGTTCAATGCCCCGCTTTGGTGGCAAACCTGGTGGCACCTCCTTGGGAGACACATCCTCATACTCGTGCAAAAGATCAAAAACAACACTAGGAAGAGTGGAGGGTAATTTGTTAGCAGCCAATAAAGTTTCCTTGTACAAGAGTACGAAGAATGGAGTATTAGGTTCTCTCAATTCCTACATATCCCTTTTCCTAGCCATCATAACTAATCCCTATTTTTCCCGAGGCTTGGTCATATTTAGCTGTGGAGCTTTTGGCTGTAGAAACACTCCCTCACTATGTTGGTGGCTCACTCGTTGTGTATGATCACTCTCTCCCTTTTTCTTTCCTTTTCTTTTCATCTCATCAAGATAGACTTCCCCAGGTGTCATGGGCAGCCAAGTGAACTTTTCTCCTCTATGGACAAAACATAAGCCATTAGCACGCCCGCTGATTTGCACATCACGGTCATGCAACCACGGTCGTCCAAGAAGCAGGTGACAAGCGTGCATCGGCACCACATCACACTCAACATCATCATGATATGTCCCTACTGAAATTGGTATTCGCACGCTGCTAATCACCTTAATTGCGCCACAATCATTCAGTCATTGCATGCGGTATGGGTGTTGGTGACGTTTTGTTTGCAATTGAAGCTTCTCAACCATCTCTGAGCTTGGAATATTGTTGCAGCTGCCACTATCAACAATCACTCGACATATCTTTGAGTTGATAAGGCAACGAGTGTGAAAAAGATTATGCCGTTGACCCTTTTCCTTCTCCACAACCTGGGCATTAAGTGAACGACATACAACCAAAGCTTCACCATCAAGTTCTTCATGAGATAAAATAGTTCCTCCTACTTCCCAATCTTGCTGCTCTTCCACTTCGTCATTGCCACCTTCAACGTCACTTTCAGACTCCCATTCACCTCGTTCATTGAGGATCATAGTTCTTTTGCTTGGACATTCCAAAGAAATGTGACCTCTTCCTTTGCACTTGTGGCATTGGATGTCGCTGCTACGTGTAGAACTCTTTTCTACAGGTGGAGCGGAGGATACTCCTGCTGCAGGTGATGACCTCTTATCTTGATTGCAAACAGCAGGTGAGGAAGCTGTCGAGGCATGTGGGTGCCTAGGTGGTGCACCCTCAAACCGAGAACCATATAGTTGTTGTGTTCGCTGCCATGAGGATGTGGTGGTGCGGCCTTGGAAAGCACGAGTACGACCATGACGCATATTCTTCTTCTCAACTCGTATGGCTTGATGTACCACATCTTGTAGTGTATCATAAGGAAACATCTCCACAAAGTCTGATATTTCATCATTCAGCCCATGTAAAAATCTTGCCATCTTCGCCTCATCACTTTCACGAGTTCTTGTTCGAATTAGCAGCACCTCCATCTTCTTATAGTAGTCCTCAACGGTGCGGGGACCTTGAGTGAGCTCCTATAATCTCTTGTACAGTTGCCTCTCATAGTATGATGGAACAAAACGGCGCCTCATGACTTGCTTCATCAAAGTCCAGCTGCAGATATAATTATTGCCCGATAGTAAGCGATCGTCTTGCAGCTGATTCCACCAAGTAAGAGCATAACCATAGAACTCCATAACAGCAAGATCAACTCTCTTGGCTTCAGAAAACCCATGGATGCAAAATATTTGATCACGCATCTCCTCCCACTCAATATATCCATCCGGATCCTCTTTTCTAGTGAATGATGGCACATGCAGCTTCACTCTCGCTTGGTTGTCACGGTCATCTTGATCACGATGGTCATAATGATGACCATTGCGACCAAAAACAGCACCACAACGTGGCGGGGAGTAGGGTTCATAGTCCCCCATGCCTCCATCTTCCTCTCCATGCTCAGAGAGATCTTCATGAGAGATGTCATCACCATCGTGTGCAGCTCGTCGCCGGTGATCAACAGTAAACCCGCAGGGGTCATGGCCTCGCCCGCGAGCTTCTCCTCCATGCAGCCCACCCTCATGAGGGGCGGCAAATTATCACGCCTCCGTTGAGCCCCAACAGCAGGGGTGCCATGGGTAGCAGCTCCTGCCGCTCTTCCACGACCATCGTGGTGATCCTCGTTTCCTTGACGTCATCAATATACAGCGGCCAGCTAGGCAGCGGGACTGTGTTGATGTTGATAATCATTACCCGCGATAGGAAGATGGCCTCCGAACAACCTTCGCATAGCTGCAGCTATACTCTCCTCAATCATTTCGCCAAGTGTCGCGTGAGTTTTTGGTAGACCATCTTCCACATGTTGATGTCCATGTACACTCAAGTTGGATCATGTCATGTTAACTCTTGGAAACAATTGGACGAAAGAAAAATATATGTGGAAAATACTCAGCTCACCTTCTTGCTTACCCAAATTCTAATGATTCCTTGGCGGCTGTGCGGTGGTAGAAAATCAGGAGTGGATGGGCGAATGAAAGTAAGGAAGCTGACGGTTTCTAGGTGGATCTGGGTGGGGTAAAAATGGGGAGGGCTAGTGCTGAGATCCAATCGATGCAAACCAAATAAAGAAGAAAAATGTGTAGATCTTTGCACCACGTTTGAGCTGCAACACTTGCCACTTCAACTTCTGAAATTTCTCACCCAACTGAATATGACTGCACACTTGCTCAACACTTTCTCTTCTCTTTTTTTTGCTCTCTCTTTTTTTGCGAAACAATAGATCCAACAACAAGACTCGAAGAAAACAGCAGCAACTTCGGATCGAACTTGGTGCCAACACGAAGAGGAAAGCCAACAACTAGATCTCAGCAAACAAAGGCTTGGATTTTTTTTGTGGCTTTTGTGGCTTTGGACTTTAGGGCGGGGAAAAACCAAACTGAAAATGATAGATCTAGCAACAAAGATACAGAACATACCGTGTAAACCTTCCTCTAAATACCAGATGATGTGCCACCATCTTCGGAGAAGAGGGTGAACAAGGAGAGGTCCGATCTTCATGGCATAGGATCGATAAGTGGATGGGGATAACTAGCTGCAAGCAGCTGGAAAATACAAAATAAGAGATTATGACCCGACGAGGAGGATGCTCACCGAAGCTTGCGATTCGAACATTCGCCGATCCACAATCCGCGATACTTCCCCACACAACCACGCTCGCAAGTCGTGGAGCACGGGATAGGTGCAATCCGCAATGGAAACCATGAACTCTAACCCACACAACACGATCTAGTCGTGGAGCACGAATGAGGAGCAATTTCTCAAGGAATCACAAGAATAAGGGTAACAAGATCTCTCCAATCTCGGGAGGAGTCTATGTCTTTGGTCTTTGATAGAAATGGCAAAATTCCCAACGAAGGGAAGAGCTAGCCTATTTATAATTGGGACAACCCCCCTGGATAGGTGTGAAATAAAACTAGCCTTGGGAACCAGCTTAGGTGTGAAAGAGAACCAGCTTTGGTTTGACTAAATGGCTTAGAGACTTAATGAGGTAGCTTCTGGAAAACTCTCGTTGGAGGTGGTTGGCAATTCCCGACCAAACATTGTTCACTGGGGTCAAACAATGTTTCCTTCAGCAGAAAACTCGAGTTCTGGGAACCTTTCGCAAGTCAGGATATCCAAACTCATGCAAAACATTGTTTTGTCAGAATCGGAACAATGTTTCTTCAGCAGACAACTCATTTCTTCATGGATTCCTAACTTTGTTTCTTCGCCATAAAATATTGTTTTGCGCAAATTGAAATATGTTTTGCCTTCTTCAATATCGCACCTGAGTTCAACCAACAACAAAGGAGGTGAAGGTACAATCATGTTTTCAAGGTCAAATGATAGACTTAAGTTAGCGTTCACGTGATCTTGTATTTACAGACCGTTGATGATTGGTAGTGTAGTGTCCATGGTTGGATGTCCTCATCATGATCTATCTCTATAGTCTTGATGGCCAATATGTAAGCAGCTTCACTGAGGTCTTTTATTGAAAAAACTCCTTTTAAACAATCCTTTATGCTTTCCAGAAAATTCTACATCATTTCCAATCAACAATATGGCATTCACATATACTTATCAGAAATGTTGTAGTGCTCCCACTCACTTTCTTGTAAATACAGGCTTCACCATAAGTCTTTGTAAAACCATATGCTTTGATCATCTTATCAAAGCGTATATTCCAACTCCGAGATGCTTGCACCAGTCCATAGATGGATCGCTGAATCTTGCACACTTTGTTAGCACCTTCAGGATTGACAAAACCTTTTGATTGCTTCATATACAACTCTTCTTTTAGAAATCCATTAAGGAATGTAGTTTTCACATCCATTTGCCAGATTTCATAAAATGCAATGCTAACATGATTCGAACAGACTTAAGTGTCGTTACGGGTGAGAAAGTCTCATCGTAGTCAACTCCTTGAACTTGTCGAAAACCTTTTGCGACAAGTCGATCTTTGTAGACAGTGAAATTGCCATCAGCGTCTGTCTTCCTCTTGAAGATCCATTTATTCTCAATGGCTTGCCGATCATCGGGCAAGTCAACCAAAGTCCACACTTTGTTCTCGTACATGGATCCCATCACAGATTTCATGGCCTCAAGCCATTTCGCGGAATCTGGGCTCACAATCGATTCCTCATAGTTCGCAGGTTCGTCATGGTCTAGTAAGATGACTTCCAGAATAGGGTTACCGTGCCAGTCTGGTGCGGAACGTACTCTGGTTTACCTACGAGGTTCAGTAGCAACTTGATATGAAGTTTCATGATCATCATCATTAGCTTCCTCACTAATTGGTGTAGGAACCATTGGAACTGATTTTTGTGATGAACAACTTCCCGATTCGGGATAAGGTACAATTACCTCATCAAGTTCTACTTTCCTCCCACTCACTTCATTCGAGAGAAACTCCTTCTCTAGAAAGGATCCATTCTTAGCAACGAATATCTTGCCTTCGGATCTGTGATAGAAGGTGTACCCAACAGTTTCTTTTGGGTATCCTATGCAGACACATTTCTCCGACTTGGGTTCGAGCTTATCAGGTTGAAGCTTTTTCACATAAGCATCGCAGCCCCAAACTTTAAGAAACGACAACTTGGGTTTCTTGCCAAACCATAGTTCATACGGTGTCGTCTCAATGGATTTAGATAGTGCCCTATTTAACGTGAATGCAACTGTCTCTAATGCATAACCCCAAAACGATAGTGGTAAATCGGTAAGAGACATCATAGATCGCACCATATCTAATAAAGTATGATTATGACGTTCGGACACACCATTATGCTATGATGTTCCATGTGGCGTGAGTTGCGAAACTATTCCACATTGTTTTAAATGAAGACCAAACTCGTAACTCAAATATTTGCCTCCATGATCAGCTCGTAGAAACTTTATTTTCTTGTTACGATGATTCTATACTTCACTCTGAAATTCTTTGAACTTTTCAGATGTTTCAGACTTGTGTTTCATCAAGTAGATATACCCATATCTGCTCAAATCATTTGTGAAGGTCAGAAAATAATGATACCCGCCACGAGCCTCAACACTCATCGGACCGCATACATCTGTATGTACTATTTACAATAAGTCATTGGCTCGGTCCATTGTTCTGATGAACGGAGTTTTCATCATCTTGTGCATGAGGCATGGTTCGCAAGCATCAGATGATTCATAATCAAGTGATTCCAAAAGTCCATCAGCATGGAGTTTCTTCATGCACTTTACACCAATATGACCTAAACGGTAGTGCCACAAGTATGTTGCACTATCATTATCAACTCTGCATCTTTTGGCTTCAATATTACGAATATGTGTATTACTACGATCGAGATTCAATAAACCATTCACCTTGGGTGTATGACCATAGAAGGTTTTATTCATGTAAATAGAATAACAATTATTCTCTGACGTAAATGAATAATCGTATTGCAATAAACACGATCCAATCTTGTTCACGCTCAACGCAAACACCAAATAACATTTATTTTAGGTTTAGCACTAATCCCGAAAGTACAGGGAGTGTGCGATGATGATCATATCAATATTGGAACTACTTCCAACACACATCGTCATCTCACCCTCAACTAGTCTCCATTAATTTTGCAACTCCTGTTTCGAGTTACTAATCTTAGCGACCGAACAAGTATCAAATACCCAGGGGCTACTATGAACACTAGTGAGATACACATCAATAACATGTATATCAAATATACCTTTGTTCCCTTTGCCATCCTTCTTATCCGCCAAATACTTGGGGTAGTTCCACTTCCAGTGACCAGTCCCTTTGCAGTAGAACACTCAGTTTTAGGCTTGGCTCCAGACTTGGGTTTCTTCCTAGGAGTAGCAACTGGCTTGCTATTCTTCTTGAAGTTCCCCTTCTTTCCCTTGCCCTTTTCTTGAAACTAGTGGTCTTGTTAACCATCAACAATTGATGCTCTTTCTTGATTTCTACCTTCGTTGATTTCAGCATCAAAAAGAGCTCGAGAATCATTTTCGTCATCCCTTGCATATTATAGTTCATCACGAAGTTCTAGTAACTTGGTGATAGTGACTAAAGAACTCTGTCAATCACTATCTTATCTGGAAGATTAACTCCCACTTGATTCAAGCGATTGTAGTACTCAGACATTCTGAGCACATGCTCACTGGTTGAGCTATTCTCGCCCATCTTGTAGGCAAAGTACTTGTCAGAGGTCTCATATCTCTCGACATGGGCATGAGTCTGAAATACTAATTTCAACTCTTGGAACATCTCATATGCTCCATGGCATTCAAAACGTTTTTGAAGTCCCAGTTCTAAGCCGTAAAGCATGGTGCACTAAACTATTAAGTAGACATCATATTGAGCTTTGCCAAACGTTCATAACGTTTGCATCTGCTCCTGCAATAGGTTTGTCACCTATCTGTTCATCAAGGACATAATACTTTTGTGCAGCAATGAGGATAATCCTCGGATCACAGACCTAGTCTGCATCATTGCTACTAACATCTTTCAACTTAGTTTTCTCTAGGAACATATAAAAAACATAAGGGAGCTACAGCGCGAGCTATTGATCCACAACATAAATCAAAGTTCAATTAATCATATTACTAAAGATAGACATCCCTCAAGTCATCGAAATGATCACGTGATCCAAATCAATTAAACCATGTTCGATCATCACGTGAGATGGAGTAGTTTTCAATGGTGAACATCTTATGTTGATCATATCTATTATATGATTCACGCTCGACCTTACGGTCTCCAGTGTTCCGAGGCATGTCTGTACATGCTAGGCTCATCAAGTTTAACCCGAGTATTCTGCATGTGCAAAGCTGTCTTACACCCGTTGTATGTGAACATAGAGCTTATCACGCCCGCTCATCACGTGGTGTCTCGGCACGACGAACTGTCGCAACGGTGCATACTCAGGGAGAACACTTGTACCTTGATATTTTTAAGGGATCATCTTATAATGCTAACGCTGTACTAAGCAAAATAAGAAGCATAAAAAGATAAACATCATATGCAATCAAAATATGTGACATGATATGGCCATCATCATCTTGTGCTTTTGATCTCCATCTCCAAAGCATCGTCATGATCTCCATCGTCATCGGCTTGATACCATGATCTTCATCGTAGTGTCGTGGTCGTCTCGCCAACTATTGCTTCTACTACTATCGCTAACTCATAGTGATAAAGTAAAGCAATTACATGGCGTTCGCAATTCATACAATAAAGAGACAACCATAAGGCTCCTGCCGATTGCCAATAATTTACAAAACATGATCATCTCATACAATATCGTATAACTCATCATGTCTTGACCATATCACATCACAACATGCCCTGCAAAAACAAGTTAGACATCCTCTACTTTGTTGTTGCAAGTTTTACGTGGCTGCTACGGGCTTCTAGCAAGAACCGTTCTTACCTACGCATCAAAACCACAATGATTTTTCGTCAAGTGTGTTGTTTGAACCTTCATCAAAGACCGACCGTAGTCACACTCGATTCAACTAAAGTTGGAGAAACTGACACCCGCCAGCCACCTATGTGCAAAGCACGTCGGTAGAACCAGTCCCATGAACGCGGTCATGTAATGTCGATTCGGGCCACGTCATCCAACAATACCGCAAAATCAAAGTAAGACGTTGGTGGTAAGCAGTATGACTATTATTGCCCACAACGCTTTGTGTTCTACTCGTGCATATCGTCTACGCATAGACCTGGCTCATGATGCCACTGTTGGGGAACGTAGTATTTCAAAAAAAATCATACGATCACGCAATGAGCGGGGAGAGTGTGTCCACGTACCCTCGTAGACCGAAAGCGGAAGCGCTTAGTAATGCAGTTGATGTAGTCGAATGTCTTCACGATCCAACCGATCCAAGTACCAAACGTACGGCACCTCCGTGTTCAACACACGTTCAGCACGATGACGTCCCTCGAGCTCTCGATCCAGTTGAGGACGAGGGACAGCACGACGGCGTGGTGACGGTGATGATGAAGTTACCGGTGCAGGGCTTCGCCTAAGCACTGCAACAATATGACCGAGGTGTGTAACAATGGAGGGGGGCACCGCACACGACTAAAAGAATGGCTTCTGTGTCTGTAGGGTGCCCCCTACCCACGTATATAAAGGAGGGAGGGAGAGAGAGGCTGGCCTCCTAGGGCGCGCCAATAGTAGGGAGTCCTACTAGGACTTCCAAGTCCTAGTAGGAAACCCTTTCCTATTCGGAGTAAGAGAAGGAAAGAGGGAAAGAGAGAGGGAGTAGGAAAAGGCAAGGGGGTGCCGCCCCCTTCCCCTAGTCCAATTCGGATCCATGGGGGGCGCGCCACCTCCCTTTGGCCTGCCTCCTCCTCTTCCCGTATGGCCCAATAAGGCCCATTACTTCTCCCGGTGAATTCCTGTAACTCCCTCGTACTCCGAAAAATACCCGAATCACTCGGAACCTTTCCGATGTCCGAATATAGCCTTCCAATTTATGAATCTTTACCTCTCGACCATTTCGAGACTCCTCTTCATGTGCATGATCTCATCCGGGACTCCGAACAAAATTCGGTCATCAAATCACATAACTCATAATACAAATCGTCATCGAACGTTAAGCGTGCGGACCCTACGGGTTCGAGAACTATGTAGATGTGACCGAGACACATCTCCGGTCAATAACCAATAGCGGAACCTAGATGCTCATATTGGCTCCTATATATTCTACAAAGATATTTATCGGTCAAACCACATAACAACATATAGTGTTCCCTTTGTCATCGGTATGTTACTTGCCCGAGATTCGATCGTCGGTATCATCATACCTAGTTCAATCTCGTTACCGGAAAGTCTCTTTACTCGTTCCATAATATATCATCTCCTGATTAACTCATTAGTCATCTACTTGCAAGGCTTATTATGATGTGTATTACCGAGAAGGCCCAGAGATACCTTTGCGACACTCGGAGTGACAAATCCTATTCTTGATCTATGCCAACTCAACAAACACCTTCGAAGACACCTGTAGAGCATCTTTATAATCACCCAATTACGTTTTGACGTTTGATAGCACACAAGGTGTTCATCCGGTATTCAGGAGTTGCATAATCTCATAGTCAGAGGAACATGTATAAGTCATGAAGAAAGCAATAGCAATAAAACTAAACGATCAATATGCTAAGCTAACAGATGGGTCTTGTCCATCACATCATTATCCTAATGATGTGACCCCGTTCATCAAATGACAACACATTTCTATGGTTGGGAAACTTAACCATCTTTGATTAATGAGCTAGTCTAGTATAGGCATACTAGGGACACTCTGTTTTGTCTATGTATTCACACATGTACCAAGTTTCCAGTTAATACAATTCTAGCATGAATAATAAACATTTATCATGATATAAGTAAATATAAATAACAACTTTATTATTGCCTCTAGGGCATATTTCCTTCAATTCCTACACCAATTAGTGAGGAAGCTAATGATGATGATCATGAAACTTTGGATCAAGTTACTACCGAACCTTGTAGGTCAACCAAAGTATGTTCCGTGCCAAAGTGGTACGGTAACCCTGTTCTAGAAGTCATGTTACTAGACCATGATGAACCTACGAACTATGAGGAAGCGATGATGAGCCTAGATTCCGCAAAATGGCTTGAGGCCATGAAATCTGAGATGGGGTCCATGTATGAGAACAAAGTGTGGACTTTGGTTGACTTGCCCGATGATCGGCAAGCCAGTGAAAATAAATGGATCTTCAATAAGAAGACTGACGCCGATGGTAATGTTACCGTCTACAAAGCTTGACTTGTTGCGAAAGTTTTTTGACAAGTTCAAGGAGTTAACTACGATGAGAATTTCTCACCTGTAGCGATGCTTAAATCCGTCCGAATCATGTTAGCAATTGCCGCATTTTATGATTGTGAAATCTGGAAAATGGATGTCAAAACTACATTCCTTAATGGATATCTCAAAGAAGAGTTGTATATGATGCGACCAGAAGGTTTTGTCAATCCTAAAGGTGCTGACAAAGTGTGGAAGCTCCAGCGATCCATCTATGGACTGGTGCAAGCATCTCGGAGTTGGAATATACGCTTTGATGAAGTGATCAAAGCATATGGTTTTGTACAAACTTTTGGAGAAGCATGTATTTACAAGAAAGTGAGTGGGAGCTCTGTAGCATTTCTGATATTATATGTGGATGAATATTGTTGATTGGAAATGATGTAGAATTTCTAGATAGCATAAAAGGATACTTGAATAAGAATTTTTCAATGAAAGACCTCGGTGATGCTGCTTATATATTGGGCATCAAGATCTATAGGGATAGATCAAGATGCTTAATTGGACTTTCACAAAGCGCATACCTTGATAATCTTTGAAAAGGTTAAAAATGGATCAATCAAAGAAAGGGTTCTTGCCTGTGTTACAAGGTGTGAATTTGAGTCAGATTCAATGCCCGACCACTGCAGAAGATAAAGAGAAAATGAAAGTCATTCCCTATGCTTCAGCCATAGGTTCTATCATGTATGCAATGTTGTGTACCAGACCTGATGTGTGCCTTGCTATTAGTCTAGCGTGGAGGTACCAAAGTAATCCAGGAGTGGGTCACTGGACAGCGGTCAAGAACATCCTGAAGTAACTAAAACATACGAAGCATATGTTTCTCATTTATGTAGGTGACAAAGAGCTCGTCGTAAACGGTTACGTCGATGCAAGCTCTGACACTGATCCAGGTGACTCTAAGTCACAAACCGAATATGTATTTTTGTTGAACGGTGGAGCTGTTAGTTGGTGCAGTTCCAAGTAGAGCGTCGTGGCCGGATTTACGTGTGAAGCATAGTACATAGCTGCTTCGGAAGCAGCAAATGAAGGAGTCTGGATGAAGGAGTTCATATTCGATCAAGGTGTAATACCTAGTGCATCGGGTCCAATGAAAATCTTTTGTGACAACACTAGAGCAATTGCCTTGGCGCAGGAATCTAGGTTTCACAAGAGAACCAAGTACATCAAGATATTCTTCAACTCTATCCGCGATCACGTCAAGGAGGGAGACATAGAAATTTGCAAAATACATACGCATCTGAATGTAGCAGACCCGTTCACTAAGCCTCTTCCACGAGCAAAACATGATCAGCACCAAGACTCAATGGGTGTTAGAATCATTACTATGTAATCTAGATTATTGACTCTATTGCAAGTGGGAGACTAAAAGAAATATGCCCTAGAGGCAATAATAAAGTTTTTATTTATATTTCCTTATATATCATGATAAATATCTTTTATTCATGCTATAATTGTATTAACCGGAAACTTGATACACGCGTGAATACATAGACAAAACAAAGTGTCCCTAGTATGCCTCTACTAGACTAGCTCGTTAATCAAAGATGGTTGAGTTTCCTAACAATAGACGTGTTGTCATTTGATGAACGGGGTCACATCATTAGGAGCATGATGTGATGGATGATACGTCCATTTTGCATCATGCTTATATGTTGATATTTATTGCATAATGGGCTGTTATTACATGTTTTGTCACAATACTTATTCCTTTTCTCTCTTATTTTACAAGGTTTACATGAAGAGGGAGAATGCCGGCAGCTGGAATTCTGGGCTGGAAAAGGAGCAAACTCTGGAAACCTATTCTGCACAACTCCAAAAGCCCCGAAACTCCACAGAACTCCGTTTTAGAAAATATAAAAAATATCTGGCAAAAGAAGTTTACAAGGGGGGCCACCTGCTGTCCACGAGGGTAGGGGGCGCGCCCCACTCTCAGGACGTGCCCCCCTGTCTCGTGGGCCCACAGACGGCCCCTCGATGCCTATCTTCTCCTATATGAGGTGTTTTGACCTGGAAAAAATCATAAAGAGGCTTTCGAGACTAGACGCCGCCGTCTCGAGGCGGAACCGTGGCGGAAACCAATCTAGGGCTCCGGCAGAGCTGTTTTGCCGGGGATACTTCCCTCTGGGAGGGGGAAATCGTCACCGCCGTCATCACCAACAACTCTCCCATCTTGGGGAGGGCTATCTTCATCAACATCTTCACCAGCACCATCTCCTCTCAAACCCTAGTTCATCTCTTGTATCCAATCTTTGTACCCAAACCTCAGATTGGTACCTGTGGGTTGCTAGTAGTGTTGATTACTCCTTATAGTTGATGCTAGTTGGTTTATTTGGTGGAATATCATATGTTCAGATCCATTATGCATATTAATACCCCTCTGATCATGAACAATATTATGTCTTGTGAGCAGTTACTTTTGTTCCTGAGGACATGGGAGAAGTCTTGCTATTAGTAGTCATGTGAATTTGGTCTTCGTTTGATATTTTGATGAGATGTATGTTGTCTCTCCTCTAGTGGTGTCATGTGAACGTCGACTACATGAAACTTCACCATTATTTGGGCCTAGAGGAAGGCATTGGGAAGTAATAAGTAGATGATGGGTTGCTAGAGTGACAGAAGCTTAAACCCTAGTTTATGCGTTGCTTCGTAAGGGGTTGATTTGGATCCATATGTTTCATGCTATGGTTAGGTTTACCTTAATACTTCTTTTGTAGTTGTGGATGCTTGCATTAGAGGTTAATCATAAGTGGGAGGCTTGTCCAAGTAAGGACAGAACCCAAGCACCGGTCCACCCACATACCAAATTATCAAAGTACCGAATGTGAATCAGATGATCGTGATGAAAACTAGCTTGACGATAATTCCCATGTGTCCTTGGGAGCGCTTTACTTTATATAAGAGTTTGTCCAGGCTTGTCCTTTGGTACAAAAAGGATTGGGCCACCTTGTTGCACCTTATTTACTTTTACCTTTTGTTACTTGCTACCAATTACCTTATCACAAAACTATCTGTTACCTATAATTTCCGTGCTTGCATAAAATACCTTACTGAAAACTGCCTATCAATTTCTTGTGCTCCTCGTTGGGTTCGATACTCTTACTTATCGAAAGGACTACGATAGATCCCCTACACTTGTGTGTCATCAAGACTCTTTTCTGGCGCCGTTGCCGGGGAGTGAAGCGCCTTTGGTAAGTGGAATTTGGTAACGAAAAATTTATATAGTGTGCTGAAATTTATTGTCACTTGTTACTATGGCTCAAAATCCTTTGAGGGCTTTGTTCGAGGTATCTTCACCCCGAACAGAAGATCAAAGAGTTGCTCCTCAACCTACTGCACCTACTGAAAATGTTTGCTTCGAGATTCCTTCGGGTATGATAGAGAAACTGCTTGAAAATCCTTTTACAGGAGACGGAACACTGCATCCTGATTTACACCTAATCTATGTGGATGAAGTTTGTGGATTATTTAAGCTTGCAGGTATGCCCGAGGATGTTATCAAGAAGAAGGTCTTCCCTTAATCTTTGAAGGGAGATGCATTGACATGGTTTATGCTATGTGATGATATTGGATCATGGAACTATAATCGTCTGAAGTTGGAATTTCATCAGAAGTTCTACCCTATGCACCAGGTTTATCGTGATCGTAATTATATTTATAATTTCTGGCCTCGCGAAGGAGAAAGCATCGCTCAAGCTTGGGGGAGGCTTAAGTCAATGTTATATTCATGCCCCAATCATGAGCTCTCAAGAAAAATGATCATTCAAAATTTTTATGCTCGACTTTCTCTCAATAATTGCACCATGCTCGATAATTCTTGTTCTGGCTCTTTTATGATGAAGACTATTGAATTCAAATGGGATTTATTGGAAAGAATTAAATGCAACTCTGAATATTGGGATCTTGACGAAGGTAAGGAGTCAGGTATGACCCCTAAGTTTGATTGTGTTAAAGCTTTTATGGATACCGATGTTTTTCGTGAGTTTAGCACTAAGTATGGACTTGACTCTGAGATAGTAGCTTCTTTCTGTGAATCTTTTGCTACTCATGTTGATCTCCCCAAGGAGAAGTGGTTTAAATACCACCCCCCTATTGAAGTAAAACTAGTTGAACCTGTTAAAGTTGAAGAAAAGACAATCACTTATAATGTTGATCCTATTATTCCTACTGCTTATATTGAGAAACCACCTTTCTCTGTTAGGATAAAGGATCATGCTCAAGCTTCAACTATAGTTCGTAAGAGTAATACTAGAACACCCACACCCTCTGAGCAAATTTAAGTTGAACCTAGTGTTGCTATGGTTAAAGATCTCTTGGTAGAAGATTTAGATGGACATGTTATTTACCTCCAAGAAAAGTCTCCTAGAATAGCCAAACCCAATGCTAGGAATAAAGATAGACATGTTGTAGGCTTGCCTATTATCTCTGTTCAGATAGGCGATCATTGCTATCATGGTTTATGTGACGTAGGTGCCAGTGCGAGTATTATCCCTCTTACCTTATATCGAGAAATTATGCATGATATTGCACCTGTTGAGTTAGAAGGGATTGATGTTACTATTAAGCTTGCTAATAGAGACACTATTTCACCAGTTGGGATTGTTAGAGATGTTGAAGTCTTGTGTGGGAAGGTTAAATACACTTCTGATTTTCTTATTCTTAGTTCCACACAAGATGAATTTTGTCCCATCATATTTGGTAGACCCTTCCTGAATACTGTTAATGCCAAGATAGACTGCGTGAAAGATATTGTTACTGTTGGATTAGGGGATATGTTTCATGATTTTAACTTTGCTAAATTCCGTAGACAACCCCTTGATAAGGATGAAACTATTGGTCTTGCTTCTATTGTTGTGCCTCCTAATGATCCTTTAGAAGAATCCTTGCTTGACCATGAAAATGATATGTATATGAATGAGAGAAGGGAAATAGATGAAATATTCTTTAATCAGGGACCCATATTGAAAAACAACTTACCTGCTGAAATCATATGGGATCCTCCTCCACCCAAGGGTGATCCCGTGTTTGAAATTAAACCTTTGCCTGATAATCTTAAGTATATTTATCTTGATGAAAAGAAGATATATCCTGTTATTATTAGTGCTAACCTTTCAGAGCAGGAAGAAGAAAAAATATTGAAAACTCTGAAGAAGCATTGTGCTGCTATTGGATATACTCTGGATGATCTTAAGGGCATTAGTCCCACTATATGCCAACACAAGATAAAATTGGAAGAAAATGTTAAACCGGTTATTGATCATCAGCGACGGTTAAATCCTAAGATGAAAGAAGTGGTAAGGAAGGAAATACTAAATCTTCTAGAGGCAGGTATTATCTATCCAGTTGCTGATAGCCAGTGGGTAAGTCTTGTCCATTGTGTCCCTAAGAAGGGAGGTATGACTGTCGTTCCTAATGCTAAAGATGAATTGATCCCGCAAAGAATAGTTACAGGTTATAGGATGGTTATTGATTTCTGTAAGTTAAATAAAGCTACTAAGAAAGATCATTACCCCTTGCCATTTATTGATCAAATGCTAGAAAGTTTATCCAAGCATACTCATTTTTGCTTTCTAGATGGTTATTCTGGTTTCTCTCAAATACCTGTGTCAAAAGGGGATCAAGAAAATACCACTTTTACTTGTACTTTCGGTACCTTTTCTTATAGACGTATGCCTTTTGGTTTATGTAATGCACCTGCTACCTTTCAAAGATGCATGATGGCTATATTCTATGATTTTTGTGAAACGATTGTTGAGGTTTTCATGGATGATTTCTCCGTTTACGTAACTTTTTTTGATGATTGCTTAAGCAACCTTGATCGAGTTTTGCATAGATATGAAGACACTAATCTTGTTTTGAATTGAGAGAAGTGCAACTTTATGGTTAATGAAGGCATTGTCTTGGGACATAAAATTTCTGATAGAGGTATTGAGGTTGACAAAGCTAAGGTGGATGCTATTGAAAAGATGCCATACCCTAAGGACATCAAAGGTATACGAAGTTTCCTTGGTCATGCCGGGTTTTATAGGAGGTTCATAAAGGACTTCTCCAAAATCTCCAGGCCTCTCACTAATCTCTTACAAAAAGATATTCCTTTTGTCTTCGATGATGATTATCTAGAGGCATTTGAAATACTTAAGAAAGCATTGATCTCTGCACCTATTGTCCAGCCTCCTGACTAGAATTTACTTTTTGAGATTATGTGCGATGCTAGCGATTATGATATATGTGTTGTTCTAGGACAAAGAGTTGATAAGAAATTGAATGTTATCCAGTATGCTAGTAAAACTCTAGACAGTGCCCAAAGAAACTATGCCACTACCGAGAAAGAATTATTAGCAGTTGTATTTGCTTGTGATAAGTTTAGACCTTATATTGTTGATTCTAAAGTAACTTTTCACACTGATCATGCTGCTATCAAATACCTTATGGAAAAGAAAGATGCCAAACCTAGACTTATTAGATGGGTTGTCTTGCTGCAAGAATTTGACTTGCATATTATTGATAGAAAGGGAGCTGAGAACCCCATTGTAGATAACTTGTATAGGTTAGAGAATATACTTGATGACCCACAACCTATTGATGATAGCTTTCCTAATGAATAATTAGCTGTCATAAATACTTCTCGTACTGCTCCATGGTATGTTGATTATGCTAATTATATTGTTGCTAAGTTTATACCTCCTAGCTTCACATACCATCAAAAGAAAAAGTTCTTCTATGATTTGAGACATTACTTCTGGGATGACCCACATCTTTATAAATAAGGAGTAGATAGTATTATTAGACGCTGTGTACCTGAGCATGAACAGGAATAGATCCTACACAAGTGCCACTCCGAAGCCTATGGAGGACACCATGCGGGAGATAGAACTACACACAAGGTATTGCAATCAGGTTTTTATTGGCCTACTCTCTTTAAGGATGCCCGTAAGTTTGTCTTATCTTGTGATGAATGTCAAAGAATTGGTAATATTAGTAGACATCAAGAAATGCCTATGAATTATTCACTTGTTATTGAACCATTTGATGTTTGGGGCTTTGACTATATGGGACCGTTTCCTGCCTGTAATGGGTACACACATATTCTAGTTGTTGTTGATTACGTTACTAAGTGGGTAGAAGCTATTCCAACTAGTAGTGCTGATCATAACACCCCTATTAAGATGCTTAAAGAAGTTATTTTCCCAAGATTTGGAGTCCCTAGATATCTAATGACTGATGGTGGTTCACACTTTATTCATGGTGCTTTACGTAAGATGCTTGCTAAATATGACGTCAACCATAGAATTGCATCCCCCTATCACCCACAGACTAGTGGTCAAGTAGAACTAAGTAATAGAGAGTTGAAACTAATCTTGCAGAAGACAGTTAATAGGTCTAGGAAGAATTGGTCCAAGAAACTTGATGATGCATTATGGGCCTATAGAACTGCATACAAAAATCCTATGGGTATGTCTCCATATAAGATGGTATATAGAAAAGCTTGTCACTTACCTCTTGAGCTAAAACATAAGGCATATTGGGCTATTAAAGAGCTCAATTATGATTTCAAACTTGCCGGTGGAAAGAGGTTATTTGACATTAGCTGTCTCGATGAATGGAGAACCCAGGCCTATGAGAATGCCAAGCTGTTTAAAGAAAAAAAATTAAAACATGGCATGATAAAAGGATACAAAAGTGAGTTTAATGTAGGTGATTATGTCTTGCTATACAACTCGGGTTTAAAACTTTTTGCAGGAAAACTTTTCTCCAATTGGGAAGGACCTTACGTTATCGAGGAGGTCTATCATTCCGGTGCCATAAAAATTAACAACTTCGAAGGCACAAATCCGAAGGTGGTGAACGGTCAAAGAATCAAACATTATATCTCAGTTAATCCTATAAATGTTGAAACCAATGTTATTGAAACCGTAACCCCGGAGGAATACATAAGGGACACTTTCTAGAATGATTCAGTCTCCGAAAAGGAAGAGGTATTTGGTACGGTAAGTAAACCGACTCCAAAACAGTTCTAAAGGCAATTTTTCTCCATTTTGGAATATTTAGAAAAATAGAAAAAATAAGCCGCAGCCCGAAAGAGACACGAGTCATCCACGAGGGTGGAGGGCGCACCTCCCTTCCCTGGGCGCGCCCCCTGCCTCATGGGCAGCTCGTGTGCCTCCCAGACTCCGTTTTCTTGTGGCTTACTCCTTTTGGTCGATAGAAATTCATTATATATACTCCCGAAGGTTTTGACCTCTGTATCACGTAAAAATCCTTTGTTTTCGTTTCGATTCGGAGGGAGAAAGCTATGTGGCTGATTCCCTTGCTGACCCTAAGGTCTATGGGGACTGGGAGCATTATGGTTGGACCACGGAGGAAGAAGAGGACCATGATCCCAAGGGGAAGGATTGGACCAGCTCAGATGAAGACGAAGTCCCACTACCTCAACCGGGGGACATGCATGTGGAGTTCAAAAAGTCAAGCCTCCCCGACAGAGTAAAGAAACCTAAGATCGAATTTATCCCTTTTAACATCTTGCGGGAAAACAAGCAGACACTATGCAAGAAGATATTAAATCTTGAGCAAGAGATCAATGGCCTAAGGGAGCAAAATTATGCCCTTAAGCGCAAGTTAAGGAAGAAGCCTTCATCACCACCCTCGAAGAAGGAGACATAATCATATGGGTATGGGCACTCCCCTTGGCAACTGCCAAGCTTGGGGGAGTGACCCCGGTATCGTATCACCATCACTCCTATCTTTACCGTTTTTCTTAGTTCGATCCTTTTGGTAATATCTTGATCTAGTAGAATAAATTTAGCATGATGTAGTTGTGAGCTTTTGCCTTATGATCTTTACCCTTTGTAATCGAGTTCGTGAGCTATATAATATAGATTACTGTTGAGTCAAGGGCTTGATTTCCTCACCTTGGTCATGATAAAAAGAAAGAAAACATAAAGAGTATCCAAGAGATCATGTTGATCTTATGGGGAGTAATGACTTCACATATAAGAGTATGACAAATAAAAGTTGTTGGGAGTTGACAAACATAGTTTTGGTCATCATTGCAATTAATAGGAAGTAATAAAAGAAGAGTGGCTTCACATACAAATATACTATCTTGGACATCTTTTATGATTGTGAGCACTCATTAAAATGTGACATGCTAAAGAGTTGATGTTGGACAAGGAAGACAACATAATGGGTTATGCTTTCCTATATCCGAAATAAAGTATATTGTCATGGATCATCCAACATGTTGAGCTTTCCTTTCCCCCTCATGCTAGTCAAAACTCCTCGCACTAAGTAGAGATACTACTTGTGCTTCCATACTTCCTTAAACCCAGTTTTGCCATGAGAGTCCACCATACCTACCTATGGATTGATAAAGATCCTTCCAAGTAAGTTGTCATGTTGCAAACTCGCTAAAATATGTATGATTTATTAGTATAGAGGAAATTAGCTTTATACGATCTTGTGATATGGAAGTAATAAAAGCGACGGACTGCATAATAAAGGTCCTTATCACAAGTGGCAATATAAAGTGACGTTCTTCTGTGCTAAGACTTTGTGCATCCAACCATAAAAACACATGACAACCTCTGCTTCCCTCTACGAAGGGCCTATCTATTATTCTTGCCTTATAAGAGTCAAGGTGAAATCCACCTTTCCTTTTTACATTTTATCCTTTGGCAAGCATATTGTGTTGGAAAGATCCTAACATATATACCCACTTGGATGTAAGTTTCATGATCTATTACTGTTGACATTACCCTTGAGGTTAAAGGTTGGGAGGCAACACCATAAGCCCCTATCTTTCTCTGTGTCCAATTAAAACTCCATAACCATAAGTATTGCATGAGTGTGAGCAATTGTGAAATACTATATCATAGTTGAGTATGTAGGCTTGCTGAAAAGCTCTTATATTGACTCTTTCCGATGTTACGATAAATTGCAATTGCTTCAATGACCGAGATCAAAGTTTGTTAGTTTCCAATGAAGTTTATGATTCATGCTTGATATTGTGGATGAATTGTTACTTTAGCATAAGAATCATATGACTATATATATATATATATATATATATATATATATATATATATATATATATATATATATATATATATATATATATATATATATATATATATATGTTGCTGTTAGGAAAATGATCATGATGCCCTCATGTCCGTATTTTGTTTTTATCGACACCTCTATCTCTAAACATGTGGATATATTTTTCGTTATCGGCTTT
>LR738710.1:282059292-282082240 GCA_902687465.1 Secale cereale
ATATATATATATATATATATATATATATATATATATATATATATATATATATATATATATATATATATATATATGTTGCTGTTATGAGAATGATCATGATGCCCTCATGTCCGTATTTTGTTTTTATCGACACCTCTATCTCTAAACATGTGGACATATTTTTCGATATCGGCTTTCGCTTGAGGACAAGCAAGGTCTAAGCTTGGGGGAGTTGATACGTCCATTTTGCATCATGCTTATATGTTGATATTTATTGCATAATGGGCTGTTATTACATGTTTTGTCACAATACTTATGCCTTTTCTCTTATATTTTACAAGGTTTACATGAAGAGGGAGAATGCCGGCAACTGGAATTCTGGGCTGGAAAAGGAGCAAACTCTGGAACCTATTCTGCACAACTCCAAAAGCACCGAAACTCCACAGAACTCCGTTTCAGAAAATATAAAAAATATCTGGTGAAAGAAGTTTACGTGGGGGGCCACCTGCTGTCCACGAGGGTGGGGGGCGCGCCCCCCCTCTCAGGGCGCGCCCCCTATCTCGTGGGCCCAACGACGGCCCCCCGATGCCTATCTTCTCCTATATGAGGTGTTTTGACCTGGAAAAAATCATAAGAAGGCTTTCGGGACAAGACGCCGCCGTCTCGAGGCGGAACCGAGGCAGAAACCAATCTAGGGCTCTGGCAGAGCTGTTCTGCCAGGGATACTTCCCTCCGGGAGGGGGAAATCGTCACCGCCGTCATCACCAGCAACTCTCCCATCTTAGGGAGGGCTATCTTCATCAACATCTTCACCAGCACCATCTCCTCTCAAACCCTAGTTCATCTCTTGTATCCAATCTTTGTACCCAAACCTCAGATTGGTACCTGTGGGTTGCTAGTAGTGTTGATTACTCCTTGTAGTTGATGCTAGTTAGTTTATTTGGTGGAAGATCACATGTTCAGATCCATTATGCTTATTAATACCCCTATGATCATGAACAATATTATGTCTTGTGAGTAGTTACTTTTGTTCCTGGGGATATGGCAGAAGTCTTGCTATTAGTAGTCATGTGAATTTGGTCTTCGTTCGATATTTTGATGAGATGTATGTTGTCTATCCTCTAGTGGTGTCATGTGAACGTCGACTACATGACACTTCACCATTATTTGGGCCTAGAGGAAGGCATTGGTAATAAGTAGATGATGGGTTGCTAGAGTGACAGAAGCTTAAACCCTAGTTTATGCGTTGCTTCGTAAGGGGTTGATTTGGATCCATATGTTTCATGCTATGGTTAGGTTTGCCTTAATACTTCTTTTGTAGTTGCGGATGCTTGCATTAGAGGTTAATCATAAGTGGGAGGCTTGTCCAAGTAAGGACAACACCCAAGCACCGGTCCACCCACATACCAAATTATCAAAGTACCGAACGCGAATCAGATGACCGTGATGAAAACTAGCTTGACGATAATTCCCATGTGTCCTCGGGAGCGCTTTACTTTATATAAGAGTTTGTCCAGGCTTGTCCTTTGCTACAAAAAGGATTGGGTCACCTTTCTGCACCTAATTTACTTTTACCTTTTGTTACTTGCTACCAATTACCTTATCACCAAACTATTTGTTACCTACAATTTCAGTGCTTGCAGAAAATACCTTACCGAAAATTGCCAATCATTTCCTTCTGCTCCTCGTTGGGTTCAACACTCTTACTTATCGAACGTACTACGATAGATCCCCTACACTTGTGGGTCATCAATGGACAAGACCCATCCATTAGCTTAGCATAATGATCGTTTAGTTTTATTGTTGTTGCTTTCTTCATGACTTATACATGTTCCTCTGACTATGAGATTATGCAACTCACGTATACCGGAGGAACACCTTGTGTGCTATATCACAACGTAATGGGGTGATTATAAAGATGCTCTACAGGTGTCTCCGAAGGTGTTTGTTGAGTTGGCATAGATCGAGAATAGGATTTGTCACTTCGAGTGTCGGAGAGGTATCTCTTGGCCCCTCTCAGTAATGCACATCACTATAAGCCTTGCAAGCAATGTGACTAATGAGTTAGTTACAGAATGATGCATTATGGAACGAGTAAAGAGACTTTCCGGTAACGAGATTGAACTAGGTATGATGATACCGACGATCGAATCTCGGGCAAGTAACATAGCAATGACAAAGGGAACAACGTATTTTTTATGCGGTTTGACCGATAATGATCTTCGTAGAATATGTAGGAGCCAATATGAGCATCTAGGTTCCGCTATTGGTTATTGACCAGAAATGTGTCTCGGTCATGTCTACATAGTTCTTGAACCCGTAGGGTCCACACGCTTAACATTCGATGACGGTTTGTATTGTGACCGAAGTTTGTTCGGAGTCCCGGATGAGATCTCGGACATGAAGAGGAGTCTCGAAATGGTCGAGAGGTAAAGATTCATATATTGGAAGGTTATATACGGACACCGGAATAGTTTCGAAGAAGATCGGGGATTTTTTGGAGTACCGGGAGGTCACCGGAACCCCCCGGGAAAGTTAATGGGCCTATTGGGCCATAGTGGACAGAGGGAGGCTGCCATAGGAGGTGCCCCCCCCACGCCCAAACCGAATTGGACTAGAGGTGGGGAGCACAGCCCCCCTTTCCTTCTCCCTCTCCCTCCTTTGCCCTTTCCCCTCTCCACAAGATGGAAGGAGGGGGGTGAATTCTACTTGGACTAGGAGTCCAAGTAGGACTCCCCCCATGGCGCACCCTCTCCCTAGGCCGGCATCCTCCCCCCCTCCTTTATATACGTGGGCAGGGGGCACCCCAAAGGCACACCAAGATTTGTCTTACCCGTGTGCAGTGCCCTCTTCCATAGTTTGCTCCTCAGGTCATAGCGTCGTAGTGCTTAGGTGAAGCCCTGCGCGGATCACATCACCAACACCATCGCCACGCCGTCGTGCTGATGGAACTCTCCCTCGACCCTCTACTGGATCAAGAGATCGAGGAATGTCATCGTGCTGAATGTGTGCTAAACACGGAGGTGCCTTACATTCGGTACTTGGATCGGTTCGATCGTGAAGACGTTCGACTACATCAACCGAATTAATACAATGCTTCCGCTTTCGGTCTACGAGGGTATGTGGACACACTCTTGCCGTCTCATTCCTATGCATCTCCTAGATAGATCTTGTGTAAGCGTAAGATTTTTTTTTAAATTGCATGCTACGTTCCCAAAAGCATTTCTGTCTTATCATGTCGGGCTACTCCCTGGCTATAAATAGTCGCCCCCTTCAACCACGAGCTGGTTGGATGCTCCAAGAGAAATTGACACTTGCCATTTAGACCAACCATCCTCTGAGGACTTTGAGAGAAAATCATCAGTGAGGAAAAGCCCAAAACCCCAACGCCTAAAACCCAAAGTGATTGAGCATCACTGAAGAGATTGTTCATGTGTGGAACCGTCGCTATTTACCTTTGAAGAATGTGCATCTTCCAAATGGTTAGGCATCAATGGTCTAGAGCATCCAAGAGGAATTGTGGATCGCCGGGTGACCAAGTCTGTGAAGGTTTGGAAGTTATTTTTTTACTTGATCTAAAAATTCTTTTTAGGATTTCCTTTGTAAAAAGAGTTTATTAAATGCAAGTTCTGAAGAAGAAAAAAAGAATAAGTGGATCCATAGAAGATATGTCCTATGAATAAACCAAAGATAACTAGACTTGCAGAAGAAATTGCATTAGTAATAAATTCATATGAATTTACAAAAGAATTAGACCTTTCCTCGAAGACTTACCACGAGTGATTGGGTGAGGTCCGTGTGACCTTAGCTCAAGGGGAATACGGTAAGGATTGTGTGTCCTCGAACTATGTGTCCTTTGGTTTAAATACCAAGCAGCCCTAACCAGACGTACAGCTGTCACAACAGTTGGAACTGGTCTACCAAATCATTGTCTTCACCAAGCTACTGGTTCAATTTCCTCAACTCTTCCATTTTATTGCTTACTTGTTGATGCATTTGATCCCTACTGTTTGAAGATTTAGACTGAAGACTTCCTCAATTTCCTCAAACCAATTTCTTCAGTCATCCTCTCTTCCGCCTATCATATCTACACGCTACTTGTGCTTTGTGTATTCTTCGTTTCATCATGATGACTATGTTCCTGTCTTGTTATGCATGCACCTGAGTACTTATTCCGCTGCTTGTATTTCGTCACTTAGCTATTTCCTCAAGAAGTATTTCCTTAGTGACAAATTTGTAAAAATCACCTATTCACACCCCCCCCTCTAGTCGATATAACGCACTTTCAGTGGTTACACCAATGCTAGCTTCATGACTGATATATATGACTGTAAGTCTCAATCAGGCTATGTTTTCTGTTGGGGAACATAGTAATAATTCAAAAAAATTCCTACGTCACCAAGATCAATCTAGGAGATGCTAGAAACGAGAGAGAGGGAGTGCATCTTTGTACCCTTGAAAATCGCTAAGCTGAAGTGTTGCAAAGAACGCGGTTGATGGAGTCGTACTCGCGACGATTCAAATTGCGGAAGATCAGATCTAGTGCCGAACGGACGGCGCCTCCGTGTTCAACACATGTACAGCATGGGGACGTCTCCTCCTTTTTTATCTAGCAAGGGGGCAGGAGAAGTTGAGGGAGAGCCCCGACAACACGACGACGTGGTGGCGGTGGAGCTCGTGGTTCTCCGGCAGGGCTTCACTAAGCAGCACGGAAGGAGGAGGTGTAGGAGGGGGAGGGTTGCGCCAGGAGGAAGGGTGCGGCTACCCTCCCACCCCCCACTATTTATAGGCTAGAGGGGGAGGGGGTCGGCCCCCTAGATGCATCTACATGGGGGCGGCATCCAAGGGGGGGGGGACCTTGCCCCCCAAGTTGGTGGGGGCGCCCCACCCCAAGGGTTTTCAACCCTAGATGCCTTGGGCCCCTGGGGGGCACACCAGCCCACTAAGGGGCTGGTTCCCACCCATATTCATCCCATTAGCCCCCCCGAGGCAGGTGGCCCCTCTCGATGGATCCCCGGAACCCTTTCGGTGGTCCCGGTACAATACTGATAACCCCCGAAACTCTTCCGGTGACTGAAACTGGACTTCCCATATATAAATATTCACCTTCAAACCATTCTGGGACTCCTCGTGACATTTGGGATCTTATCCGGGACTCTGAACAACTTTCGGTAACCACATACAATTCCCATTACAACTCTAGCATCACCAAACCTTAAGTGTGTAGACCCTACGGGTTCGGGTAACATGCAGACATGACCGAGACACCTCTCCGGCCAATAACCAATAGCGGGATCTGGATACCCATATTTTCTCCCACATGTTGCATGATGATCTCATCGGATGAACCACGATGTCGGGGATTCAATCAATCTCGTATACAATTCCCTTTGTCCATCGGTATGTTACTTGCCCGAGATTCGATCGTCAGTATCCCTATACTTTGTTCAATCTCGTTATCGGCAAGTCTCTTTACTCGTTCCGAAACACATGATCACGTGACTAATTCCTTAGTCACATTGAGCTCATTATGATGATGCATTACCGAGTGGGCCCAGAGATACCTCTCCGTCATACGGAGCGACAAATCCCAGTCTCAATTTGTGCCAACCCAACAGACACTTTCAGAGATACCTGCAGTGCACCTTTATAGTCACCCGGTTACGTTATGAAATTTGATACACCCAAAGCATTCCTACGGTGTTCGGGAGTTTCACAATCTCATGGTCTAAGGAAATGATACTTGACGTTAGAAAAGCTCTAGCAAACGAACTACTCGATCTTGTGTTGTGCTTAGGATTGGGTCTTGTCCATCACATCATTCTCCTAATGATGTGATCCCGTTATCAACGACATCCAATGTCCATGGTCAGGAAACCACAACCATCTGTTGATCAATGAGCTAGTCAACTAGAGGCTCGCTAGGGACTTTTTGTGGTCTATGTATTCACACATGTATTACGGTTTCCGGTCAATACAATTATAGCATGAACAATAGACAATTATCATGAACAAGGAAATATAATAATAACCATTTTATTATTGCCTCTAGGGCATATTTCCAACAGTCTCCCCCTTGCACTAGAGTCAATAATCTAGTTACATTGTGATGAATTAAACACCCATAAAGTTCTGGTGTCGATCATGTTTTGCTCGTGGAAGAGGTTTAGTCAACGAATCTGCGACATTCAGATCCGTATGTACTTTACAAATATCTATGTCTCCATCTTGAATATAACCACGAATGGAGTTGAAGCGGCGCTTGATGTGATTGGTCTTCTTATTAAACCTAGGCTCCTTGGCAATAGCAATATCTCTAGTGTTGTCACAGAAGAGAGTCATCGGGCCCGACGCATTGGGAATTACTTCGAGGTCGGTGATGAGCTCCTTCATCCAGACTCCTTCATGTGCTGCTTCCGTAATAGCTATGTACTCTGCTTCACATGTAGATGCCGCCACGATGCTTTGCTTGCAACTGCACCAGCTGATTGCCCCACCATTCAAAATATGCACGTATCCGGTTTGTGACTTGGAGTCATCCGGATCTGTGTCGATGCTAGCATCGATGTAACCCTTTACGACGAGCTCTCCATCACCTCCATAAACGAGAAATATATCCTTAGTCCTTTTCAGGTACTTCAGGATATTCTTGACCGATGTCCGGTGTTCCATTCTGGGATCACTTTGGTACCTCCCTACAAAACTTATGGCAAGGTTCACATCAGGTCTGGTACACAGTATGGCATACATAATAGAGACTATGACTGAGGCATAGGGGATGACACTCATCTTTTCTCTATCTTCTACCGAGGTCGGGCATTGAGCTGCGCTCAATCTCACACCTTGCAATACAGGCAAGAACCCCTTCTTGGACTGATCCATATTGAACTTCTTCAATATCTTGTCAAGATACGTGCTTTGTGAAAGACCAATAAGGAATCTCGATCTATCTCTATAGATCTTGATACCTAATATGTAGCAGCTTCTCCAAGGTCCTTCATTGGAAAACACTTATTCAAGTAGGCCTTTATGCTTTCCAAAAGTTATATATCATTTCCCATCAGCAATATGTCATACACATATAATATGAGAAATGCTACAGAGCTCCCACTCACTTTCTTGTAAATACAGGTTTCTCCATAAGTTTGTATAAACCCAAACGCTTTGATCATTTCATCAAAGCGAATGTTCCAACTCCGAGATGCTTGCACCAGCCCATATATGGAGCGTTGGAGCTTGCATACCTTGTCAGCATTCTTAGGATCGGCAAAACCTTTTGGTTGCATCATATACAATTCTTCCTTAAGGAAACCGTTAAGGAATGTCGTTTTGACATTTATTTGCCAGATCTCATAATCATAAAATGCGACAATTTCTAACATGATTCGAACAGACTTCAGCATCGCTACAGGTGAGGAAGTCTCATCGTAGTCAATTCCTTGAACTTGTAGATAACCCTTAGCGACAAGCCGAGCCTTATAGACGGTCACGTTACCATCCGTGTCAGTCTTCTTCTTAAAGATCCACTTATTCTCTATGGCTTGCCGATCATCGGGCAAGTCCACCAAAGTCCATACTTTGTTCTCATACATGGATCCTATCTTTGATTTCATGGCTTCAAGCCATTTTTTGGAATCCGGGCCCGCCATCACTTCTTCATAGTTCGAAGGTTCACCATTGTCTAACAACATGATTTCTAGGACAGGGTTGCCATACCAATGTGGTGCAGAACATGTCCTCGTGGACCCACAAAGTTCGGTAGAAACTTGATCCGAAGTTTCATGATCATCATCATTAACTTCCTCTCTAGTCGGTGCAGGCACCCTAAAAACATCTTCCTGCACTATGCTACTCTCCGGTTCAAGAGTGGGTACAATTTCCTCATCAAGTTATACTTTCCTCCCACTTACTTCTTTCAAGAGAAACTCTTTTTCCAGAAAGGATCTATTCTTAGCAACAAAGATCTTGCCTTGGGATATGAAGTAGAAGGTATACCCAATAGTTTCCTTAGGGTATCCTATGAAGACACACTTTTCTGATTTGGGTTCGAGCTTTTCAGGTTGAATTTTCTTGACATAAGAATCACATCCCCAAACTTTCAGAAACGACAGCTAGGTTTCCTCCCAAAACATAATTCATACGGTGTCGTCTCAATAGATTTAGACGGTGCCATGTTTAAAGTGAATGCGGTAGTCTCTAAAGCATAACCCCAAAATGATAGTCGTAAATTGGTAAGAGACATCATAAATCGCACCATATCCAATAGAGTGTGGTTATGATGTTCGGACACCATTACGCTAAGGTGTTCCACGCGGCATGAGTTGTGAAACAATTCCATATTTCCTTAAGTGCGTGCCAAACTCGTGACTCAAATATTCTCCTCCACAATCAGATCGTAAGAACTTTATTTTCCTGTCACGTTGATTCTCTACCTCGCTCTATAACTCCTTGAACTTTTCAAAGGTCTCGGACTTGTGTTTCATTAAGTAGACATACCCATATCTACTTAAGTCATCAGTGAGGGTAAGAACATAATGATAGCCACCGCGAGCCTTAATGCTCATTGGACCTCATACATCAGTATGTATTATTTCCAACAAGCTGGTTGCTCGCTTCATTGTTCTGGAGAACGGAGTCTTGGTCATCTTGCCCAGGAGGCATGGTTCACACATGTCAAATGATTCATAATCAAGAGACTCGAAAAGTCCATCTGCATGGAGTTTCTTCATGCGTTTGACACCAATATGACCAAGGCAGCAGTGCCACGAGTATGTGGGACTATCATTATCAACCTTACATCTTTTGGCATTCACTATGAATATGTGTAACAACACGTTCGAGATTCAATAGAAATAAACCATTAACCAGCGGGGCATGACCATAAAACATATCTATCATATAAATAGAACAACCATTATTCTCGGATTTAAATGAGTAGCCATCTCGCATCAAACGAGATCCAGATACAATGTTCATGCTCAAAGCTGGTACTAAATAACAATTATTGAGGTTTAAAACTAATCTCGAAGGTAGATGCAGAGGTAGCGTGCCGACGGTGATCACATCGACTTTGGAACCATTCCCGATGCGCATCGTCACCTTGTCCTTCCCCAGTCTCCGCTTATTCCGCAGCTCCTGTTTTGAGTTACAAATGTGAGCAGCTGCACCGGTGTCAAATACCCAGAAGCTACTATGAGCGCTGGTAAGGTACACATCAATAACATGTATATCATATATACCTTTGATGTTGCCGGCCTTCTTATCCGCTAAGAACTTGGGGCAGTTCCGCTTTAGTGACCATTTCCCTTGCAATAAAAACATTCAGTCACAGGCTTGGGTCCATTCTTTGGCTTCTTCCCGGTAACTGACTTACCAGGCGCGGCAACTCCCTTGTTTTCCTTCTTGAAGTTCTGCTTAACCTTGCCTTTCTTGAACTTAGTGGTCTTATTCACCATCAACACTTGATGTTCCTTTTTTTATCTTCACCTCCGCTGATTCAGCATAGAATATAACTCGGGAATGGACTTCTCCATCCCTTACATATTGTAGTTCATCACAAAGCTCTTGTAGCTAGGTGGAAGCGACTGGAGGATTCGGTCAATGACCAAGTCATCTGTAAGATTAACTCCCAGCTCACACAAGCGGTTGTGGAACCTAGACATTCTGAGTATATGCTTGCTGACATAACTGTTTTCCTCCATTTTACAGCTGAAGAACTTTTTAGAGACTTCATATCTCTCGACCCGGGCATGAGCTTGGAAAACCATTTTCAGCTCTTGGAACATCTCATATGCTCCGTGTTGCTCAAAACGCTTTTGGAGCCCAGGTTCTAAGCTGTAAAGCATGTCGTACTGAACCAGGGAGTAATCATCACTACGCGACTGCCAGACGTTCATAATGTCTTGAGTTGCTGGGAAACTGGGTGCATCACCTAGCAGTGCTTCAAGCACATATGCTTTCTTGGAAGCTATGAGGATGATCCTCAAGTTACGGACCCAGTCCGTATAGTTGCTTCCATCGTCTTTCAGTTTAGTTTTCTCTAGGAACGCGTTGAAGTTGAGGGCAACATTAGCGTGGGCCATTGGATCTACAAGATGGATTGTAAAGACAATTTTAGACTAAGTTCATGATAATTAAGTTCACCTAATCAAATTATTTAATGAACTTCCACTCAGATAGACATGCCTCTAGTCATCTAAGTGATACATGATCTGAATCGACTAGGTCGTGTTCGATCATCACGTGAGACGGACTAGTCATCAACGGTGAACATTTCCATGTTGATCGCATCTACTATACGACTCATGTTTGACCTTTCGTTTTCTCGTGTTCTGAGGCCATGTCTGTACATGCTAGGCTCGTCAAGTCAACCTAAGTGTTTCGCATGTGTAAATCTGGCTTACACCCATTGTATGTGAACGTTAGAATCTATCGCACCTGATCATCACGTGGTGCTTCGAAACAACGAACCTTCGCAACGGTGCACACTTAGGGGGGACACATTTCTTGAAATTTTAGTGAGGGATTATCTTATTTATGCTACCGTCGTTCTAAGAAAATAAGAGTGAACATGATAAACATCACATGCCAGTCATAAAAGTGACATGATATGGCCAATAGCATCTTGCGCTTTTGATCTCCATCTTCGAGGCATGACATGATCACTATCGTCACTAGCATGACACCATGATCTCCATCATCGTGTATTCATGAAGTTGTCTCACTAACTATTACTTCTACTACTATGGCTAACGGTTAGCAATAAAGTAAAGTAATTACATTGAGTTTTTATTGACTCGCAGGTCACACAATAAATTAAGACAACTCCTATGGCTCCTGCCGGTTGTCATACTCATCGACATGCAAGTCGTGATTCCTATTACAAGAACATGATCAATCTCATACATCACATATATAATTCATCACATCCTTTTGGCCATATCACAACACATAGCATACCCTGCAAAAACAAGTTAGACATCCTCTAATTGTTGTTTGTATGTTTTACGTGGCTGCTATGGGTTTTTAGCAAGAATGTTTCTTACCTATGCAAAAGCCACAATGGTGATTTGTCAATTGCTATTTACCCTTCATAAGGACCCTGTTCATCGAATCCGATCCGAGTAAAGTGGGAGAGACAGACACCCGCTAGCCACCTTATGCAACAAGTGCATGTCTGTCGGCGGAACCTGTCTCACGTAAGCGTACGTGTAAGGTCGGTTCGGGCCGCTTCATCCCACAATGCCGCCGAATCAAGATAGGACTAGTAACGGTAAGAAAATTGACCAAATCATCGCCCACAACTACTTGTGTTCTACTTGTGCATAGAATCTACGCATAGACCTAGCTCATGATGCCACCATTGGGGAACGTAGTAATAATTCAAAAAAAAATCCTATGTCACCAAGATCAATCTAGGAGATGCTAGAAATGAGAGAGAGGGAGTGCATCTTCATACCCTTGAAGATCGCTAAGCGGAAGCGTTGCAAAGAACGCGGTTGATGGAGTCATACTCACGACGACTCGAATCGCGGAAGATCCGATCTAGCGCCGAACGGACGGAGCCTCCGCGTTCAACACACGTACAGCCCAGGGACGTATCCTCCTTCTTGATCCAGTAAGGGGGAGGATAAGTTGAGGGAGAGCTCCAGCAACGCGATGGCGTGGTGGCGGTGGAGCTTCTGGTTCTCCGGCAGGGCTTCGCTAAGAACCACGGAGAAGGAGGACGTGTAGGAGGGGGAGGGCTGCGCCAGGGGGAAGGGTGTGGCTGCCCTCCCACCCCCCACTATTTATAGGCTAGAGGGGGGAGGGGGCCGGCCCCCTAGATGCATTTACATGGGGGGGACGGTGGCCAGGGGGGGGCCTTGCCCCCCAAGTTGGTGGGGGCGCCCCATCCCTAGGGTTTTCAACCCTAGGCGCCTTGGGCCCCTGGGGTCGCACTAGCCCACTAAGGGGTTGGTTCCCACCCATATTCATCCCATTAGGCACCCAGGGCAGGTGGCCCCTCCCGGTGGACCCCCGGAACCCTTTCGGTGGTCCCGGTAGAATACTGATAACCCCCAAAACTCTTCCGGTGACTGAAACTAGACTTCCCATATATAAATCTTCACCTCCGGACCATTCCAGAACTCCTCGTGGCGTCTGGGATCTCATTCGGGACTCCGAACAACTTTCGGTAACCACATACAATTCCCATTACAACTCTAGTGTCACCGAACCTTAAGTGTGTAGACCCTACGAGTTCGGGAACTATGCAGACATGACCGAGACATCTCTCTGGCCAATAACCAATAGCGGGATTTGGATACCCATATTGTCTCCCACATATTCCATGATGATCTCATCGGATGAACCATGATGTCGGGGATTCAATCAGTCTCGTATACAATTCCCTTTGTCCATCGGTATGTTACTTGCCCGAGATTCGATCGTCGGTATCCCTATACCTTGTTCAATCTCGTTATCGGCAAGTCTCTTTACTCATTCCATAACACATGATCATGTGACTAACTCCTTAGTCACATTGAGCTCATTATGATGATGCATTACCGAGTGGGCCCAAAGATACCTCTCCGTCATACGGAGTGACAAATGCCAGTCTTGATCCGTGCCAACCCAACAAACACTTTTGGAGATACCTATAGTGCACATTTATAGTCACCCAGTTATATTGTGACATTTGATACACCCAAAGCATTCCTACGGTGTCCGGGAGTTGCACAACCTCATGGTCTAAGGAAATGATACTTGACATTAGAAAAGCTCTAGCAAACGAACTACTCGATCTTGTGCTATGCTTAGGATTGGGTCTTGTCCATCACATCATTCTCCTAATGATGTGATCCCGTTATCAAGGACATCCAATGTTCATGGTCAGGAAACCACAACCGTCTATTGATCAACGAGCTAGTCAACTAGAGGCTCACTAGGGACATGTTGTGGTCTATGTATTCACACATGTATTACAGTTTCCGATCGATACAATTATAGCATGAATAATAGAAAATTATCATGAACAAGGAAATATAATAATAACCATTTTATTATTGCCTCCAGGGCATATTTCCAATAGTGTTTTCACCCTTAATGGTGGTGCGGTGGTTTGGAAGAGTTTCAAGCAGAACACTGCTGCGGATTCTACAACAGAATTAGGGTATATTGGGGCTTCAAAAGCTTTGAAGGAGGCAGAATGGATCAAGAAGGATATGGAAGATGTTGGTGTGGTCTCAAGTGCAATGAACCTGATGGCACTCTATTGTGATAATAGTTGTGGTGTTGCTCAAGCAAAGGAACTAAGATCCCACATGAAAATCAGACACATCGAACGCAAGTATCACATTATCCGACAATATGTCGAGAAAGGTTTTGTGAAAGTTCTTAAGTTCACACGGATTTGAACGTGTCAGGCCCGATGAAAAAGGCTCTACCACGAGCAAACCATGAGCAACACCGGATAGCCATAGGTGTTAGAGAAACTATGTAACTAGATTATTGATTCTAGTGCAAGTGAGAGACTGTTGGAAATATGCCCTAGAGGCAATAATATTGCATTATTATATTTCCATATTCATAATTAAGAGTTTACATTCTATGCGATAACTGTTATGATCCTAGAATATGCGATTCAGTGGAAAAACATATATGCACGTGAGGAACGATAAATGGTAAAATAAAATTCCTAGTCTAGCCGACTAGCTCAAATGTTGTTGGTGATCATGTTTTCTGGATCTTAGGATATCGTTAAGTGTAGTCTAAAAAAACTTCAAGAGTATGACTGTAACACCCCAGATGTAAAACTTCCCTATATGGCACTATATACATTTCCCATTTGGTTTGTATCCTTTCCTTGGGGGTTCTTTTCCATTTATGCCTTGTCATCTTATTGCATTGTCATGTTTTCATTATTGCATTATCATGCATATTGCTTCATCACCATCATTGCATCATGGTCACATCATATGGCATTTCATCTTGTCATTGTGCATTCTCATCCTTTTTATGTCAAGTGAGTTTTTCTTGCTCATGTTGTGGTGGTTGAGGCAAGGGCATGCTCATTCCACTAGCACCTTCCAATTTCACCACTTCCCCTTCTCTCTTTTCCCTTTCTTTAAATTTTGCAAGTGGCATCTAGCCTCTTCCTTTAAATGTTCATCTTCTCCCAACTTCTATGGCACCTTGTCCTAAGCCACTTTGCCAAACCTCACCCTATTCTAAAATGTTTTGGTCAGGTTCAAAAATGACAGAAGTTTGAATCATATTCAAACTTGTTTTATTTTTCTACCTCTAAAAAGGTCCAACTCAATTTTATAAAATAGGGCATAATTCCAAGAGCTAGGCGATATTTTTATTTCTCCCTAAATCCTCTTCTATCAACCTGGGTTTTTCTTTTTGTTTTTCTGCCTAAAGAAAAAGAAAAAGGAAAGCTATAGCAGCAGTGCAGCTAGCCAGCCACAGCCCACACAACAGCCTGGGCCTCGGCCACCAGGCCGGCCCAGCTTGCCAGAGCAGCAGCCCGCAGCACGCAGCATGTGTGTCCCTCTCGCCCTCTTTCACCCACGCACCCACGCGCCCCCCTCTGCGTCGCCTCCACGTGGCTAGGTCGGGCTCGCGCGTCAGCGACCCCAGCCGCACCCACACCCGCCTTTTTCTTCCTCCTCGCGCTCGCGCCATGGGGACCTCGAGCCTGAGCACACCATCGTGCGTCCCCATCGCCCTAGCCCATTTTAACCCCTATCACCTTGTCCACTAGATGCCTAGGGTTCCTCTCTTCCTCTCCCCGCCGCCAGGTGAGCTCTAGGCCACCAGATCCTCCGCGCCACCACTATCCCGAGCGCATCTGAGAGCACGGCCTCATCGCCGGTGTGCTCCCCGTCCTCCTCTGCCTCGCCGACCGTGCCCGTCATCTTCCCCGTCGTCGACTACATCCCCGACGTCCACTACGCGGAGCTGAAGGCCCCGCCTGCTTCCTCTCCTTCCTCGTCTTCAACTTTGACCGCCGCGGGCGTTCGTCCACCCTTGCCATCGACTCCGTCCCCTTCACGGCAAGCCGAGTGTGTCAGAACGTTCGTGGTGAGCTCCCGAGCCTCCCCATGCCTTTTTTCCCTTCGTTTGCGCGCTCTAGATGCTAGTTCACCGTGCGCCCGAGCTCGCCACCGTCGAACCTCGTCTTCGACGAGTGCTCCGACCTCCTCTCGCCCCGTTTAGGTGTCCAGTAGCTTCACCGTGTTCTTCGGCGAATCCCCGCGCGTAGTTGCTAGTTGAGCCTCTGGCCTCGCCGCGTCCTTCTCCGTCGTGTCGCCTCTGTTGTAGGTCGCCGGCGTCGACTCTGTCGTCGTCTGGTACGTTTAGTGGTACCCAGGGCCGCGGGATCGTGGACCAATTGCGAGCCTCTATCGTTCCATTTGGTCACCGGAGCAGCCCCAACGCCCTTGCCGTCGTCTCTGTTCGCCGGCGTCGAGTGGCTCTGCCTGCTGGCTGTATTTAGTCTTCAGGTGCAGTTTCCCTTCTCTGTCAGATGCACGTAGCCAGCCCAGCTGGTTCACTCCCCGCTTTGTTAATGCAGCGATGCGGGTTCGAATCCCCTCGGGAACGTGGTAAATGCCCATATTTTTGCTCTGCTTCCCTCACTGACACCCAGGCCCCACCTGGCATACACTGCACGCGCACACACCCACTCCCGCACCCACTTGCCACCTCAGTACCCCATGGACCCACTAGTCAGTGGCTCTGGCTAGTCCAGGCCGGGTCTGAAGAGTCTATTTTCTTTTCTGTTTTTGTTTTATTTTGTTATTTCTGTTTGCATTTTTTTGAATTGCCATATCTTTTAAAATATGCATCTGTTCAAAATGTTTTATATATGAAAACTGCTTAGTTTTTAGTGTAGATTATTTCTATGCATTTTTCTGCCATGTTAAAACATTTAAAAATGTTGTTTGAATATATTTTGTAAATAACATGTTCAAACTTGTTTAATTCATAACTAAATAACCGTAGCTCCAAATTTGACAAACTTTATATGTATTTGGGGTGGAAAAATGTGTAGAATAAGATGGTGCTATTAATTTACATGTTTAACAACTCTAAAATATGGTTACCACAGATCTGCTCTATATTTATTTTTATGCACATGGGAGTTTCCGGAATTGTTGTTTGTTCCTTCCGGCCCATTTAAAATACTTGCATGATGTTGTTGATCTTAAGATGCACTCCTTGCCGTGCTAAGCAACTTTTAAAACTTGTTGGGTGCTTGGTTAGTTCAACTAAATAACTACATGTGAGTCTATGGTTGTTCTTGCATTCTTTTGCATGATCTGTCCCTTTACATGGATTGTGTTCTTGCATAATGCCATGCCACATGTGCACTCATCATGTTCCTTTGAGATGCATCATATCTTGTCCATGCACACATGCATCATGTCTTGCATCATGTGTTTGAGCATTGCATGGTGATTGATTGTTGTTCTAGTGTTTGTATTGTTGTGTTGGTTAGAGCCCGGTGATGATTCGGAGTTCGAGGTTCCTGTCGAGACTGAGTTTGAGGAGCAAGGTTACGATCTCTCCGTGGACTTAATAGGCAAGACGACCATTCCACGATATCACCTCTATCTTTGCCTTGCTAGTTGTCTCGCTCTTTAGCTATGCCTCGATGCCTATTCCTGTCTTGTCAGCCTCATATGTTGCCATGAAACACTCTAACCGCCTTCCTAGCAAACCGTTGATTGGCTAAGTACGCTTTTGCTTAGCCCCTCTTATAGCATTGTTAGTTGCAGGTGAAGTATTTCGAAGATTGCTCCACGTTCGGACTTGTTATTGGGATAACACAATATATATATATATATATATATATATATATATACTAGTCGAATGCCCGTGCGTTGCCACGGGACTTAAAAAAATGTATACACAGGTCATTGTTCTAATTCGGAAGTGTATGTCAAACATGATGGATATTCATGCATATAACGCCAACTACCAATTCTTTCTCCCACAGCTTTATGTAATGTGAGGATCACTTCAAAATCGTAAATAACACGAAATAAAATTCAAATTGTGAAGATAAATAAACATGATAACAATTAGACAATGTTCAGTTCACTTTTGTGTTGATCATTTTGTATTCAATTATGGTGTAAAACAAATCTAGCCATCATGGAGTATGTTTATCCAGATATCTAATCTAGCTTCCAAAACAATCTAAACATGGGTGAAAGCAGACGCTAAAGATTCAGCATCTACACCGATCAAAATGGCATCTTGGGCCCCTAGAAGTCCACTGTCTCGATGCACTCTACGCTGCCCCGGAAACCATTGAGCAGCTCGCTGGCCTGATCCTTGGTCACGCCGCCGCAGCACATCTGTAGCTGCTTCCTGTAGGAGCCCACACGTAGTGCCTCGTTGCAGCACGCGACGGCGCCGGTGCCCGCGGCACACCAGAGGTGCCAGAGCACGGAGACGAGCGAACTCCATGGCCATGCTGGACACGCGGAACACGCGTGCGCACGCGCGGACTCGAAGCCAGTGTCAGCGCACAGGACGCCATCGAGCATGGCCAGTGCCTTCCCGCTCGTCCCCTTGTCAGTGTTGTCCAGGAGGAGCTCCACAACAACGAGCACTGCCTCTAGCTCGACGAAGCGGGCGACCGTGCGGTCGCTGTCAGAGATGAGGTAGTAGGCCGTGATGAGCGCGGCCTTGGTGGCCTGCGGGGACACGGGGTTAATGACGAGGCTGACGAGTGCACTGCACACGCCGGGCGTCCTCGAGATGACGTTGACCGGTGTTGGCGGATGAGGCGAGCTCGCGGTGAACGATGGCGGTGCGCTAGCCCGTGCAGCGACATCACTGTGGGAGAGCACCGAGACGAGGGTCTTGAGAGACGCCTCGGAGACAATGCAGCGCCGGGCCTCGTCGTCGAGCGGGAAGAACACGGTAAGGGACGCCAAGATCGTCCCCAACGCGCCGAATGCTGCGGCGCTGGTGCCCTCCACGGGCTCTCCGGTGAGGCTCTGGAAAGCCGAAGCGAGCTGGCGGGCGGCGCCGGCAGACGGTTGCGGTCGCTCTCCTTCCCGACGGCCCTGGCCCTTGCGGCCACCTGCCTCAGGCCGCCGCGTTCCCGCGCTGGCGGCGTCGAGCACCTGCTCGGCTCGGTTGGTGACGCACCAGTCCAGGATTCATGCGGCGCGTGGCGTTGTTGGGGACGAGGTCGGCGAGCCGCACAGGGCCGCCGGTGATGGGGCACGTGCCGCGCCCTCTCACCAGCCACCTCTCCACGCTCTCCCGGCAGTTGGTGATGCCCGTAGGCGCCGTGATCGGGTCATTCATCAGCTCAAGCGAGATCAGGCACCGGAAGTGCGCCGGCACCGTCAGCTCCTCATCGTTCCCGGCGTCCGCCACCTGCACTCGTCGGTAGCCATGCGTGGCACACAGCAGCGGATTGGGAGCTCTGGGTGGGAGTGGTGGTGCATAGGTTCATGGGCGGAGCGGTGGTCACTTTTCACGCAATAGAGACAGGAGCGAGGGGTGATCGGGACGGCGACGTGCGTTAGTGGGCAGTTGTTTCTCTGGGTTTTACTGGGAAAGTAGCGATCGCAAGAGGCCCGCGTTTTTCGGTAGCGATCGTAGAGGGGAGGGGGTGGTCGAACCATCACGACGACGGCATATCCCCCTTTAATAGTAGAATATATATATATATATATATATATATATATATATATATATATATATATATATATCTTAATTAATCTAATGCACATATATATATTGGTAATGGGTGGAAGGCTTGGCCTTCTGCTTGGTGTTTTGTTCCACTCATGCCACCTTAGGACCCGATAAACCGGTGTTATGTTCCTTGATTTTGCGTTCCTAACACGGTTGCGGTTTATGGGCCCCCCTTGATAATTCGCACTGCTTAAAGCTTTTCCAGCAAGACCCAACTTTGGTACTCCCTCCATTCCCTTATACAAGGCCACTTCATATTTTTATGTCTAACTTTGACCATTATTTTAACCAACAAAAAATGAGTTATATGCCACAAAAAGTATTTCATTAGATGCACATTTCAAAGAACTTTCTGGTGATATGTTTTTATGACATATAATCCATATTTTGTTGACCAAAATTATAAGTCAAAGTTTGACACGAAAATCGAAGTGGCCTTGTATAAGGGAATGGAGGGAGTACTACATTTGCCTAACAACTAAAACTTGCATAGGGAGTTATAAACCCGAGTTCTTAATCAACAACCCGGGCCAGTGCTCCTCATGAGTGTTGGTCCAAACTGGGCAGACTGCAGGGCCGCCTTGGGGAAACCCGAGGTATCTGGTATTACCTGTAGGATGTCCCATCCGGTCGTGGCCTGAGACGAGATACGTGCGGCTACTATCAGGGTGTCAGCACGCCGGGAGGTCTTGCTAGATTAGTTTTACCTTTGTCGAAATATCTTGAGCACGGGATTCCGAGAATACTCGGGTCTTCCCAATTTGGAGTTGCGACTTCGCGGATAGTGATCTTGTGATGGGCTAAGTTGGGACACCCCTGCAGGGTTTTGAACTTTCGAAAGCCGTGCCTGCGGTTATGTGGCAGATGGGAATTTGTTAATATCCGGTTGTAGATAACTTGACACCATATCCTTAAGAATACACTACCTGTGTGAGTACCGTGATGGTCTCTTTTCGAAGGGGTTTCGAAAAGTGAACACGATGGGGTTATGCATGAACGTGAGTAGCAAGGATCACTTCTTGATCAACTTTGGCAACCGTTGGCACATTTCTCCTCTCGCTATGAACTCGTAAGCTAGTTGCTTAGTGCTTGCTGCAAACACTTTATTACCTCTCCACACCTAAAGGCTTTGTTAGTTTTGATACCCGGGAATGGGATTGCTGAGTCCTTGTGACTCACAGATTACAACACACACCAGATGCAGGTACAGCCAAGAACGTTGCAGGAGATGGATCAAAACTTCACTGGGAGTTCGATGAAGAGCGTGGTCGTTTCTATGTTACGTATCCCGATGATCAGTAGTGGTTCCTACTAGGGGCGATCAGGACTTGTGGTATCTTTTCTTGTTTGGATTTCGTCCGTAGTCGGATCCTGTGTTATTTGGATGAATGTATGTTATTGTATTCATTGTGTGGCGTGGAGAGTGTAAGCCAACTATTTTTCTATTTCATCCATGTTCTTTTACATAAGTTGTGCAAAGATACCACGCTTGCGATCTTTCCAGAATGCGCTTATGTCTCTAAGTCGTGCCTCGACACGTAGGAGATATAGTCGCATCCTGGGCGTTACAAGTTGGTATTTAGAGCCTTCACCGACCTAGGAGCCCCCTGATTGATCGAACCGCTGACGGTTGAGTCTAGGCACACACACAAAATGTTTTGAGTCATATATATATATATATATATATATATATATATATATATATATATATATATATATATATATAGGAAAATTGTTGTGTACTCCTGAGAGTCCTATATACAGCCGGTCTATTCTCATAATATTATGAGAATAATATTCTCATAACACTTCCGCACTGCACGCACAACACGAGGGCACTGCACTCTCAGTAGCTGAGGTACTACAACACAACGACGAGTGAACTTCGTCTCGAAAAAACTGTACGCGTTGTTTTTGGGTACCTTTTTTGCTCTAGTTTTTAACCGTTTATTGGAATTATGCGTGTAATATACCGTTGAGAAGCTATGGAGTAGACGCAACTTCGCCATGTTGAACACTTTTCAAAATTCATCATATTTTAAGAGCAGTTTCGAAAATCGTGCGGCTCACAACAAATGACAACGAGCGTTTTTTCGCGTTTTCTTCTAAACCGCTCGCTGGAATGAACCAAATGATATACCGTTGGATAGATATCATCGAGGCGCATCTTTTTCATTTCTATTGTTTTCTCTAATTCGTTACAGCCTAAGAGCAGTTTTAAATTTATCAAATCGCGGAATTAAGTTTTTTCGAAAAAAATTCAGTTTCCATACTTTTTTTGCTTCAGTTTTTGAATCGTTCGTCGAAACGAGGCGAGTGATACACCGTTGGAAAGCTACGAACGAGGCCCAACTTTCATATGTTGAAATATTTTTGAGATTCCTTACGGTTTTTAGTTAATTTTGAAAATCGTGCGGCAGACTACGAAGGACAGCGGCCGTTTTTCGCATTTTTTTACAAACCATTGGTCGAAATGATCCAAACGATACACCGTTGGAAATATATCGTCGAGGCGCTACTTTTTCATGTAGAACACTCCCTCTAATTCATTACGGTTTAAGAGCAGATTTGAGTTTACCGAAATGCTGACACTCCGTTTTTTCGCGACACCCAAATCAACGAGTGAACTTCATCCGACAGAAAATCGCACTGCATCAAACGAAAACCGCAATACATCAGTTAGTCAAGTGAACTTCATGATTTATTTTGTCTGGCGTAGATTTTCTCAGATAAGTTTTTGTTGTCTTTTTTCAACATTTTTTATGAACAAGAGTGGACCGCACAGACGGGGCAAGTGAACCGCGACATATATTTAAGCGAACCACATTACTTTTTTTGATTTGCTAAACAAATCGCATTTCGATGTTGTGCGCTAGTGACCAGCATCACTCTCAAAAGTGAACCACAACTGCGGACCAAACGCACAGCAGGTGTTGATTTTAGTCATGTGAGTTTTGAAACAGACGAAATAAATTGCACTTCATACAAAGTGGTAATGAGCTGCTACACACAAAGTGAACCCCATCGAAAAATGAATAAATGAACCAAAACGGGTGCACTGCATGCACACATGCTCTAAACTGCAAGCACATGTCCTCCTCTGCTCGCACACGCGCTCTAAACTGCAACCACTCATGAGATGAAGTGCAGTGCTTGCGAAAGAGTGGAGTTGACCCTGACTTTTCTTCGCTCGTTTGACCCGTGGAAGAAGAACAACTGCACCGAACCGCACTGCAACATCTTTGCCTCCGAACTGTTGAAAACAAAAATTAAAGGAGTCATACACTTCAAAATGACATGGGTGTGAACACTCCGGCCACGCTGGCGCACTGCATGCATGTGCCTGCTGCACTGCACTCGGGCACACCACAAACTTCAGAGGGCGACGAAGTGAGCTACAAACAATATTGCCCTTGTAAAAAAACACAAACAATTCTTCAAAAAAAACAAGACGATGCCCGTCCATGATGTGTGACGAAAAGAACTGCACATGGGCTTGGGGTGGAGGTCCTCCTCTTCTTGCGTGGAGGAGATCGTCGGTTAGCCGAACAGCTGGGAACCGGCAACGAGTATGAAATGCCTCGATCTGGTGGGAAGCCAACGAGCAGAGGAATCATCGGGATATCCCCGTCCACCGATCCGGAGAACAGAAGGTGAATACGCCTGCGGGAGCTTGGCCAGGGGCAGCGCTCGGTGGCGGGCGCGGCGGCTCATGCCGGGAGCGGCCCGGCTTGATCTGGACGGGGCGGAGCGGGATCCGGCCATGGGAGGCATGAAGCACCGGTTCTCACCGGATCCGATGCAGAGGCCGGCGAGGGTTAGTTGGTTGGGTTGGGTGATGAGTTGCCTGAACAAGCTCGGTGGAAGGTGGTGGGGCACGGTCTGATCCCTTCCCCGCCGGCAGCCGCGTGGGGCGCCGGGGGACGGCGCGCCCGGATCTGCACCGGCAGTCGCGCGGGGGGTGCCTCGTGTGGAGGCGGGCGAGGCGCATAGAGAGGTGGTGGCGGGCGGGGGCCTGGAGAGGTGGTGGCGGGCGGAGGTGGGGAAGGGAGGGGGAGGCACGAGCCCCTGGCGGCGCTGGCAGAGGAAGATGGAGGGATGGTGGGAGGAGGCGACTGAGGAGGAAGAAGGTGGGAGGGAGGGGGTTGGGCATGAAGAGAAGGTGGGAGAGAGGGTGGGTGTTATGAGAATAAGGCCTTTGTTATGAGAATAAGGTCTTAAGGGGTGTTATGAGAATAGACCCACCCTAATATAT